>JAPKLY010000053.1:41385-277223 GCA_026898435.1 Prunella vulgaris | reverse complement strand
TGAGTATCCTGAACTGAGCCAGGTTCAGTCTGACCTGACCCTGAGTATCCTGAACTGAACCAGGTTCAGCCTGACCTGGCCTGAGTATCCTGAAGGTCAGCCTGAGAGGCGTTTTCAGGCCTGCTGAAATTTCAAAATCTCTACAGTTACAACACGTTTTGAAACTTAAAAACCTGTTTTAATGCAATTAATTCAGATGTTTTTTTCAGTTTCGGTCAAGACCATTTGTGGGTCTTTATAGCCACACTCCAACAGTCATATTTTGAGTACTATAAATAGTATTCTTATGTGTTGCAAGAGACACAAGGATAACAATAATTACAATACTTGAGTGGAAAAATTCAGATACCTTTTCCGGAAATTTGCCCCATTATTCTGTCCAAATATTCTACTACATTTTTCGTTCATATTCCGGTGATTTACGAACAATATCTCAGTTCGTAATAACAAGATATCTTGCTATATCGTTGCTATAAATCGTTGTATCCTGGGAAACAAGTGTCCCTTCGATTCACTTAGCACCTAGAGAGTGAGGAGCATTATTTATTTTAAGGAAATCGTGTTCCTCACGAGCCTCGATTTTCCTTTTATTTTTTATTATTATTTTCAATCATCCTACACTATATTCCTACAGGAAATTTGTTTTATTTTGTATTTATTTTTTGGAAGCCAACTGTATTATTTTATATTTTTAATTTTTAACGGGTCGGGCTAATTATATTCGGGTTGGGCTTATGAAATCGGGTCGGGCTTATGAGTAGGTTCAGAACACAATCAAAAAAACACTTTAACAAATCTAATTTCATCCCACGAAAAAATTGACATTTTTTGGAACGATTTCCTCTTGCTGCGACCGATCTAATTTCCTATCATCTCGTCGTCAGGCTTAGGGTTCATGGGATGAAACTAGATTTGTTAAAGCTTCAGCAGTCAAATTAATTTTGCGCTACAATAAAATATTACACTATTTTATTATATATGTGCGCTACAAATAGCGTAGCAAATTGCTGCACTACTTTGATTTTGTTTTATTTTTAAATTAAAATTTTAATATAAATTAATATTATTTCATTAGGACAAGAATCAATAAGATATTTGGCACTTTGCGTAATACGGTTTACTCAATATTTAAAAGGTAATTATTTGTGTATCTCATTTAATTAAAAATAAAAAGAATTATATTTGTCATTATAATTTACATTTTATTGTAATATTATTGATTAATTTTTAAATTTTAATTTTATGAATATTATTTTTTTCATTTTTTTATTTTTAGAATTTTATCAAAATTTAAATAAATGAAGTAAGTTAATATATCCCTGATCAATATTTAAAAAATTAATTATTAAATTTATTAAAATATGAAGAATCTAAAGACATATTCTGTTTTAGTGTAACAGTAGTGTAAAAATAGTGCAAACTGCTGGAGATTTGGTACTGATTCTATAATAGATTAGTGCTGAACTGATTCTAGAGTAGAGCTAATTGCTGGAGTTGGCCTTAGGGTGTTTTTTTGATTGTGTTCTGAACCTACTCATAAGCCCGACCCGATTTCATAAGCCCAACCCGAATATAAATAGCCCGACCCGTTAAAAATTAAAAATATAAAATAATACAGTTGGCTTCCAAAAATAAATACAAAATAAAATTAAAATTCCAGGTGGCAAATAACCTGTTGTAACAGGTAAAAGAACTAAAAACAATTTTTTTTTAAAAGGTAGTACCAATTTAAAAAAGAGTGAAGCGTATGGACCAAATTCAAAAGTACGACAACTTATTGGACTTACAAAAATATTATCCTTTGTGGAATGAATAAAAAAATTTATTTTGTGGAAAGAATGACTAACATATTAAATAAAGCCTAATAAAAAAGTAATTCCAACAAAATTAATATATAATCAAGATTTTTGGGGCGGCCAAAAAGTCCAAAACCCGTGAATCTTGATGAAAAGTGCGTACCTATTAAATTTCATACTAAGATAAGTATACAAAGTTATAAATTGATTAACAATAGTAATATTCTTTAAATCACCCAAGTATTTAAGATTTATATTTTCGTTTAAAAAAGAAGAAGATAATTTTATGAAACTGAATTGCAACTAAATTCAACTTGGAAAAAAAAAAGAAAAAAAAGAAGACATCTCCTTGGATGAAATCGAAAAAGCATGTTATAATCTTTGTAAGAATAAAGAGGAAGATATCATCACTTGTTTAGCAGATGCTCTTTAATTTGCTTAGGATATATATATTTGGAAAATACTTTATAATTAACTTTTATGTGAATTGTGGTTAATTGGTCTCAATTCCATCTATATGATCATTATGAAATTTTGTATTATCAAATTAAATCTCAAGTTGGTGAACATTCTTTTTGATAATTTTATGCTGTTCATCGATTGATCCTATGTTAGATCAACACTAATTCTTCATTGGAATTATTAAGTCTTTCTTCAACAAAAATTTGTTGATTTCCAATTTTCCAAATGTTATCACTATAAATCACAATTAAAATTAAAATTTTAAATTGCGTCCAAATTAAATGAAGATAATTAGATGGCGCCTACACATGTTATAAGCTACTTCTATGCATGTGCAGTGCATTTTGTACTTCTTACAATTAATTTATAATGATTAAAATCTTTACCTAATCAAATGCCTACACTTGCCTCCTAGATTTTCCACTTCGAGTGAAAAGATTTAATTTTTAATTTGCTTCATAAGTCGTGCTAATGCTATATAGGTTAGATTTATCGATTATAAAAAGATGTACACAAAATAAAATAAGATGATTTTGAAAAAGCAAAGCATAATCACTTTTAGGACTATTTTGAACTTTTATTATCGATGATTTTTAAAATACACAAATTAAAAAATTGATTTTTACATTGTGGTCAAAGCTCCACTGCCTAAGGTCTGGAGTCTTCACTAATATAAATTTATACTTAGACAGCTCTTATTCTCTAATAAGAGCCCTCTAAGAGAAATCTATTTAAGTAAACTTCAGCTCTCTAAGTGGCTCTAAGTGGCTTTGGACTTAGAGAACTCTTATTAACAGTTCTCTAAGTGAGAGGTTTACTTAGATAGCTCTTATTAAAAAATAAGAGCTCTCTAGGTGTAAATCTGTATTAGTGCTTGGATTCGAGATACGAAGATGAAAAAAATTATTCTGTTGTGGTGGGGTGTGGTTCCCCTCTTGTAAAGATTGTGATTTCAGCTGCGGCGTGGTTATGATTTATAGTTCTAGGTATTCTATCTCTTGTGATGATTGCGGATTCAGTTTATAGCGAGACGAAATGATGTGCCCTATACCCTATGGTAGAAAAACTATTGTGATTATGCTAAAAAACAAATGTAATTAATTATCTTTCAAAAAAAGAAAAAAAACTCATCTGAAATGGAGTAATATATATCAACACACAAAAATGTGTATATGTTAAGGGGATGTTTGGTTTCCAGGACTAGGTGGATTAAGTCCCTAATCCCAAGTGAATCTATGTTTGGATTGCAGGATTTAGGCCCAAAATTATATGTTGGCCCGAGATCTTAATCCAATATAATCCCTCAACAAAGTGATTACTTCATCCCAATTTTTACATGAGATTATTTAATCCTAAATTTAAATTTACTAATCACCCCTCACCTTTCAAACTCAAATTTCACAAACTACATAATATTAAAAAATGTAGTTGTTAATTGAAAAAGGACAAAATTGGAAATTTAGTGTTCTTATCACATTTATCCTGAAATCCAAACACAAAGCAGGATTAACTTTAAGATAACAATCATAAATACCAAATCTATATTATTTTAAAATTAGGATTACAATCAATGCAATCCTTTAAAATTCTATCATACTCTATCTATCCTATCTAGAAAACCAAACACACCCTAAATACATTGTACAATTAAAATACATTTCTAAATTTTATATTAATTATTCAATTAATACATATTAATTAATTATTATTATAAAAACATTATTATACCCCAATTATTAATTAAGATACTCCCTCGTATCAAAATTCATTGCACTTAATTAGGTGTCCATTTTATAATTAAACTTATTTAATAAAATAGTAATATATAAATAAATATATATTTTTTTTAGTGTTCACACAAAGTCAAGATTTTAATTTTCAGAATGTTCAAATTTTTTTTTTTTTTTTTTAAAACAATATATATTTGTACAATCACATCAATATACTGCCCTCACCGCTCTATATATAACACACGAGGCACCCATCTATGTCCACCCCAAAAAAAAAAAAAAAAGTCACCCCCTCATCCTCTAACAAAATGAAGCAATTAACATCATCAAAAGCCAGTTCCGCCACCGCAAGCGGCGGCGGCGCCACCAATCCAGGGAGGAGCTGCTGTGGGCTATCAAGATTGATCAGACGGCTGAGGAAACGGAGCAAGACGCTGCAAGCGCCGAGCCGTCAGACGTCGTCGTTGCAATGCCGTTACGATCCGTTAAGCTATTCCCTCAACTTCGACCGGAGTGGGCCCGGCGACGACGATTATTATAAGCATTATACTTTTTCGTCGAGGTTTGTTGCCACTCCCACTGGCGACTGCACTCACACTCACTAATGGAATCTAAGTCTGAAGATATGTAGGATCAAAATTTTGTTTGATTATTTTATCTAATATTCCCTTTTAATTAAACGAAATATATATACCTACGTTTTCTCTCTCTTACAAATTTTCAGTCAATGATCTAGCTATTTTGTATGTAGAGATCAATTTTCTTGCTCATTCTCAGTATTAATTACTCAATTTTCTTGCTCATTCTCAGTATTAATTACTCGTCCGTCCATAAAAATTGAACTACCTTGGCACTTTACTCTTATTAAGAAGAGTTAATATTAATGGGTAAAAGTTAATGTAATAATATAAAAAAATATTTAATTATTAAAAAAATACTTAATGTAATGTGTAAAAGTGAGTATATGTGTATAAAAAATAAAAATAACGATTGTAAATTTTCCATTTTATGTAAGTAGACCATTTATTGTGGACGACCGCTTAAGGCAACGTGGACCATTGATTGTTTTACTCACTTAGTATTTTGGACCATCCTAGCTAGCTTAAATTAGCTTTTGTCGGTTTCATTTTATTGGTCTCGTTTTATCTACTACTATAACAAATCAATTGTATCTATTTATTAGATCTATTCACGGTACAAATTATTAACTATCGAAAGATATTGCTATTTATTATTTTTATTTATTACAAAATGATAGTTAACTATCGAAAGATATTGCTATTTATTATTTTTATTTATTACAAAATGATAGTTAACTATCGAAAGATATTGCTATTTATTATTTTTATTTATTACAAAATTAATGGAGGAAATAAAGTAAACTATCATTATTATAGATAAGGAGAGTGAAAGATAAAAAGGGATGTTATTTTAAATAAAATGGACAAATTAGAAAATTGAGAAAATAATAGTCAAAATTAATAATTAATTATTGACTCACCTTTTTTTCCAAAAGGATTCATATATATATAAGTAGGTATTGTGTGGGAAAGTGAAATTTGGTTCATGTGTAAGTTTTTTTGTGCACGAACACTTTATAATTTAAGTATATTTTTATACTATTAGAGTTGCTTTTATTGTATAATTAGGATTGTTTAAATTAACATTTATGATTGAGTAGGCCTAATTATTTATTTAGTATAAAAAGACAAAACTTTTCAAAAATAGACATAAATTACACATAGTATGTATTACATAAAAGACATTGACTTTGTTTATATGGGTCCAATTAATAATATTATGAAAATAAAATATATTGATAGTAACATAAATACATACATAAATTTCTTTAGATAATATGCATTTACATGAATAAGTATATATAACAAATCTACACTATTGAGACAACAATTCTACGTATTGACTACCCCTCTCGATTGTTACTATTATATATATCGTTTCATAATATAAATTAATATAAAATATGTTATTAATTAAAATTAAAAATATTATTATATTTTATCATAAATCTATCACAATTTTTTTTTTAAAATAATATTATTTTTATTAAAAGATCACCACTTAAAAGAATTACCATTGGTACTATTTGTTTTTATCCATGTCGTATCATAACACATATTTATACAACATTTTTCATAAAATGGAGGGGACCACTGCAGCCTTGACCATTGTATGGGTCCACTAATATTGTAAATGTAGTCACTCTTTTCATTAGTTAATTAATTTAACTTTTTTTCTTTTCTGATGGCGCTAAGGTTTCGCCCATGTAAACTACTTTGGGAGATGAAACCCTCCTAATAATATGTATTATAATACAAATGGTTTATATTTTCGAAAAAGTAAACAGTTAGAGCATTCCCAACGCCTACTTTAATTGTCACGCAAACGCAAATTTGCCTCCAATAGTCGTCCCAACGCCAACGCAAAACACAACTCAATTTGCCATTTTGGAACAGTGTGTGGCAAATTTGCCACACACTGTTCATTAACGCAAACTTTTCTTCTTCTTTTTTATCATTTTTATTATATTATACAATAATTTATTTAATTGTTTTTTATGTGATCTATTATTTAGATAAATATAATATTATGTATTACTATTATGTATTGTTTTTTATGTGATCTATTATGTAATTTTTCTATATTAATATGTAATGTGATGAATTATGTTATTAAATTTTCTTATATCACCGAGTCGTTGTTATTTAATTATTTTTATTAAATATATTATATTTTTATTAATTTAATTTTAAAAAATTTAAATATGAATATCAATTTATATAATTAATTATATGTAAATAATGATAAAATAAAAAATAAATTGTATTAAAGTAAGAATATTCTAAAAGAATATTTCCGTTGAGTAAAAATTTGAGTTTTATGATTGGAGGTGATGGTGACAAATTTAATGACAAATAGGGGTATTTGATTTTAAATTTGAGTTATTGAGTAAAAATTTGAGTTTTATGATTGAAGGTGATGGTGGCAAATTTAATGACAAATAGGGGTATTTGATTTTAAATTTGAGTTATAGGGTTGGGAATGCCCTTAGCGAGTGAGTGTTCGTCCAATATTGTTAACAAGTACACATACACAAATCTCAATCACACACATATAGAGAGAGAGGGGGAGGATGAGAGAGAGAGACTAGAGATACAATAGCGAGTATCAGGCGCAAAGCATGTGCCATGTGCTGACATTGCCCTAGATAGACATGGTCGGAAATTCATTTTCATTTTTTTAATAATTACTAGGCATTATTTTTAGCGAAGGTTCTACATGTAATCAACGCACAATGCACTCATTTCATAGGTAAGGTTATTAATGTTGTAATTTGCGTAACAATATAAAAGCAATAAAAAGACAGAGTTTGATAATTCAATTCATCACAACGTGACTATTTCTGGGGACGATCAAGCCAGGAGATGTTTACTATGACTGCGTATAAAGTTTTGTATGTATAAGGTATAGAATACAAGATTAAATAGTAAAATATTCTAACCCTAACCCTAAGCCCATAGGCCTAAAGCCCAATGGACCATATATATTATTATGCCCATATAATATATATTGTTATATATTTTATAACACTCCCACTTGAATATAATAACAGTAACTTGGAAGAATATAAAGATTGACGAGGAGAGTATAAATATTGATCTTCGGGATCCAATCTTCAGGATTGCTTTGAATTTGATACTCCCCCTGAAGATAACAATCTTCCAAGTCGACGCATCCCAATTCCATGTACATACTTTTCAAAAGTAGGATTGGGAAGAGATTTAATGGACAAATTTGCAAGATTGTCACTTGAGCGTACTTGTTTTATCATAATTTCACCACTCTTCTGGAGTTCGTGAGGATAAAAGAATTTAAGGGAAATATATTTCGTCAAGTTCCCTTTGACATAGCCATTACTCATTTGAGCAATATATGAGCAATACATGAGCGTTGTCTTCATAAATAACTGAAGGGCTTAAGTCATTAGAAGGGATACCACACGAGTCGTAAATGTGTTTTACCAAGGATTTCAACCAAACACATTCTCGTGCCGTTTCGTACAGAGCTATAATCTCTGAGTGGTTTGACGATGTGGTCACCATAGTTTGTTTAACAGATCTCCATAAAATGGTTGTACCACCACAGAGAAAAACATAATCGGTTTGCGATTTCGCATTGTGGGGATCAGACATATAACCAGCGCCGACATAACCTACAAGTGTTTTGTTTTGGTTTCTTTGATAAAACAGATCAAGATCTTGTGAACCTTGAAGATATCGTAAGACATGTTTCACACCATTCCAATGTCTTCTCGTAGGGGAGGCACTGAACCTTGCAAGTAAGTTCACTGCAAAGGCAATATCCGTCCTAGTGCAGTTTGCAAGATAGAGCAGTGCGCCAATCGCACTAAGATAAGGAATTTCAGGTCCTAATAGCTCTTCGGTATCTTCTTTAGGTCTAAATGGGTCCTTTTCCACTTCGAGGAAACGAACAACCATTAGTGTACTTAATTGATGAGATTTATCTGTTGAGCAATTCTTGTAATCAAGAGTTTATGTGGCTAATAATCTTAAGGAATTACTCAATCAATAATCTAAGATGATAAATTGGATGTTATGTTATGAGTTATAGAGAGAATTTAGAGAGGGAAATATTGTAAGGTTCTTTCTTGCATAAAAAGTTTTAGATCCTCTTACAAATGACCTTTTACAACTATTTATACCCTTGTATGGGTGAGGTGGCACGTTTTTAAGCCACATGACTTCTGATGGTGACAAGTGTCCTCCACATGTCACCACCTTAGCTATTTGCCCCACTAAGTATGACCTAACCGACCTATACACTCCTTGTAGGTTCTTGGACATCTCTGTGTCTTAATCCTTGGGAATTGTCGGATGTCTGAAAGGCGAGCAAGGTGGCGAGCAAGTGGGCGAGCACCTTGGGCTTGGCCTCATGGCTTGTTGCCTCGCCATCTCCAGGCTGGGCGAGCAAGGTGGCGAGCAACCTGGCGAGCAGCTTGGGCTTGGCCTCGTGACTTGTTGCCTCACCATCCCCAGGCTGGGCGAGCAAGGTGGCGAGCAGCTTGGGCTTGGCCTCGTGACTTGTTGCCTCGCCATCCCCAGGCTGGGCGAGCAAGGTGGTGAGCAACCTGGCGAGCAGCTTGGGCTTGGCTCGTGGCTTGTTGCCTCGCCACCACTTGACCGGGCGAGCAAGGTGGCTAGCAACCTGGCGAGCAACTTGGCTTTGCCACGTGGGCTCGTTGCCTCGTCATCCCCAGGCTGGGCGAGCAACTTATACTTTGATTTGATTATTCTTTGATCAATGGTTTTAATTCCTTTTATCAACATTTGCCCCTCAGTATATGCTTTGATTTGATTCTCTATATCAAAGGATATGCTGGAATGATAATTACGACTGACTTATTTGAACGATTCTCTGGATCGGCGAGCAGCTTGGCGAGCAACATGATGCTCGGCACCATGCTCGGCTCGTATGCTCTCCTTCTTGGTCGTTCTCCCACCTTGGCTTTGAAGTGACGTTTTGGAAAACGAGGTGTATCCTCGTTTACTGTGCCAATCAGTCACACGAAAAGACGCGCCCATTTAAGACTTTCAAATTCTTTGCAATTTAGCCCCTGAAATTTCTTCTTCTTCTTTCTTTAACCCTAATGTATAAATAACCCCTGAAATTTCGCTCGATCATTCTCTGAAACTTTCCGGCAACTCAAACTTTTTCTCAGGTTTTCTGGCGATCTTCCTATTGTCTCCACTTCGGCGAACGGTTTTGAAGTTTGAATAAAAGGTAATCCCTTATTTACTCTTCCTTTATTTCTCTTTTTACCTTATCATTTTTTTCTCTTGATCTTTAAATTTCCATTTCTTGTGCTTGTTCGTCGGATTTTCTTCGGCCACATTCGATCGGAATCTAGGCAGTAAAATTTCAGTCAATAGTTAGCATATTCCTAGGACAAACCTTCTTTTCTCTTCTTTTCTAAAAAATGTCGTCGTCTTCGAGCTGCACTATTTCTAACCGGAACCTGGGTAAACGACCGGTGGAGGAGGGTGGTCTGATTGCCGGTCTCTCATCAATACATTTGGCGGGTTCCGATCCCGAGGTCATGGAAGTTAATCGCCCACTGGAGGAGGGAGCCGAGCAGCTCGGCGAGCAACTGGGCTAGCAGTCCGGCGAGCAAGTAGTCGAACAACCTGCTGCTCGCCCTGAAGGTGATGATCAGGAGCCTGTTGAGGTACTTTCCAGCAGCGACGAAGATGAAGATTCAATCACCGATTGGTTTGAGTCCGTGGGCTTCCCGCAACCTCACATAGTGGAGAGATCCATCCCCGAGGGTGTCAAGCACGAGTTCTATTGGAGAGCGTACTATGAAGGGTACGCTGGTGACTTTCCCATTCCCCCTCGATAATACCGGGACTGCGAGACTCCGACTAGCTTCAAGGCGAGCACCGTGGAGAGCGTCATTGACGAAGATGACCTCGACAACATCAAGAGGGAGTTCCACATTCCTTGTGACATAACGATGTACGCTCCTCGGAAGAATGAGAGGGCCGATTGTCCTCCGGAGGGTCTAACGGCGATTAACAAGCACACATTAGCCGCTGAAGTGACACTGCCTCTACATCCACTCATTGGACGCTTCCAAGCCCAGCTGCCGTCTTGCCTCAGGGTTGATCACAACTCCTCACCACTTACGAGCCCAAGTTGCTCGTCCCACAGGTTTGGATATTTGTTCTTTGAAACTTGTCTTTACTTTGATGAGATTGTCTAACTCTTTTCTTGTTTTCTGGTGTTTGCAGCTGCAGAGGTTACTATTGCTATTCCTCCATCCTTTCAAGCCTTGAACCAAAGGGTTAGGATGGCAAGAACCAAGAGAGACCTCCCCTCTATAGTTTTGGCGGCCCAGAAAGCTTCCCAGGTGAAGAAGGGAGCGAGCACCGGGGCGAGCACCCGGACTGCCCCTCCTCGGGCTCCACGAGCTGATGATCGATAAGCCCCCATCGGCTCTCCCAGTGGTGGCCGTCGTTTATAACGGGGCGATGGCTCATGTGTTGAACGTGAGGATGAGGCTGCTAAGAGAGTGAGGACAACAAGGGCTTCTGGTTCCGGGGGCTCAGGT
This sequence comes from Prunella vulgaris, assembly GCA_026898435.1. Taxonomy (NCBI): domain Eukaryota; kingdom Viridiplantae; phylum Streptophyta; class Magnoliopsida; order Lamiales; family Lamiaceae; genus Prunella; species Prunella vulgaris. The sequence continues at coordinate 266,082 of JAPKLY010000053.1, read as the reverse complement.
CGGGTTGAGGTTTCAGAGCCCACAATCCCTGTTTCTGCAGGCACCTCCACGGCACCCGCGCTGATCCGATCCATGGGGCAGTTGATGGACATTTCCTACCTCGGCTGGGATCAAGACCGGGTGGCAGGGTAAGATTTCTAGGCTTCAACACTTTAACACTTATAAAAAATTTTGAAAAATTTCTTAAGTGTTTCTTGTGTGATCTTCTGTAGATACGATCCCTCTCGCTATCTTCATCGGAGCGAGGCTGTGCACCAGTTCGCACTCACTCGGCCTTCCAAATCCCTTAATGAACTTCAGGGTCCCGTTCGGAGGGCCATTAAGTCTGCCACCCGTCACTGGACACAACCACAGGATGCCATCATGCAGCATCAGTCAGTGACGGACAACATCCGTACGGTTATGCACTATTCGAGTGGCACTCTCATGACTGCTCAACGTGCTATCGAGTAGGTTCTAACACTGGAAAAGTCTTACTCCGTGTTGAATGAGACCCTGAGAAAGGAAAGGGAGGAAGCGAAGAAGAAGGTTGTGACTCTTGAGGCTATGGCCAAGGCCTCGTTGGATGCCGAGCAGTCGGCAATTGCAAGTGCCGAGAGGGCTAAAGCCGAAGCTGACGGTCTTCGTGCAGAGTTGGCAAGTATGCGGGCTCAGTTGGAGGAGGGCCGAGTGACTCGTGAAAGGGTTATGGAGCTGGAGAAAGAACTCCAAGCCACTCGAACTCAGCTGGCCGAGCACAAGGCCGAGCATGCCGACTGCTACACCACTGCTGCTGTTGTCGACATTCAGGCCGAGTCTTCTGACTTTGGGTTCGTTTATGCCTTTGCCGAGAACCTCCGGGCCTATCATCATGTTGTTGGTGAGAACGAAGACCCTTGGGAGGCTCTGAAGAAAGAGTTCACTGACTTTCTCACTGATCGTCCTCCTAAGGATGGATTAGTGGTGGACATTGGAGACCTCGAGGAGATGGGAGTTGACTTGAGTACTGTACCTGGTGGAGGAAATATCGAAAATACCGGTATACCGAACTTATCGTATCGAAAAATATCGAATTTATCGAAATTTTCGGTACGGTATGGTATCGTATCAAAAATTTTGATACGGTAACGGTATATAAATATAGAAATTTCGGTATACCGGAATATTTTTGGTATATTGAAATATTTCGGTATACTGAAAATATTTTGGTATATCACGATATACCGAAAATTTCATATTGAAAATATTTCGGTATATCGAAATATTTCGGTATGTCACGGTATACCGAAAAAATCAAAATTTTTGGTATACCAACGGTATGAAAACGCTATGATTTTTTTCGGTATCGAAATTTTGGTATATCGAAATTCAGTATACCAAAATTTTCGGTATGACAACGGTATGATATTTTTCGATATCGAAAATTTCGGTACGGTAATGGTATGGCAAAAAAAATTTTGGTATGCCGTACCGTCCATCCCTAACTGTACCTCCGGGTGTTAGAATCGTTGGTGGAAGGTATCCACCTCTAAAGATTGACGCTCAGGATGATGCCATGATAGACACCGAAGGGTCTATCTCCTTTTGAGGTTCTTCCTGGTCTTTCTCCTTCAGGCGCCGGCGAGCAGGCTGGCGACCAGGTGGGCGATCAGAGCGGCGAGCAGGTCTGTCACGTGGGCGAGCAAGTTAGCACCCAAGCGGGCGAGCAGGCCGGCGACCAAGCTGGCGAGCAGTAGGGTGTTTGACCTCTTTTTGCCTTGTACTCTTTGTTTTTTACTTTTGCTTCTTCGCCCTTGAAGGCGCCCCATATGTACTTGAACCTTTTTATCATTAATGATCATGCAGTTCTCTTTTCACAGAGTTTGTTTATACTTTACTTCTATTGATGCGTTATGTCTTGTGTTATTATTGCTCAACTCATTTTTTTGTGTGGTGTTTTAATTGATTCGTCTTATTTTTCCTTTTGCGGAATCGCGAATTTACACCTTTTATTTTCCATCTTTTCAACGTAGGCTTATTAATTGGTAAGGACTCCCTTTTACTGGTATATCCATAGGGTTAGTCTCAATACCTTGCCTTTATTTTTGACTCGTAAGTCTCTTGAGCTTATAACTTAAGACATCCTTTGATACACCATCTTGAAAGGAAACATCTTTTTATTCAACATAATGCGACTTTACAGACTTGACTCTATTTGAACTGAACCTGCTTGCCCCTATACATGTTGGGCGAGGAAGGTTTTAAAAGAATTTTTTTACAACTCTCTACTGGTAGAACTTCTTGAGGTGTGCAGCGTTCCAAGTGTATGACGAAGGGTTGCCTTGTATATCTTCCAAGTCATACGTCCCATTTGGCTAACTCTTTGTTACCTTGAACGGACCTTCCCATCTTGGACCAAATACTCCTGAAGGGACTGCTAGTATCCTTCTCATAACCAGATCACCAACTTTGAACTTTCTATCTTTGACCTGCGAGTTGTAGTATTTTTCTGCTCGTCGTTATAGACAGCATTTCTTAGCTCCGCCGAAGTTCGCGTCTCCTCAATCAAGTCTTTTTCCACTGCCATGTCATCCTCATTCGTTTCTTCATCGTATTTGACTATCCTCCACGTCCGATGTTGAACCTCTACCGGGATAACTGCTTCAACTCCGAAGGCCATGGTGAATGGTGTCTCTCTGGTACTTGTCCTATAAGACGTTCTATAAGTCCATAGTACTTCTGGCAGCTCATCAGCCCAACTGCCTTTTCTTTCTTCCAATCGGATCTTCAAGATGTGTTTCAAGATTTTGTTTACAGCTTCGACCTGCCCGTATGACTGAGGATGGTATGGAGTGGAATAATGTTTCTTGATATCCCATGAAGCGTAGAAGTCTCTTAGCTTACTTCCATCAAACTGCCTCCCGTTATCTGTGACTATCGACTGTGGTAACCCAAATCTGCACACCAAGTTTTTCCAAATGAAACTTATCATTTTTTCTTGGGTTATCGTCGTTAGGGCTTCAGCTTCGGCCCACTTAGTGTAATAGTCCACGGCCACTACTGTGAATTTTACTCCATCTTTTCCCGGAGGGAATGAGCCGATCAAGTCGATACCCCATTTAGCAAATGGCCATGGACTATATACTGATTTTAATTCTTGTGCTGGGGTATGGATGCTCGGAGCAAACTGCTGGCATTTCAAACATCCTTTAGCATATCTGATGGCATCCTTTCGTAGTGTTGGCCAGTAGTATCCTTAGCTTGCCCCCCGGCGTGGCCTCCACATATCCCTTCATGAATTTCTTCTAACACTCTCTGTCCTTCTTCCTGGGAAAGGCAACGACAATGAAATTCCTCTTTTGTATAATTGTCCCTCAATCATCGTGTATCTGAGGGCTTGTTTTACAACCCGTCGCGCTTCCCACGGATCCCCCGGCTGCTCACCATTGGTCAAGTATTTACTGATAGGTGTGCGCCAATCGTCGGTAGTCATCTGTTGGTTGTTTACAAGTTGTTGCCCCCTCCTCAACACTTGATTAACGTAATCAAATGTTGAAGGATTAGTCAGTTTTGTTATCACAAACTCTGAGATACTTGCTACTTCGGTACTTGTGGCCAATCGAGCTAATGCGTCTGCTTGCGTATTCTCTAGCCGGGGAATTTGCTCAATGTATACTTGGTCAAACTTGGATATCAGATGTGCCACGATCCTTTGATAGATGATCATTTGTCGATCCTTTGCTTTGTATTCACCTCGGACTTGAGAGATTATTAGCTGTGAATCTTCGTAAATCTGAAGTTTGGTAGCCCCCACAGCTAATGATAATCTCAATCCGACAATAAGTGCTTCATATTCAGCTTCATTGTTTGTGGCTAGGAAGTCGAACTGTATAGCTGAGGTGAATACTTGTTTGTCGGGGCTTACTAGGACGACACCCACACCTGCTGCAGAACTTGTTGCTGAGCCGTCTACATAGAGGTGCCATGGATATATACGTCCCCTCGTCGGATCTTGAGGGTAGGTTAGCTCTACTATGAAATCTACTAGAGCCTGCCCTTTGATCGCTGTTCGGGGAGCGTAGGTTATTCCATATTGACTAACCTCTAGTGACCACTTTAATAGTCATCCGGCAGTGTCGGGTCTATGCAAGATTTGCCGCAAGGAGAAGATTGTTAAGACTTCCACTTGGTGATCAAAGAAGTATGGCCGTAGCTTCCGTACGCTCATCACCAATGTGTATGCCAACTTCTCCATTGGGGAATATCACAGCTCCGCTTCATGTAACACCTGACTGACATAGTATATTGGTATATGGCCACCTCCGACGCTGCCAGGTATAAATATAACTTTTCTCCTGGTACGGGCTTCGATAGGATCTGAGGGTTGCTGGGATAACTTTTTATATCTTCAAACGCCCGTTGGCAGGCATCGGTCCAGACATAGTTACTCTTCCCGGTTCTTCTACATATGCCTTTGCCTTTGATGGACTCAAAGAATGCCCTATTCTTGTCTCCCGATCTGGATATGAATCTGTTTAACGCTGCGAGACACCCCGTGAGTCTTTGAACTGCTGGCACATCCTTTGGCGGTCCCATTTCCATAATACATTTGACCTGTGCGGGGTTGACTTCTATCCCTCGCTGACTTACCAGATGTCCCAAAAATTTTCCGGACTGCACCCCGAAACTGCTTTTCTTTGGATTCAGCTTCATGTTGTATGTTCTCATGATGCCGAATGCCTGTTTGAGGTGCTCCAGATGGTCTTCCTTTCTAAGGCTTTTTACCACAATATCATCGACATAGACCTCCATCGTGTCACCAATATGTTGGTCGAACATCTTGTTGACTAGCCTTTGATATGTGGCGCCGACATTGATCAACCCAAAGGGCATCCTCTTCCAACAAAACAAGTTTTTGTTTGTGTAGAAAGCTGTATGTTCTTGATCATCGGGATGCATGTCAATTTGGTGGTAACCTGCAAAAGCGTCCATAAACATCATTAGCTCATGTCCCGCTGTGTTGTCCACCAATTGGTCAATGTGTGGCAAGTGGAAATTATCCTTGGGACATGCAGCATTGAGGTCCGTGAAGTCTATACAGAGCCTCCACATTCCGTTTGACTTCTTGACTAAGACAGGATTCGCCACCCATTGTGGGCATAATGCCTCTTGTATGAGCTTATTATCTAACAGCTTCTTCACTTCCCCCGTTAGTGCTTCATACTTGTCGGGTCCATACTTTCTTCTTTTCTGACGGATGGGTTTCTTTGTAGGGTCAATGTTAAGACGATGGCATGCATGTTCAATTGGTATTCCGGTCATGTCTTCATGCGACCATGCAAACACATCAAGGTTGGCACGTAGAAACTCCTCCATCTTGCTTCTATAAGGTTCTTCTAACTCCAACCCAATAAAAAGTTCCAAGTCCTTTTTATTGGGATCTACTTGTATGGACATGAGCTCTTCGACTGGAGTGGCTCGCCGCTTCTTGCCTTTCCAACGTGGATCATCGATGGGTCCTTCCAAATGCATATCCATCTCCATCGGGACTGGCTCGTAACCTAACCGAGGCTCGATGTCTTCTTGCTCACCTATCTGACCTTCAGGTACTAATTCACCATCATCATCCGCCTCGACACTGGTTATCGGAACATCTTCTTGAACCTCCGCGTGACTTTCCGTCTGCATCCCGGGCTGTTGAACCTCTTGGGGTGTATCATCTATCTCCATCTCTTCTTGTGTTTGATCGACCTCCATCATCTCCGTATCGATGGAGATAACATCCAAGATACTAGGCTCATCAGAGGAATGTTGCAGTGCCGCCTCTTCATAGACTAACACCTGAGTGACAGGCTTCTTCAAGGTTAGCAAACATTCCCGTGCCTTCTTTTGGTCCCCTTTGACTGTTCCTGCACCTTTTAAAGTTGGGAATTTGATACAATAATAGTAAGTAGAACATGCAGCTTTGAATTCTGAAATAAAAGATCGGCCGAGGAACCCATTATAGGTGGATGGTTGATCTACGACTAAAAAATCTAACAACCTAGTCGTCCTTCTTTCTGGGTCCTCAAGCGCTACAAGTTCTACCGACAAGCGGATTACACCTAGTGGGACGGTCACAACCTCTCCGAATCCCACTATCTTAGATTACTGTTGGTCCCGAAACGAGTATAATCAGTGTATGGGGGGGGAATACACTGATATCAGATTTTTCTGAAAGACTCAAAAAAATGCTCTAACACGCTCAGTCAGGAAATCCTGAATTACTTAGTATGCTGAAGGTGCACAGGGGCAGCAGGAACCGTTCAGTAACGAGTCAGATAAGCTGAGTGTGAGTGGAGTGCCCAGAAGCTCAGTAGAGATAACAAACCTACTGACTGCTCGGAAGCGAGTCAGTTGGACTACTATCTCAGTGAGCTAGAGTACGTGCGGAAAGTGAGCCCTTAGTTTCTACTCGTTTTAGTTTCTGAATACGTTTTCTCTGAGTTTGCTTAGTAAACTGGTGGTTAAGGCTGAGTGCACAGTATTAAGATTCAGGATGATTGGTTCAGTCCTGAATGTAAAAACAATGCAGAATGTTCAGTTTAATATGATGGCAATTATGATCCTGAACAAGAAAGAAAATCAGCACACAGGTGACTTTTTAACGTGGTTCGAAGATAACGAACTCCTACGTCCACGACCTGATTTAACAGGAAGCTATCCTTAAAACCCTGAGGATAGGTGCTTGGTTTTACGTGCCAAGGGACACAAATAGCCCACTTCCTCTCTTAGGAACTGACCCCTGGGCGTTTTACAAGTCTCAGTCCTTCTAACCAACCAATCTCACACCCTGAGTGGTTTGGTATTCTTGGTTTCCAACTGAGATAGCTCTAGCAATACAAAACAGTGCTAAATATTAGAGCTATCGATCTAAGCAAATACAGATTGAATCCTACTACATCACTAGGGAAATTTAATTGCAGAGTGTTGCTTATAGTATGCTTGAGAGCTTGGATTCTTGAGAGCTTTCGCTTGGAAATTTCCCGTTAGCCTTGAATGGGTGCAAGGCTCTCCATATTTATAGGCAAGATTCCAAATAGATCCGTTGGAGGAGATCAAATCAAATCTTTCCTATTTTAGGGTGGTTGCAGGCTAGAAGTACTGTTTGACCTAATCGCCATGTTTATTCTGGCAAGTTTGTCCCAACGCCTGCAACTCTGAGATGCATTAAATGCCACATTAAATGCTGCGCAGACTCCGTACATACGTGTCGAAAGATCATTGGCTCTCCGTTCTAACGGCTAGTTGATTTTCAGACATTTGTCCTTCCTCGTACATTCAATACTCTGAGTGTCTTGTACATAACTCAGTCTGAATGTTTGTCTCATTGGAGTCTTACTGACATTCTCTTTGTCTCTTGTCCCATAGCGTAAATAACCTTTTTGCTTTGGACTTACATGATTCAGGTAAACTGAACCAAGGCCTAAGTCAGGTCTTAAGTGCATTCAGCACAGCCTGATAGACTATTCAGCCCAGTATGTGTAACCTTTTTGCTTTGGACTTACATGTTCAGATAAACTGACTCAAGGCCTAAGTCAGGTCTTAAATGTATTCAGCACAGCCTGATAGGTTAACACTTACTCTTCACTGACTAAGTTCTGTCCTGAGTACGCTTAGTGTACTCAGTACAAACATCAGCCAATGGTACTTAAGGATAGTCTTCAGGACGAATAAATCAGGCTTCGTTCTTCAACTTCAGTTCAGGCAATCTTCAGCAGACTGACTCTGACTTCTTCAGGATGGTGTATACTTCAGACTTCAGTAAATTGGGTCGACTCCAATGTTCTTCAGTCTTCAGTACGTTCCTCCTGAACTGAATTTCTAACCTAACTGTCCTGAACTTATACAATCCTGAACAACTGTACTTAGGCACATTCATCAGGGGTTTTGGGATCCAATCAAAATATTCAGATTGTCCCAACAATTACAATCCTCTATATAGGATTCGTAATCTCCTAACTGATCTTGTGTTTTCTTGAAAAGGATGTTCGTGTATGCTCCAGTATCCACTAGCAGTCGGTGTACTCTTGTGTTCATGATATTTGCGCTGATAACCAAAGAGTCATTATGCGGTGTAAGAATCCCTTCAAGATCTGCTTGTGAGAACACCAAATCCACAGTAGGCTTTGCCGGTACCTTACACCCGGACCTCGTTTCTTGTACCTGGTTGACTGCCCGTATTTCAACTTTCTTTTGTCTTTTCGACGCTGGACGGCCGTCAACCATTCCTCCGGCTGAGCCAATCTCCTCAAGTACCAAGATTTCACGGTTGGGCTCCTGATGTGTTGGCATTGCTGGCGGACCCCTTCGCACTTGTATATTTGGAGCCCTTTCCGCCTCATCACTATCATCTTCATCAGAACCCCCCTGCCTTGGCTGACGTTGTCTTTTTCCCAGAGCTTTCTTAACAAACTCCGCAAGCTTCCCATCCTCATAGAACTTCCATAGTTGTTTTAGGAGATCGCGACACTCACTGGTGAAATGCCCGATACTTTGATGATAAGCGCAGTATTTGTTCGGGTTTAGCTTGCTTCTATCTTATCGGATCCTTCGGGGAGCTACAAGCATATCCTGTTCCTTTACAGCAGTAAACACGTGATCGATTGTGGTAGTTAACACTTGGTTAAGCTTTTCCTTATATTCCACCGTGTCCCCGAATGACTTCAAATTCTTGGGAGCCTTGTAGCCACTTCCTCCGGGTTTCTTACCGCTTTTTTTCTCATCAGTTTTCGTGCCCAATTGTTTTTGCATGACTTCTTGCATTGCCACATATACACCAGCTTTATGGCGGAATTCTGCGTATGTACTAGGACAGGATAAATGCATTTCCTTCCATAGGTCCGTTCCTTTACGCAACCCCGCCATAACTGCAACGATTTTGGTGTCTTCATTGACTGACTCACCTTCCAGAAGGATCTTGTTAAAGCGTTCAAGATATTGCTGATCGGTTTCCTCGGCCCCTTGTGAGATGTTGGCCAATCAGTGTTTCTGTGTTAAGTACGTCCCGAATCCTGAGAAGTGGGACATAAATTCTCTAGTCAACTGGCCAAATGATTGGACGGACTCAGGTGCCATTGCCGAGAACTACCTATGGGCACGGTTCCCCAAAGTTAAAGTGAAATTTCTACACTGTGTCGTGTCTGATGCCCCCATAGAGATCATATAGTCGGCATATTTCGAAATGTGCACCTTGGGGTCAGACTCACCATCGTACAGTACCAACGATGGAAACTGTATCTTCTTCTGTATTGGTGTTGTGAGGATGGTTGTAGATAATGGTGAGATTGGGAGGAAAGTGTATGTCTCAACCTTCTCTTTGCTGGCCACCTATTCTCACAGGTCCTCTACTGCCTTCTATAGCTTCTCTAATCAAAATATTCAGATTGTCCCAACAATTTCCCCCTTTTTGATGATGCCAAAACACTTAAGCAAATTCCTATCCATCTATACAATCATCTGACTCAGTCAGTGAAATAGGTTCGGTACCTTCTGACAAACTAGACACTTAGTCTATAAGATGAAAACAAGGAATGGGTTAGTACAATTCTTGATAAAGATACAGAAAATAAAATTCAGGAGTCAACAAGAAGTTGTACTCAAGAAAACAAAATAACTTCATTGATTGATATGAGAGTTACAATTATCCTGAAGCTATTACAATTTCCTGAACAACTAGCTCCTGATCTAGTCTTCATCCTTATTCCAAGCAGCTTGAGGAATTTCATACATCTCTAAGACTCGGTTCAGGACCTGCTTCATCCTGATCCGATCACCAACGGCCCCGACAGTGCGTCCTACTCTGACGACTTCTTCTGATATCGCTTTCCGGTCCAGTTGCTTGGAGTTCCTGAAGAGTGGAGGAGGGTACTTGATGAATTCCGGAGGAGCAATCTCTACACCTTCAGTGTCAGCATGTCTGATTATTTCAGCCCATAGATCCGAATGCTCCTGTGCCATCCAGTGATGGAGTATGACGTCTTTCTCTTCAGTTTGATCGTCCCATAACCCCACCACATAGAATAGGTAGGCCTACCTATTCCGGATCGGAATCCATACCTCCAACATCTCTATCGGGATGAAATCCTCTACGAACTGAAATGAAGGAGGACCTTGATCTGGATTGACCACCAACTTCCTCTGAGTCTTTATTCGAGATCCAGAAGGCACAGATTTCTTCTTCTGAACCTGCGAAGTCAGGTACTCATTGGACTCTTTTAGTCGTTGGATCTGACTGAGCAGCAAAATCTCCTTCATCTTCGCTATCTTCTCCGCCTCCGTCATCACCGTCTTTTTCTGAGTGGTCAACCCTGGATGCATCTGTTCCTCCATCTCCTTATACAGTGGTTCCAGAGCGAGATCCTCAGAGGGCCTCAACCTCTTCGGATCTGAACCTTCAGCAGCTTCGATGGCGGCTACGGACCTAGTGCTTTTTCTGTCCGCAACTTTCAGTTCAGGGGGAAGATCTTCTTCTTGGCTTTCCCAGCAGCTATTTGCTTCTTCCCTTCCCCCTTTTTGACATTATCGTCGTTGATTCGGCCCACAACCTCGTTTACTGACTCCGCCAATAAAGTAAACTGACTGTCCATCTCAGTCTGCTTTACCTGCAGTTGCCCTATTTGCCCCGCCATCCCTCTTAGGCCGACACTGAGCTTATCAATGGCTGAATTGTGTGCAGCCTTCAGTCGACCTTCGAAGTTTGTCATTCTGTTGTCCAGGGCAGAGGCACTTTCCATCTTCTCCTGTGCAGACATCTCACTCAGCAGCTCATCCTTCAGTTCAGCCTTCAGCTTGGCTAACTTTTCATCAACCAGTTGATCAATTCTTTCAGGCAGTTGTTGATCAAGAAAAGTGGCAAGCTTGTTCTCCTGCTGAGTTTTTGCATCAGAGACCATTTGATTGCAGCTTTGAATGGCCCCTTTTGTTTGCTCAGAGATAACAGTGAGATCTACTGAGTGTTGAGTCCTGACTTCTCCAAGAAGGTCAATGGCTGCATGCATATCAGTTCCTATCTCATTCAGATCATGATCTAGCCTATTCATCTTCTTATTCAGCACTTCAGAATTTGAACCAACCCGGCTAGTTTTTCTCTCTACGAGGATTACCCTTCTGTGAAGATTGGCAAGGGCTCGTGAGGAGTTCTGAACATATAGTGATTCGGGGCTGATCCATTTTTCTCTGACTCGAACCAGACCTGTTGGACCCTCTCCTGAAGCCTCCGCAGTCCCGGGTCCCAGGATTGCTTCATCGGCCGGTGCACTGACCCCTTCAGTGCCACCTTGCTGAGCATCATCAGCAATCTCAATCACCTCCTTCTCAGCTTCTTTCTCTTCCTCTATTCTCAGAGGCTCGGGCTCAGGATAGATGCGTCGGACGGTTCTGATAAAGTCTACCATCTTGATCAGGTGATGTAGAGAGTTTACGTCAAAGTGATCAAATAGAGCAGCTTCTGATTTAGCCATTTTGTCCCATCCTTTCGACTCTCCGAGCTGACTGAGTTCAGGCCAGGTGGCATTTCTGATCATGACGTATGTGCGAAGTTGCACAACTGGCTCCTTCTGAGCATCCGAGATGTTAGGAAACCTCTTCTCCACCATTTCAGCAGCCGTTCCCCTTGCCACTATCTCAAAATCTGGCAGTGTGTTCTCATCAGGCGCAGGGAATGGCCATGGGGCTTCAGCCTGAACTCCTTCAGAAACCTCCTTCTGAATTCCTTCCTCCTGAGCAAGTTCCCTCTGATCCTCACCCGAGGGGGCCTCCAAACCCTGATAGGTTGATGCAATGTCAAGGATCAGTGGATTTGGATCAGTGGGTGCAACATCCGGAATGGCAGATATAGGGGCGATTTCAAGTGCAGCCTGAGCTGATTCCCTCTCCGGAGTTGCATGCTGAATCATTTCTTCAGCAGCTTGCTCTTCCACGAGCTTCTTCTTTCGCTCCTCTGAACCCGGATATAAGAATGTCAGCTTCTGTTGTTTGGGTCCTGAGGGCTTAGGTTTGTCCTCCGCTGGCTTCATAATATCGGACTCTGAAGATTTGCCCGCCTGAGCCTTGACTCTCCCAGTCATGCTCGCCTGAGCCTTCTTCTTCTGAGTCCTCGGTCTTTTCTTGGTGCCAGCATCACCGGAATAGGTTCTGAAGAGATCAATCTTCGCTGGAATCTTGAGTGATTGGGCCTGATCCACATCACCGAGATCCAGGGTCTCCAAGATCAGAGAAATCTTGGTGCCAAAGTGCATTTTGGCCTCAAATGTCGCCTGACCCTCCGGCGAGTATTTGATTTTATTGGTCTCAGCTACCAGCAATTGGAGGAAGTAATCCTCCCAGTTAAAGTTATGCACTGAGGCGTCAGAGATTGCCATTATCGTATATAATTTCGGCCGCGAGATCTGCTCCAGCCCTCCAGCAATCCCCATAATTCCCTGACTAGTCAGGTCGAAAAAATGACGATTCTCTAACCTCAGCACTGATTTATTCAGGCCCTACTTCAGGACCACATCACCATCGCAGAGGGACTGAAGATAATCCTTCTCAGTCCCAAACCCATAGTCAACCGGGCTTCGTCCAGAGTTGGGAAGATTAAAAACCTCCTTAATCTTCCGCCTGAGGTTAAGAGTAACCCACCTGCTGGTCATCTCTTCCTCACCATCCTTCCCCTTTACACACGAAGTCAAGGGAATGCACGTCTCCCACTCCTGGGAATCCTTGTTCTGCGCCATTTTGAGATAGAAGGCAGCAACAAGTCTGGGATGGAGTCTCTGGGGTCTGACAGTGACAAATTGCAGAAGACTTGCATTTTCGAAAAGCTCCTTTACAGGTAATATATCAGGATGACTAGAGGTAAAATCTCCAAATGGTTCCCAGTGAATCTCGTTCCTGAGATGGAATAAATTCCCAAAGAATGAGTCCACAGAAGGAGATGCCATGGATATAATATGAAGATATGAGGAAAAACGGTTTGCAGAGAGAAATATATCAAGAAAAGATTTGGGTGCATAAAGGTTGCAATAACACAAACTTCCCTTATTTATACTAAAATTCAGTTTTAATCGGATGGCTTAGAAATTAGTGACTTATGAGATTCAATGGTTAAGATTAAAACGCAAGATGCATTGAGACTCTTCGGTTTTCAAAAGTCATGGGTCAAGAACTTTATCGGAAACTGTTCCCGCCCACTGTGCATTAAATGCGTGTCAGAGCATGTCTGTATTTAATTGAAATAAATTGCATTAAATAATAACTGAATATTAAATGAATGGCTGGGATTATATGACAAAATAAGTTGATTTGACTATACGGCAAACAGTATCAAGGATGATGCACGCAAGATCAGATGACTAGATATAAATCAGGAAACATACCAGTCAGTCAGAATTGTATTCTGACTGATACCACCTATGACCTATCAGGTTGACAAGCCCTGAATTCAGTGTCCTGAATCTTAGTCAGTCTATACTGATCATCCCTTTCAACTGAATGTTCCCCCTACAACCATTCATATTCTCTCTGAGATCCCTTCAACCTGAGTCCTATTTAGTCATTCCCTCTGACCTTATGCATTCTGATTAGAGATTCAGATTGAATCTCCTAAGCCTGGGTCAAGGAGTCCTAACTCTACTGATAGCTCAACAAACCTGGTTTCAGGCAAAGCCTTGGTCAGGATGTCAGCTCTCTGTTTATCAGTATGGACTCTTTCCATCCTGATGTCCTTCTTCTCAACATGATCTCTGATAAAGTAATGCCTGATGTCTACATGCTTACACCTTGTGTGTAAGACTGGGTTTTGGGATATGGCAACGACACTATTATTGTCACAATAAATTGGGACTTCAGTGGCCTCAATTTGGTAGTCTCTCAGTTGCTGTTTCAGCCAAAGGATCTAAGAGCAACAACTGCCTGCCGCCATATATTCAGCCTCAGTAGTAGATGTTGCAACACTGGTTTGCTTCTTAGAAAACCAAGAGATCAGTTTACTCCCTAGAAACTGACATGTGCATGTAGTTGATTTCCTATCAAGTCTACAGCCTCCACAATCTGCATCTGAATAACCAGTCAGTTCTAGGTTGTCATCAGAGGGATACCAAAATCCTAGATTGACTGTACCCTTCAGGTATTTCAGTATCTTTTTGGCGCTCTCCAGATGACTCTTCTTCGGATCAGACTGATACCTTGCACAAACTCCAACTGCATAAGTGATGTCAGGACTAGGGGTGGAGCAAATACCGAAAATACCGGTATACCGTACTTACCATACCGAAAAATACCGAATTTATCGAAAATTTTGGTATACCGAAAATTTCGGTACGGTATGATACCATACCGATATTTTCGGTACGGTATCGGTATAGAATTTTAAAATTTTTGGTATACCGGTATATACCGAAATACCGAAATATTTTCGGTATAAACCGGTATACCGAAATATTCCGGTATACCAATTATTTTCGGTATACCGAAAATATTTCGGTATCTCGGTATACCGGTATATACCATTTTTGTAATTTAATATTAAAATTTAATATTAAATTTTATTTTATTTAATTAAAATTATACTTAAATTATTCGGTATGGACCGGTATGATGGTATATACCGGTATGGGCGGTATACCGACATAGTCGGTATTTCGGTATGGACCGGTATTTCGGTATAGATCGGTATATATCAAAATATCGGTACGGTACGGTATACCGAAATTTTCGGTACGGTATACGGTATGCATTTTTGGTATACCGAAATTTCGGTATACCGAAATCCGGTATACTGAAAATTTCGGTACGGTATCGGTATGCAAAAATGCATACCGAAAATTTTGGTACGGTATGTGCGGTACGGTACGGTACGGTACGGTATGCCACCCCTAGTCAGGACGACTAGCAGTCAGGTACAATAAAGATCCTATCAGTGCCCTATATTCAGTCTGATTTACTGAGACTCCTTCTTTGTCAGGATCTAGCTTCTCATTTGTGTTCATGGGAATACGTGAGACTTTGCTGGACTGAACTCCAAATTTCTGAATCAAGTCCCTCCCATACTTGGACTGATTTATGAAAATTCCGGAGTCATTTTTCCTGACTTGGAGACCCAGAAAGAAGTTCATTTCTCCCATCATTGACATCTCAAATTTCCCAGTCATTAGCTTGGAGAATTTCTCACAAAGCTTCAGATTAGGAGATCCAAATATTATATCATCCACATAAATCTGAACCAAGAGAATGTCCTCCCCTTCGGATATCCGGAAGAGTGTCTTGTCCGCTGTTCCTTTCACGAAGCCGTGGTCTATCAGGAATTGGGATAGTGTATCATACCAAGCTCTCGGAGCTTGCTTCAGGCCATAAAGAGCTTTCTTCAGGTGATATACCTTATTTCCAACTTCGAACCCTGGAGGTTGCTCAACATAAACCTCCTCGTTCAGTACACCATTCAGAAAGGCACTATTCACGTCCATCTGATACACTTTGAACTTCTTGAATGTTGCATATGCCAGAAACAACCTGATTGCTTCCAATCTTGCGACAGGAGCAAAGGTTTCATCATAGTCTATTCCTTCGGCCTGAGAGTAACCCTTTGCCACGAGTCTAGCCTTATTCCTGACAACAACATTCTTCTCATCCCTTTTGTTCTTAAAGACCCACTTGGTGCCAATAACATGTTGACGCCTATGTCTCTCAACTAACTCCCAAACCTGATTCCGCTCAAACTGATTGAGCTCATCCTGCATGGCTAGGATCCAGTAGGGATCAAGAAGAGCTTCTTCTATGTTCTTAGGTTCCTGATCACTCAGGAAACAACAAAACATAGCACTCTCGCCAAAGGACAACCTCGTCCTGACCCCCTCATTGATATCACCAATGATATCAGCCAATGAGTGATCATCTAGCCATCACCTCCTGCTGACGGGAGCACTGGGAGCTGCTGACGTTCCCTCGCCTGATCCTGAAACATTAGTCTCTACAATAACAGGCAAAAAAGCGGAACGAGCAAGAACAGAGGATACTGAGTCATTTCCTGAGGGTTGGCCAATATCAAAGACATTGTTTCCCCCTACAGAGTTGGACTCAGTAACTGTCTCAGGTGCAGAAGCATCGTCACCGACAGTACGTACCTCAGGTTGAGTCTGTCACTCCGTCTGAGACTCAACATTCTCTGAGGCTGGGACTTGCTGAGGGTTGGCCTGAGGTCCATCCTGATCTTCATCATCATAATCCCATCCTTTGGGAGCACTGACAAGTTTGATCTTGAATTCAGAATTTTTCAGACTTAGTCTTGTTACTCTTTTGGTAACCCCCTCAGTGTCAGGACTTGGAACCTGTTTCCTATGCACTGATGCAGTCTCATCAAACACAATATGAGGTGTTTCCTCCACACAAAGGGTCCGACAGTTATACACCCTGAAGGCTTTACTGACTGAGGAGTATCCTAAGAAAACTCCCTCAATAGATTTGCTATCAAAGGCTTTCAGCTGGTCTTTCCCATTGTTCAGGATGAAACACTTACACCCAAAGATATGGAAATAAGAGATGTGAGGTTTCCTCTTGTTCCAAGTTTCATAAGGTGTCTGAGCATGTTGTTTGTTCAGCATAGATCGGTTCTGAGTGTAGCAAGCAATATTGATTGCTTCAGCCCAGTACTTCTTGGGCAGTCCTGACTCAGCCAACATGGTCCTGGCAGCTTCCTTCAGGGTCCGATTCCTTCTTTCAGCTACCCCATTCTGCTGAGGGGTCCTGGCTGCAGAAGTCTCATGAGCTATACCATGGTTAGTACAAAAGTCAGTTATAAGAGAGTTTATAAACTCAGTTCCTCAATCTGATCGGATCCTGACTATGCTCTGACCCTGTTCAGTACTCAATTGCTTGAGTAACTCTGGAAGCTTGACCTGAGTCTCCTTCTTGTTCAGCAAGAAAATAACCCATGTATACCTGGAATAATCATCAACAACAACAAAGGTATATTTCCTACCATTTATACTGACAGGAGTAACTGGACCAAAAAGATCCATGTGCAGGAGCTGAAGCACTCTGTCAGTTGAGAAAACTTCTTTCTCTTTGAATGAGGCTTTAGTTTGCTTGCCTTCCTGACATGCTCCGCACACGTGGTCTTTGCTAAAAACTTCATTTGGTAGACCATCTACAAGAGAAAGTTTTGAAATTTTGTTAATAATCTTGAAGTTTAAGAGACTCAGGCGTTTATGCCAGAGCCAACTGAGCTCAGAGGAGCTCTTAGCGATCAAACAAGTTTCAGGAAGGCTGCTCTTGAAGTCAGCAAAATATACATTGCCCCTCCTGACACCTGTAATCAGAACCTGTAGTGTAGATTTGTCCTTCACAAGACACATGTTAGATGAAAATTCTACACTATATCCTCGGTCACAGAACTGACTGACCGAGAGTAAGTTATATCTCAGTCCCTCAACATATGATACATTCAGTACACGGACAGAGCCAATAACAAGGGTTCCGAATCCTCTGGTGAATCCTTTAGAGTTATCACCAAAGGTTACCTGCGGGCCTTCTTGAGCTACATAATCCTGAAGGAGATCACGAAATCCGGTCATGTGCCTGGAACACCCTGAGTCCAAGTACCAGTCCTTCATCAGATCCTCCTTCCTCTTCTTGTAGCCCGCAGCGACCTGAAAAGAATCAGGCTTCAGGTACCCATCTCGTATTGGGTCCTACTGAGTCAGCCATACCCTTCGGGATCCAGATTTGTTTGACAATTCTGATAGCATCAGAAGTGTAAACCTGTCTCCCAGAAACATCAACATACACTGTCCTCTTCTTCCTGTGTACCTGGGAAGTTGAGGTGTATGGGTGTCGGCCTGAGTCTCAGGAGCCCTGGATTGATTCTTAGGGGCGGGCCTCCTGTTCCTCCTTTGCCTGGGTGCATTGGGCTGAGTTTGATCCCGAGAAGGAGCAGCTCGGGCCTGACCTCTTGGCACTTGAGATATGGCCTGAGTGTTACTGGAGTCAGGTCTCAGTTGCCTTTCAGAGGCCACTTGGTTTGTCCTTCTCCTCTGAGGATTGGGACTCTCCTGATGGACTCTGTATCCTGTCTGAGGAGTCTGGACCTCAGTAGTCCTTGGCCTTGCCTGAGATTTCCTCTGACTGGATTTTCTTCTACCCTGAGCATTTCCAGGCTGGGCCTGAGAAGTGCTAGGAGCAAAATTCTTCCCAGCTTGAGGATTCCTAGGCAGAGCCTTGGAGTTTCCTTGGTCTGTCTTCCTCGACTCAGGATGAGGAGTCTTGGCCTTTCCCTTAGGTTTTGGCCTTGGTTCCTCAGTCCTTTGCCTGACAGGTTGAGCAGACATTTTCTCCTTCCCTTTGCCTTTGTCCTGACGAGCAACACTTGAGCTCTTGTCGTCAGTTTGGGCAGGGACAAACTTCTTCTGAGAGTTGCTCCCTGAAGCACCTCTCTTCTTCTTGCCCTTTGGGTCTTTTGAGGCATCATAGCCTAACCCAGCTTTAGCACCGTCGGTCAGCTGAGAGAAACTTGTTAACTCATCAGCCACTTGGGTAGATGTGTATAACTTCTTCAGCTTAACCTCAAGATGCCCATTTGTTTCTTTCAGGGCCTCAATTTCAGTGGTGTACTGAAGCACCAATTCTTCATGAGCTTTCTCTTTTGAGATCAGCTCAAGATCCCAAGCAGTTTGCTCAGCACAAAGGCGAGCTTGCCACTCAGTTTCGAACATCACTCTTAGAGCAATTCGCTCAATCATTAGCTGTTCCTGAGAGAGAAACAGATCAGTGTCACGAGTCCCAATCAGCGAGCTGATTACACCCTTCAGTCTTTCTACCTCCAGTGGAGTTTCATCATGCTTGTTCCGAGCATGAAGTAGCTCTTCCTGAAGATGTACTAATCTGAGGGCTTCCTCAGTGTCTCTTACTTTGATAGACTCAGTTAACCGACCGTTTTTCCCACTCAACTGTGCATTCACATCCACTGTGTGAGTATGAGTCTCCTGCAGCCTTGAGAAGTCAACCATCAATTGCTCAAGGGCGAGTTGAAGGTCGAGTTCTCCTGCTGAATCTGAGCTAAGCTCAGGTGCGTGATCAGGAGAAGAGGCAGAGGAACATACCTCGTCATCTGCCATCAGGCAGAGGTCATCATACTCCTCCATTGTACTCATGCACTTACTAATAGCCTCTTCCATTGCAGTAAAAGCTATGCTGTAGCTCTCTTGGCATAAAGATCCTTCTTCACCTAGTCTACAAGCACGCTGGCATATATCAATGTAACGTTGATTACTGGACTCGATGAGATCTAATTTTCTCACTCTCCCTCTATTCTTGGCATCTTTTGTCCAGCGTTTCAAGATGTACTTAGGAGGAATGTTATTCACACCAGAAATCTGAAGAACAATCATCATGTGTCTACATAGGAAACAATTGTACTCAAACATACGGCATGTACAAGATGTATCACATGTATTTTCATTCCACATCACTTTATAAACTTGATTTTCTTCAAAGTCTTGAACCCGGAATGTTGAGGTGGGACCATCTTTGCTTTCTATTTTTGGATGACAAGCAACCACTCCCAAAACCTCAACTTGAAATTTTTTGAATACAGCGTTAGTGTATATCGTTGCCATTTGCTTTCCATAAGGTGAGGGGGATTTCAGCACTAATTGCCTATGCCAAGAATCAAAATCTGCCTTTGCTTCATCTTCGTATCTCTCCTGCAACATTATAGTGTACTGGTGCAGAAACTCCTTCAAACTAGTCTTACGCAGTAAGCATTTATCTAAAATAGAAACACCACTTTCCAGACGTTGTGGTGAAGACAACCCTGCCAAGAATATATCTTTCATATAAAACGGGACCCATCTTTGGCGGTCACTGTACAAGGACTCTATCCACCTGTCTGTTCTCAAGTCAAAAGTCTCAACCATTTTCCACCATCTTTTTTCAAACTGTTCTTCAGTTTGTGACCTCAAAATGCACTTATAAATTTTTTTTATGAAGTTTTCGTGCCGCCTAATCACATATCCCAGCTTTTCCTCAATCTTACTCAATATGTGCCACAAACAAAAACAATGGCGTGAATCAGGGAGAACCTCAGTTATGGCTTCTTTCAGTGCTGGGTCTTGATCAGTCAATATCACCTTTGGAGCTTGACCATGCATTGATGTAACCCATGCACGAATCAGCCAAGCATATGAAGATTTACTCTCATCAGCAATAAATGCACTCCCAAATAAAATGAACTCAAAGTGATTATTCATGCCAATAAAAGGAACAAATGGCAATTTAGATTCATTCTTTTTATGCATAGTATCAATCATTACCACATGTCCAAAGTTACCATAATCAGTCCTACCCTTTGGATCAACCCAAAAGACATTTTTTAAAACCTGTTCTTTATTCAAATCAACTGCATAGAAGAAATAGGGATTCTCATCTTGCATACAAGAGAAATATTCAAGCATGACCTGTGCATCTCCCTCCCGGAGACCTAAACAAGATCCATTAGAGCTCGAATGAGTGCTCTCAGTGTTGTGCATCTTTCGAGTGAAGGTCGTACACGCCTTCTTTTTCTTGACCTTGACAACATCCCGACCATAACCATAATGGTCCAGAACAAGATCATGGTTATGCTCCTTTATAAAGCTGCTAATAATCCATCTCCCATCTTGCCTTCTCTTCACGTGCATACAAGCCTTACAATCTGTTTTAGACCACGATTTGTTTATTCTACCTCGTTTTTTCTTTGTAGGGATGTTTAGCTCAACTTCTGAATTTTCACACAAACTAGTGCCTCGCTTGCTTCCATATCTACTACACACAAACTTGGCATCAATAAACTTCCCAGAAATCCTTGATCTACGGCTGGCCTTTATGATGGCAGAAAATCCAACAGATATAGCATATTCTTTATAATATTTGAAAGCATCCTCTTTGGATTCGAATTCCATGCTCTCATTCGGCTCTAATGATTTTCGAAAACTTGCTTCCGCTCTATACGCATCACCACATCTTCCTGCACCTCGTTCACTGATGCTCGGAGGAGCGTCAAGAGTTACTCTACCTCCACTACACAGTTCAACCATGGCAGAGTTATTGCCACAGCAGTTATGGTTTCCACCTGATGGATGCTCAACATCCGACCTCATTGGCGAATAACTCTACTTCGTTTTCAGAGAAGAAAAATAGAGAGAGGAAACCAAGCACAAGAACACAGCACTGCAGTTACTACACTAAACAAATGCATAAAAGCACATATACTATCAATCTTCTAAAAGAAGAAAAACTTCATCAGCTAAATTGAATTTGAGCTCGACATTCAACCGTAATCACCGAATGAGGAAAGATCATCACCAATAATGTGAAAAGCACAACACGCAGCAGAGAAAACGCAAAAATATCATTTAGTATATGGAAATAATTCACAATTTAAAACACATTATGAAGCGTACTGATTCCGAGAGAGAGAGTGATCGGAGAGTTCAGTCCAATACTGAAAATTGGGGGCGAGTACAGCACTGAGGTTCACAGTTATGGAGGTAGGGCAGGGGGTGCTATTTTACTGTACTCGCACTTCTACTCGCGGGTCATTTGGGCTTATCATATGGGCCGGATACAGAGCAGGATTACCAATATATTCGTTAAGTTGAAGTCAATAATGTGAAGGTTGCTTTATTTGCATGAAAAAAACAATAATTTTTTTTTAAAAAAAAACTGAACTTTTTCTTTTTTGAAAATTTTAAAAAAAATTATTTTTTACTTTATTTGAAAAAAATTCAAAAAATTAATGTATTTATCCAAGTAGTGTATTACTCAATTTCACTAGTGCCAATAACTTGGGCCTAATGCCAGAATGTAGCTTTCAAAATGGATTTAACTCACAAGTTGTTGCGTTTGGAAGATGGATTGGACCAAATAAAAATTATTCCAGTCATGGCATGATTAGTTGCACGTTTTAATTTATTGAGATATTATTTGTATTTTTAAAAAAATATTAATTCATGTGAATATAGACATATATATCACTTTATTCAAAAAGTACATTCTTAATTTATGTGCACAATTAAATGTATAATAATTTAGAGGTGGATCTAAATAGACTGGTCAGTTTGAAGGTTATGATGAATTTAATTTATAGGATATTCTATCTATAAATTATTACGACGGATGAATAATGAAGCACGAATTATAGGAAGTTATATAATTATTTTTGCAATTTATGAATGACGAACTTTAGTTGGGAGAGATATTTCATTTTAATATAGTAACAGTCACCAAAGTAATATTATTTGATTATTATTATATTTATATTTCATTTTAACATAGTAACAGCCACCAAAATAATATTATTTGATTATTATTATATTTAATTTTAATGAATCTAATTTTTTAGCTTTTAATTGTAAATTATATTTTTTCTTATAAGTAGGCCCAATTCTAAATATCTTTATTAAAAGTTTAAAAAATTTCAACACTCATTCTGTTGACGCTCGATATCGAATCGAAATGTAGAAAGTAGAAACTCAGGAAAACCCCAATTAGGGTTTAAGGCGCATTCGCTCTTTCTCCATCCAAGGTACTTATTTCCCTCATTTCGCAATTTTACATTGATAATTTATGTAGGAATTTGTTGTTTGGAAGGTGAATCTGTCGCTGCAACTGTATGGGCGATTCTTGTTTGAAAATATTCATAAACACCTGAGGTTTAGGATTTGGTTTACTGTAAAAATGCTAAACCCCAATAATTTTTGTTACTTTTTCGGCTCGATCTGTTATGGATCAAGTTTACAAGCGTCGTGGGAGAGAGAAGAGGGTGAAGTAGTTCTTGGAAGTTATACTCCTATTTTATTCTTGAAGTTATTCTACTGTTTTAGTTCTTCAAATACTGGTTTTGTTTTAATTATTTAATTATGTTCAGTTTTGGGCCCACTATGTTTATGGGCTTATTTCCTTTTTAGTATTACTATTTATTGGAGTAAACTTGGAGATTAGAACACGCAGATTTTATTATTGGAATTGGGCAGCTACGGCTGAATTGGAACCGAGTTTCGGTGTGTGATTTTTACTTTCATTCATTGTCACTTCTCTGACTCTAACAATTTGGTCCGACCTGCCGGATCATCATGACGAGAAGCGATACACGTATGGACACTGTGGAAACAACAATCACCGCGTTGAAAACGACGGTGGGAACGTTGGAGAGAGGGGTGACTGAAGTTAAGGGTACGACAGAATCCCTTGACGCACGAGTTGACGCGCTACAATCTGGCATGACTGAACTGAAGGATATGATGCGCCAAATGATGAAAGAGAAGGGTATCTACAACGGCGCCTCTTCTGCTGCCGCAACAGACCGCCCTTGCACAGAACCTATTCTACGAGAGCGCCCTGCCCCTACAACGGCGACTACTAAGTTGGAATTACCCAATTTTACAGGTGAAAATCCATATGCCTGGATATCACGTGCTGAACTATTTTTCCAGCTTGATAATACACCGGATGATATGCTTTTGGAGTTGGCGCTGATAGCGATGGAGGGCAACACGCTGCAGTGGTTGCAATGGCTGCTAGATCAGTATCCAGGGCTCAGTTGGCGGAAATTTACAGTGGAACTATTA
Organism: Prunella vulgaris; assembly: GCA_026898435.1. Taxonomy (NCBI): domain Eukaryota; kingdom Viridiplantae; phylum Streptophyta; class Magnoliopsida; order Lamiales; family Lamiaceae; genus Prunella; species Prunella vulgaris. The sequence goes on along the minus strand of JAPKLY010000053.1, from coordinate 242,503 downwards.
CGCCGTTATGGCGACGACCCACGGGCTGATCCGTTTGAGACACTCGCCCTATCTCGACAAACTGGTACCGTCGATGAATATGTGGATCAATTTATTGCCCGGATAGCTGCTGTGAAGAATTTGACTCAACCCCATGCCTTGGGCCTTTTTCTACATGGTCTTCGGGATGATATTCGTCTTCGCCTCCGTTCTAAAGATGCTGAAGACATCTGCCAAACTATGCACTTGGCTTGAGAGATTGAGCAGGAAATTACAGCATCGCGGACACCTCGATATGCGAGTTACTCAATTGGCCGGGCTGGGCCTAAAAAATAGCAGCCCGAAATGAACCGGGCCTATTTGGCCCGGTCCAATTGGCCCGGTCCAATTGGCCCGCCTGGCCTACCGGGCTCGGGCCGGGCTTGGCCCAAAAAAAAGAGTGACCCGACATTTTTTTTTTTTAAAATACTGCAATTGTTTCAAACCTGCCCAGGCCCAATGCAATGGCCCATCAATTAAAAATTGTACACATACGGACATACACATACCCTAATTCCTAAACCTAAATCCCTTCAAGCAAATTTCCACACCCAAGCCACGTCTGCCGCTGCTGCCGCGCTGGCCATCAGCCCATCGTGCCGCGCCGCCTCCTGCCGCCGCGCCGCCTCCTGCCGCTGTTGCCGCGCTGGCCATCAGCCCACCGTGCCGCGCCGCCTCGCCTCCTGCCGCTGTTGCCGCGCCGCCTCCTGCCGCTGTTGCCGCGCCGCCTCCTGCCGCTGTTGCCGCTGTTGCCGCGCCGCCTCCTGCCGCTGTTGCCGCGCCGCCTCCTGCCAATTAGGGTTTAAGGCGCATTCGCTCTTTCTCCATCTAAGGTACTTATTTCCCTCATTTCGCAATTTTACATTGATAATTTCTGTAGGAATTTGTTGTTTGGAAGGTGAATCTGTCGCTGCAACTATATGGGCGATTCTTGTTTGAAAATATTCATAAACACCTGAGGTTGAGGATTTGGTTTACTGTAAAAATGCTAAACCCCAATAATTTTTGTTACTTTTTCGGCTCGATCTGTGATGCATTTTCTTATTTCTTTCTTTGTTCACAGGTAATGCAATTTATCTTAGGATATTTGGTCATCAGATCTTACATTCTTACTGCTATGATCTGTATATTTTGGGATTTTGATTTCTTGTTTTCAGGCTCTAAATTGTATAATTTACAGGTGAATTTAATCACAAAGTTATTATTGAATTGGCAATGAGTTTGATTGCAAGAATCAGGCATCATTCATTGAATGGATCCTTCAAACATATATGTGCTCCAGCCATTGCATCTTCTTCTGTCAAGTCAAATGATGTAACCACAAGGCACCTTACTCATCTCGCGATGTTAAACGATGACATTGAAGAAGTAGAAATCGACCAAAGATTGCTCCCTGCCGATTATAATCCTGCAAATTTTGACCCCAGAAATCATCGTAGCCCCCCTTCTAAGAGAGTGTGGAGACTCGTTGACGAAATGTCTGGAATCACACTTGCTGAAGCTGCAGAGCTCTCGGAAATAATGTTTGGCAAGTTTTGTAATAAGCTGATGAAGAGGCTGACAATCAAGGAGAGGTTAGTTATTATGGCTAGAATTGCAGAGAAGAAGGAAGTATTGTCTGTGGCAAAGGATGAAAAGAAGGCTGAGAAGACGGTTTTTGAGCTGAGGATAGAGTCTTATGAGGCAGCTTCGAAGCTCAAGGTGATTAAGGAGATTCGAAATTTTGTGAGTTTAGGACTAAAAGAAGCTAAGGATTTGGTGGAGAAGGCGCCTGCTATTCTTAAGAAGGGTGTTTCGAAGGAAGAAGGGAATGATATTATCGAGAAGCTGAAAGCTGTTGGGGCAAAGGTCGTTATGGAATGATATCTTGTTTCATGCTCCCTTTCTGAAATCTCAATCTGATTACATTGGTGGCATTTATCTCTAAATGAGCCCTAAGATTGATTCTTGTTCTTTGCTTTTGGAATAAATTTGGCTCCTTTTCTCTACTTCATTTGATGGGATTTCGTTTATTTTGTTGCATGATGCTGTTTTGAGCTCAATTGCACCTATGACTATTATTATGTTGAAAATTTTGCACAAAGTGATATGATGAAGTTATGTCTGAATGTTGCGGAATCAAACAAGAAACTGATATAGTTTGGTACTGTTACCTATGGTAGCATCCAGAGCTGATCAATTGCGTCGAGTTCATCCCGTTGTCGTTCATCTGGAATAGATCCGAAGTTTAATAAATTCAATTTTTTTAATAAAAACAATTTTTACATATAAAGCAAAGAAATATAAAGGGGCATGGATTTTTCTATGTTACACCGATGGACAGTGCTCAATTGCGCATTAATATGTTGTATCACATGCATTAGTATGTTGTATTGTATCATATAATAACTATGTGTTATATTTACAAATGCTGCGTATTGTTCAGCATAGAAACAATCAAGGGGCACTCCAAATTCATCTATCGATGTTGACCTCGTGCATTACAACTTCTCTTCAGACAAGATCACTCCTGTGTCCCATCTTTCAGGGAGACAGTTCAGGATTTTTGAAGACACCTCCCTCTTGGGAAACTCCTTTCCAAGGGTTGCTAGCTCGTTCATCATCTTAATGAACCGAGCTTCCATCTGATCGATGGACTCTCCCTCTAACATCCGGAAGGCCTCAAACTTCCTGATTGCAAGATCTCTCTTGTTCTCCTTGATCTTTTCTGATCCCTCACTCATCTCCCTCAAGGCATCCCAAATCTCCTTTGCAGTCCTAAGGTGCATGAGCCTGACCGAATTCTCGTAAGAAACGGTGTGGAGTATAATGTTCTTAGCAACATTATCCAGTCCGATTTGCTTAATCTGATCAGAGTTAAGCACGGACCTCTCCACTTCTTCATCTCCGGCAGTTGGAACAGGAACATTGCCAGCAACAGGCCAGGTCGTCTGAAGATTCCTCATGAATTTGATCGGACCCTGCTCAATCTCCAGAGGCATCTGATCATGGATGGAATAGAGATGTGCGAGTACCCTGAATTTCCAATAGTCATAATTGTCAATAGAGAATTCAGGAAGATTGCCCTCGAGGCGTTTAGAACCGGATGCCATGATATGCAATTTTAAGAAACAAGATCTGTTCAGTAGACCACCAAAAGTTTCTCCTCAGAAACTGTTGGTCAACAAAGTCAGTGGTCTTTTGAACCACTGCTCTGATACCACTTGTTGGTCCCGAAACGAGTATAATCAGCGTATGGGGGGAATACACTGATATCAGATTTTTTGAAAGACTCAGAAAAATGCTCTAACACGCTCAGTCAGGAAATCCTGAATTACTCAGTATGCTGAAGGTCCACAGGGGCAGCAGGAACCGTTCAGTAACGAGTCAGATAAGCTGAGTATGAGTGGAGTGCCCAGAAGCTCAGTAGAGATAACAAACCTACTGACTGCTCGGAAGCGAGTCAGTTGGACTACTATCTCAGTGACCTAAAGTACGTGCGGAAAGTGAGCCCTTAGTTTCTACTCGTTTTAGTTTCTAAATACGTTTTCTCTGAGTTTGCTTAGTAAACTGGTGGTTAAGGCTGAGTGCACAGTATTAAGATTCAGGATGATTGGTTCAGTCCTGAATGTAAAAACAATGCAGAATGTTCAGTTTAATATGATGACAATTATGATCCTGAACAAGAAAGTAAATCAGCACACAGGGGACTTTTTAACGTGGTTCGGAGATGACCAACTCCTACGTCCACGACCTGATTTAACAGGAAGTTATCCTCAAAACCCTGATGATAGGTGCTTGGTTTTACGTGCCAAGGGGCACGGATAGCCAACTTCCACTCTTAGGAACTGACCCCTGGGCGTTTTACAAGTCCCAGTCCTTCTAACCAACCAATCTCACACCCTGAGTGGTTTGGTATTCTTGGTTTCCAACTGAGATAGCTCTAGCAATACAAAACAGTGCTAAATATTAGAGCTATCGATCTAAGCAAATACAGAGTGAATCCTACTACAACACTAGGGAAATTTAATTGCAGAGTGTTGCTTATAGTATGCTTGAGAGCTTGGATTCTTGAGAGCTTTCGCTTGGAAATTTCCCGTTAGCCTTGAATGGGTGCAAGACTCTCCATATTTATAGGCAAGATTCAAAATAGATCCGTTGGAGGAGATCAAATCAAATCTTTCCTATTTTAGGGTGGTTGAAGGCTAGAAGTACTGTTTGACCTAATCGCCATGCTTATTCTGGCAAGTTTGTCCCACAACCTGCAACTCTGAGACGCATTAAATGCCACATTAAATGCTGCGCAGACTCCGTACATACGTGTCGAAAGATCATTGGCTCTCCGTTCTAACGGCTAGTTGACTTTCAGACATTTGTCCTTCCTCGTACATTCAATACTCTGAGTCTCTTGTACAAAACTCAGTCTGAATGTTTGTCTCATTGGAGTCTTACTGACATTCTCTTTGTCTCTTATCCCATAGCGTAAATAACCTTTTTGCTTTGGACTTACATGATTCAGGTAAACTGAACCAAGGCCTAAGTCAGGTCTTAAGTGCATTCAGCACAGCCTGATAGATTATTCAGCCCAGTATGTGTAACCTTTTTGCTTTGGACTTACATGATTCAGATAAACTGACTCAAGGCCTAAGTCAGGTCGTAAATGTATTCAGCACAGCCTGATAGGTTAACACTTACTCTTCACTGACTAAGTTCTGTCCTGAGTACGCTTAGTGCACTCAGTAGAAACATCAGCCAATGGTACTTCAGGATAGTCTTCAGGACGAATAAATCAGGCTTCGTTCTTCAGCTTCAGTTCAGGCAATCTTCAGCAGACTGACTCTGACTTCTTCAGGATGGTGTATACTCCAGACTTCAGTAAATTGGGTCGACTCCAATATTCTTCAGTCTTCAGTACGTTCCTCCTGAACTGAATTTCTAACCTAACTGTCTTGAACTTATACAATCCTGAACAACTGTACTTAGGCACATTCATCAGGGGTTTTGGGATCTAATCAAAATATTCAGATTGTCCCAACAATTACAATCCTCTATATAGGATTCGTAATCTCCTAACTGATCTTGTGTTTTCTTGAAAAGGATGTTCGTGTATGCTCCAGTATCCACTAGCAGTCGGTGTACTCTTGTGTTCATGATATTTGCGCTGATAACCAAAGAGTCATTATGCGGTGTAAGAATCCCTTCAAGATCTGCTTGTGAGAACACCAAATCCACAGTAGGCTTTGCCGGTACCTTACACCCGGACCCCATTTCTTGTACCTGGTTGACTGCCCGTATTTCAAATTTCTTTTATCTTTTCGACGCTGGACGACCGTCAACCATTCCTTCGGCTGAGCCAATCTCCTCAAGTACCAAGATTTCACGGTTGGGCTCCTGATGTGTTGGCATTGCTGGCGGACCCCTTCGCACTTGTATATTTGGAGCCCTTTCTGCCTCATCACTATCATCTTCATCAGAACCCCCCTGCCTTGGCTGACGTTGTCTTTTTCCCGGAGCTTTCTTAACAAACTCCGCAAGCTTCCCATCCTCATAGAACTTCCATAGTTGTTTTAGGAAATCGCGACACTCACTGGTGAAATGCCCGATACTTTGATGATAAGAGCAATATTTGTTCGGGTTTAGCTTGCTTCTATCTTGTCGGATCCTTCGGGGAGCTGCAAGCATATCCTGATCCTTAACACGTGATCGATTGTGGTAGTTAACACTTGGTTAAGCTTTTCCTTATATTCCACTGTGTCCCCGAATGACTTCAAATTCTTGGGAGCCTTGTAGCCACTTCCTCCGGGTTTCTTACCGCTCTTTTTCTCATCAGTTTCCGTGCCCAATTGTTTTTGCATGGCTTCTTGCATTGCCACATATACACCAGCTTTATGGCGGAATTCTGCGTATGTACTAGGACAGGATAAATGCATTTCCTTCCACAGGTCCGTTCCTTTACGCAACCCCGCCATAACTGCAATGATTTTGGTGTCTTCACTGACTGACTCACCTTCCAGAAGGATCTTGTCAAAGCGTTCAAGATATTGCTGATCGGTTTCCTCGGCCCCTTGTGAGATGTTGGCCAATCAGTGTTTCTGTGTTAAGTACGTCCCGAATCCTGAGAAGTGGGACATAAATTCTCTAGTCAACTGGCCAAATGATGGGACGGACCCGGGTGCCATTGCCGAGAACTACCTATGGGCACGGTTCCCCAAAGTTAAAGTGAAATTTCTACACTGTGTCGTGTCTGATGCCCCCATAGAGATCATATAGTCGGCATATTTCGAAATGTGCACCTTGGGGTCAGACTCACCCTCGTACAGTACCAACGATGGAAACTGTATCTTCTTCTGTATTGGTGTTGTGAGGATGGTTGTAGATAATGGTGAGATTGGGAGGAAAGTGTATGTCTCAACCTTCTCTTTGCTGGCCACCTGTTCTCACAGGTCCTCTACTGCCTTCTTTAGCTTCTCTATCTCTACTAGTGACGACCCGCGGGATGATCCCCCTCCTCGAGGCTATTCCGGGTGTACCTCGTATTGACGTGCTACCCCCGGTAGTCCCTCACTTCGGGCGACCTCTCTATGTGGCAGCTGGAGGTTACTTGCAGCATTGGGGCCCAACCTCTCGAATGCCCGTCTCCTCAACCGATCTTGGACGGACTTACGTTGGTGTCTCGCATCTGACTCACAGGGTTCTTGATGTTGTGAGTATCCAGACCTTCCACCCTTGGAATGACGGCTCGGCTCATCATGCCTATCACCCTGTGACCCTTCTTGACGTCTAGGTTGATCGGCTGCTCGCCCGGCTGGTCGCCCCTCTGCTCGACCCTCTGGTCGCAGGTCTGATCGTCTGGGTTGTGGTCCTAGGCGATCGCACATTTTTTGCTTGCCCTTTGAATTTTCCAGGGCGACTCGGCCACTACTGGCCTTTTCCTCCTGTGCGTGGTAACTCGTCCTCGTTTCATGCCTTGTCTCCGTAGGGGCTGCTTGAATCATGGGCTGATGAGCCACCGCCACCTGCTGCCTTTGCATCAGTTTAAGCATGGCCATCGGCCTATCAATATCCTCCGGGGTCTTGACCATCGACTCAATGGTGGCTTCGATTTGAGGACCAACTGGAACCGCGGGTAACACCGGGACTCGTGTCAGTTCAGTTTGACATCGTCCATTGGGCTTTTTCCCCTTCCACCTTTGACTTGTCGGAGTGGTACAAGATTCATCGTGAGAGACTTCGTACATTTGTCTTGTCATTCTTGGTACAAATTGTGTATGTGGGATATGAATCCTTAAGGGAATTCTTTTCTAGTTCGTGTTTTTTAGAACAAGTTTTCTCAAAGACACTTACAATTGAAGATATTCCTTTTGTTCTTCACATAACTTACCAAATTCAGGAAATTGTTCTTAAAAATTTAAAGAGAAGGCTTTTAATTCTTCAACTATCGGAGGTTCAACGCCACCCTTCTTCTAGCACCAAATTGTTGAGCAATTCTTGTAATCAAGATTTTATGTGGCTAATAATCTTAAGGAATTACTCAATCAATAATCTAAGATGATAAATTGGATGTTATGTTATGAGTTATAGAGATAATTTAGAGAGGGAAGTATTGTAAGGTTCTTTCTTGCATAAAAAGTTTCAGATCCTCTTACAAATGACCTGTTACAACTATTTATACCCTTGTAAGGGTGAGGTGGCACGTTTTAAGCCACATGGCTTCTGATGGTGACAAGTGTCCTCCACATGTCACCACCTTAGCTATTTGCCCCACTAACTCTGACCTAACCGACCTATACACTCCTTGTAGGTTCTTGGACGTCTCTGTGTCTTCATCCTTGGGAATTGTCGGATGTCTGAAAGGCGAGCAAGGTGGTGAGCAAGTGGGCGAGCACCTTGGGGTTGGCCTCATGGCTTGTTGCCTCGCCATCTCCAGGCTGGGTGAGCAAGGTGGCGAGCAGCTTGGCCTTGGCCTCGTGACTTGTTACCTCGTCATCCCCAGGCTGGGCGAGCAAGGTGGCAAGCAACCTGGCGAGCAGCTTGGGCTTGGCCTCATGGCTTGTTGCCTCGCCACCACTTGGCCGGGTGAGCAAGGTGGCGAGCAACCTGGCGAGCAACTTGGCTTTGCCACGTGAGCTCGTTGCCTCGCCATCCCCAGGATGGGCGAGAAAGGTGGCGAGCAACCTGACGAGCAACTTATACTTTGATTTGATTATTCTTTGATCAATGGTTTTAATCCCTTTTATCAACATTATCCATGTGGAATCTCTCCAACACTTTCTTTACGTAGGTTGACTGGTGTATTAATATTTCTTCAGGGAAGTACTCGATCTACAGACCGAGACAGAACTTGGTTTTACCCAAAGTTTCCATTTCGAATTCAATTTTCAAGATTGAACTTGCTTCTTCAATCTCTTTCCTTGTTCTTATAATGTTTAAATCATCAACGTACACCGAGATGATACAAAAACCATTAAAGGATTTCTTTATAAATACACAAGGAAAAACTTCGTTATTTACGTATTCCTTCTTTAGGAGGAATTCACTAAGTCGATTATACCACATTCGACCTGATTGTTTTAAACCATATAACGAGCGTTGTAGTTTTATGCTGAACATACTACGATTCTCATTATTCCGCATTTGGGGAATCTTTAATCCATCAGGGATTTTCATATAGATATCAGTATCTAATGATCCATATAAGTATGCGGTAACTACGCCCATTAACTGCATTTCTAAGTTTAGTTTTACTGCCAGGGATATTAAGAAGCAGAATGTTATTCCATCCATAACAGGAGAGTAGGTTTGATCGAAATCAATACCGGGTCTCTGTGAAAACTCTTAAGCTACTAACCTAGCGTTGTATCTCACAATTTCATTATTTTCATTTCGCTTTCGTACGAATACCCATTTGTATCCTACAGGGACAATATTTTTTGGGGTACGAATGATGGAACCGAATACTTTTCATTTATTTAGCGAGTCTAGCTCTGCCTTAATTGCTGCTTCCCATTTCACCCAATTGGAGCTCTTCCGGCACTCGGATATAGTTTTGGGTTCAGGATCATGATCATTATTTGAATTAGAGAAGGCAATTGTGGCTGCAACTATGTTGTCGACATCAATAGTGTTTCTATTATAAGTTTCTCTCGTATTTATGAAGTTTGTTGAAACTTTGATATTTACATCAACCAGATTTTCTTCATTTCCCAAAGGATATTGGTCTGGTAGTTCCGCAATCCTAGAGTCATTGTTTGCTTGTGCACGTGTATTTTGACTAGGATACTCGTCTTCAGGATGAATCTCTTCAGGAGATTTCAAGGGTGACATTGTATTTTTGCTAGCTTTACTCTTTCGTGAGTTTGATTCATTTGTATTAAAGTTTCCTTTACGCTTCTGGCGTGTGGGGGTATTTGAATTCAAAGGGATTTGTACCGTTTGAGGCGCATTTACTGTAGGTATATGCGACTTAGTCACTCCTTTATGATCAGTTAATGCATATGGCAGATTGTTTGCTAAGTATTGCAAATTTATTATCTTTTGAACTTCAAGTTCAGATTGATTAGTGCATGAGTCTAAGTATTGAAGAACTTTTATGTTCCAAGTAATTTCACGGTATTTATTTACATTAGTATATTTATCTCCCCCTAATGCCGGAAAGTGATCTTCATCGAATGTGCAGTTAGTGAATCGGGCCGTAAACTGATCCCCAGTTAAAGGTTCAAGGTATTTCAGAATAGTAGGAGATACAAACCCGATGTAAATACCTAGTTTCCTTTGTGGGCCCATAGATGTTCGCTTAGGAGATGGTATTGGAACATTCACTGCACAGTCAAATGTACGCAGATGGGAAATGTTAGGTTCATTTCCATGCACGAGTTGTAGAGGGGAATATTCATGATATGCTGTTGGTCGGATTTGAATTAGTGATGATGCATGTAGAATTGCATGCCCCCAACATGAAATGAGTAAGTTTGTATAATGTAGTAATGGTCTAGCGATTAATTTGAGACGTTTGATTAATGATTCGGCTAGACCGTTTTGAGTATGAACGTGAGGGACCGAATGCTCCACTTTAATTCCCATTGCCAGGCAATAATCATCAAATTCCTTCGAGATGAATTCACCGGCATTGTCCATCCGAATGGATTTGATTGGATGATCTGGGAATTGTGATTTTAATTAAATAATCTGGGCAATAAGCTTTGCAAAAACAGTATTGTGGGTGGATAATAAAGTGACATAAGTCCACCGAGTGGAAACATCAATAAGGACCATAAAGTACTGAAATGGTCCAGAAGTAGGATGTATAGGTCCACAAATATCTCCTTAAATTCGCTCAAGAAAATTAGGAGATTCCGTTCTTACTTTAGTTCGAGACGGTCGTATTATTAGTTTACCCATTGTGCATGCATCACATATATATTCATTAACAGAAGGGATTTTGTTATTTGTAATGTTATGACCAGTTGAATTACATAAAATACGACGCATCATAGTTTGTCCTGGATATCCTAATCGCTCATGCCATAGTTTGAAAGAATTTGGATCATGACATTTTAAGTTAAGAGCTGTATGGAGATTGGAAGGTCTGATGTATGTGTAATACAAGCCAGACGAGAAAGAAGGAAGTTTTTCGACAATCTAAATAGTGAGTCATTAAGAGATATTCACTATTGTCCTCAGTATCCGTCTCAATATGATAGCCATTTACTCGAATGTCTTTAAAACTGAGAAGAGTACGCTTTGATTGTGAAAACAATAAAACATTTTCAATAGTTAATTCAGTACCCATATGGAGGATTATCGAGGCTCTTCCGGAGCCAACAATTTGAATATTGTCGTCGAAAATTGTAGTGACGCTTCCTTTCTTTTCAAATAAAGTTTGGAAAATTTTCTATCTTTCAAGATAGTATGTGTAGTAGCACTATCTACTAAGCACAAATTATTCATCTCCATAAGCAAACAATTGTACATTTCGATATGAGGAATGCTAAAGAGAGCCAAGATTACAGACGCTGATTTATCAGCCGCACAAGGGGTCACTTATGTCCTACTATATCAAATACGTATTAAATTTGTAGACAAGAGTGATCGACAATTGAGGTTGACTGAAAAAATAAATCATCGAAAAGTAATCCATAGTTTCAAAAGAGTATCATGCAACATAATGATAATAAATCCAGTCAAACATGCTGGGCAACCAAAAGCAAATAGAAAATAAAGTTTGTTGGTCCCGAAATGAGTATAATCAGTGTATGGGGGGGAAATACACTGATGTCAGATTTTCCCAAAAGTTCAGGAAAATGCTCTTTCAGACTTAGTCAGGATGATCCTGAGATGTTCAGTTAAGCTGATGGTCCGCAGGGACAGCAGGGACGGATCAACAATGAACCAAAGAAGCTAAGTTAGAGTTGTGTTCTCAGAAGCTCAGTAGAGATAACCCACCTACTGACAGCTCGGAAGCAGGTCAGTTGGATAGCTATCTCAGTAAGCTCATGTTAGTGCAGAATGCGAGCCCTTAAGTTTCTACTCATTTTAGTTCTGAAAACTTATCAGTTTGCTTAGGGAAAACGTGATTAAGGCTGGTGCACAGTTTAAAAGATCAGGATGACGAATCAGTCCTGATGGTTTGGAAACAATGCAAGGATGCTCAGTTTAATATGAATGACAATTATGATCCTGAGCAAGTAAGTAAATCAGCACACATGGGACTTTTTAACGTGGTTCGTAGATAACCAACTCCTACGTCTACGACATGATTTAACAGGAAGCTACACCACTGAGGATAGGTACTTGATTTTTGCATGCTAAGGGACACGAGTAGCCAACTTCCTCTCTTAGGAACTGACCACTGGGCATTTTACAAGTCCCAGTCCTTCCTACCAACTAACTCACAACCTGAGGGGTTTGGTATTCACGTTTCCAACTATTGTGTATTGATCCCTCTAAACAAAACAGTTCTAAGGATGGGATCAATACTCTAAGCAAAATACAGAATAGATTCCTACTACAACACTAGAGAAATTTAGAACTTCAGAGTGTTGCTTCAAATGAACTTTGAGTGCTTGGAATCTTGAGAATACTTCTCTTGGAAATTTCCCGTAACCTTGAATGGGAACAAGGTCTTCCGTATTTATAGGGGGTTTTGAAATAGATCCGTTGGAGGAGATCCGTTTCAAACCCTCCTATTTTAGGTAGGTGCAGGTACTGGTTGTCCTTGTCTTACAAAACCCATACCTAGTATGGAAAAGATCTGATTCACCGCCTGCACCTCTGAGAAACATTAAATGCGCTCAGTCTCCGTACATACGTGTCACCTCCTCACTGGTCATTTGTCCAACGGCTAGTTTGTTGACTTTAACTTTACTGATCCTCGTACATTTTTAACTCCGAGTTTCTCGTTCTTTACTTAGAATAAATGTTTGTCTTATGTTGGAGATACTGACATTCCTTTTGTTTCTCAGACTTACATTTGCACGTGTAACCTTTGGGTCTCAGGACTTACAATGTGCCCTCACTGATAGGGACCTCCCTGAGCATGCTTAGTGTACTCAGTTTAGTCATGATCAGTGGTTCTCTTCAGGATGGTTTCCTCGCAACTTCAGGACTCTTTCCAGGTTTTTCAGGTTCAGCTTCAGGTTGATCATCTTTAGGACGATCAAGGCCTTCAGGGTTGGAGATGCTTCTGACTTCAGACTTTTGGGACGCCACCATCAGTCTTCACTCTTCAGCACGTTCCCCCTGAACTGAATACCTGTGAATAGAAAAATCTATTCTAACCTGACCATCCTGAAACTAACATCCTGATGAACTATACTAAGGCAAATTCATCAAGGGGTTTTGGGATCTAATCAAAACACTTAAGATTGTCCCAACAATTTCCCCCTTTTTGATGATGCGAAAACCCTTAGAAAAATCCTACCATCTAGACATGTTACTGAAACCTCAGTATTCAGTTCAGGAACCTTAAACAATTCAGGTCCTTAGTTCTATAAGATGGAAATAGGAAAGGGTTAGTACAGTTCTTGATAAAGAGCAGAAAAGTAAATCAGGAGTCAACGAGATGTTATCTCAGGAATATAAAATAGTTTCATTGATCTGAGAATAAGTGAAGAAAAAAGCATCCTGAAACTATTACAAGTAATATCCCTGAAACACTGATCCTGACAACTACTCTTCAATCTTCATCTTCTCATCTGGCCAAGGAGATCCAATACTTTCCCAGTACTCTCATCTTGCCATCATGGAACAGGTCAGCATCCTCAAGGGAACATGATCGCTTGGCAACCTTAGCAATCTCCTCTCGGATCAAGTCCATGTTTAGATGGTTATTGATGCCAAGGGTTGGAGGAGGGTAGATGATGTTCTCAGGGGCCTTCACCTGAACTCCAGCTCTATCAGCAAATCTGTCAATCTCTCCCCAGAGCTCAGAGTTATGCAAGGCCATAAACTCAGCAAAGATAGCATTCCTGTCCTTGCCTTCAGAAGTTTTCAGCCAGTCCCCGTAAACATAGTACTTCTCCACAAAGTCCTTCTTGACTGGAATCCAAGCTTCATTCATCTCAGGAGGTACAAAGTTGTCTACATACTAAAAAACGAGGGGTCCGACTGCCTGAGATTCTACTTCCTTCTTCTTAGACGCAACAACTGCTTTCTTCTTCCCAGCATCAGGGGCAGGCTTCTTAGGATCAGTCTTCTCCTTCAGCACATCCATTTGTCCCTTTAGCTTTTGGAGTTCATTAGCCTGACTCCTGACCTGCATAGCAGTCTCTAGTGTCAGTTGCATTCTCCTCTTCCTCCCCTCAACAATGGGATCACCAGGGAATCTTTGCTCCTCATACTCATCCATCAGATCTTCCATGGAGATATAAGCTTTCTGTTTCTGAACCATTGACTTAGGATTTTTCGAAGATTTCCCTTCCCCCTTTTTGGCAGCATCAGGGGTCCGATCCTCCTCATCAAGCTTCTTCTGCTTATCCTGAATCAGGATTCCCTAAGATGCCTGCTGGTCAGCCACCACCTTGAAGTCCTTGACCAGCTGATCATTTGCCTTAGCTCTGATCAGGCTGTCAGACAGATGATTATCAAACTCCTTCCGCATGACAGCAAATTCTTCCTTCCTTGCTGTGCTCTCAGTAAGCATTTTGTTCAGAGATTTGTTCCATGCATCCTCAGAAGCTTTCTGACCCTCTCTCCATCTGGCCAGAAGTGTGTCATCTGCCTTTGTGGCCTCCTCCTGAGCCACTGTCCTGACCTGGGCTTCCTGCCCCTTCAGTGCCTCATCAATAAGTGTCTTTATCTTGTCATCAAGACCACTTAGAGATGAGTCGATCATCATTTGTACTTGGTCAGTAGTGACTCCGGATGATCGTTGTTGTTCAATGCTCAGGACTCTTTCAACTGATTCCTTCCTAGCATTGGCTAACTCAGCCATAAGATTCTTGATTTTCTCACACTAACGATCGAGCTTTGCCAGAATGGTCCTCCCCATCAGTGATATTCCTACTGAAATAGTTCTGGACTTCTTCTTCTTGGCGGACTTCAGTTTGGTGGAAATTGATAGTGGGGCCTCTCCGTGATCCTCAGCAGTCTCGGCACCTGGGAGTGCGTCATCGGCCGGTGCACCTCCACCTGAGGTCGCACCTTCCCTAACTACTGGAACTATCGCCAGTCCAGTATGAGGGTTGGGCTGAGGATTGTGGGCCCTGATAACTCAGACAAAATCTTCCTTGGTCAAAACCTGGGCATAAAATCGAATTCCAAATCTGTCGTAGATGGTCTGTTCCTGATCTCTGAGGCAACCAACTCCCTTAGCCTCAATCAGTGAAGTAATTTCTGGAATCGATGCTCTCCTCATTATAACCAGAATTCTGAGCTTGATCACAGCTTCACCATATAATTCATCCAGATTAGGAAGATGCTGATGGATGAATCGGATGGCTTGAGAGTGAGCGTCCATTTCAAAAGGAGCCAGCTTGGGTGGCACTGGAACCTCCTCCTGAGTTTCCTCCTGATGATCAGATTCAGATTCTTCATCGTTAGAACCAGCCCATTTTCTGCCCTGGTTATCTTCCACATCCTCATCATGGAGCTCATCCTAAGCCTCCATTCCCTCACCTTCCTGATGCCCTTCTGACCCAGCATCAGAACTTTCTTGTCTCTCCTGGACGACTTCATCCTCCATAGCAGGCTCCGCCTGAGTCTCTTTCTCACCGTGCTCCTCCTCCACTTCCTGAACCACCCCCATAATGTTGGTGTCAGCAACCTCTTGATCAGTCCTGAAGGGAGTTTCAGACTGACCCGTTGTCACTTCTTCACCAAGTTGACCTGCTACCTCAGGTTCAGGTTCCCCCTGGGTCTGAGTCACCTCCTCCTGAGGGTTCTTCTCAGCTTCCTGAGCCACCTTCGACTCAGTTAGGGTTTTGGTAACCGGGGTTACTAATGGTATCAGAGCTGACGGCGTGGACTTGGCGGCTGGTATCATTCTTGGCTCTGGGACATCTGACTCGGTATCAGATGGTTCATCCCTCAGCATTGTTGTCCTCTCAGTTAGTTCAGTGATAGTGATTCCCTTCACCTTCACCTTAGTGGGACCACGTTTTGCTGGTTCCTTCTGAGCCGTTGAACTGGCCGCCTTGCCCTTCCCTTTTCCTTTGGAGACCCTCTTGATCTCAGTATCCTTCACCCTCTTGATTGTGTCAGCAAAGTTCTGGAAGAGGATGTGTTTGTCCTTGAAATCGATAAGTCCTTCCTTATCAATATCTCCAAACTTCAGATTCTAAAGCATCACTGAGAGCTTTGAACCAAAGTGAGGGTTCTTCGTCAGGATGATCTGATCTCCATCCCTCTCTATTTTCTTAGCCTCAAGAACCAACTTTTGGAGGAAGTACTCCTCCTAGTCCACCTTGGCGTTTTCCACAACTGCAGCCATTACCCTGATTTTAGGCTGAGAAACCTACTCTAGTCCGCCTATAAACCCCATGATGCTCTGTACTATGACCTCGAACATCAGTTTATACTCCGGCTTGAATATCTTCTTGTTCATTTTCCCAAAAATCTCCTGGGGCACTATCAGGTAGGTATCAGCACATTCTTGTTCTTTGCTGAACCTATACATGGCAGGATCTGACAACTCCTCTTCAGCAGTGGAGTGAGGGAGCTTGTAAGTTTTCCTGATTAGTTCCCGGATATTCACCTTCTCAAAGAAGTGCTGAACGAATTTTTGCCATCTTTCTCCACTGTCCTCTGGAGTGGAATCATTGATTCCCACTCCCCTGCATCATTTTGACTCAGATTTGCATAGAAAGCAACGATCTGATGTTCACAAGCCTTTGCAGGTTTCTTGGAGACAAAATCTAGAAGCCAAGCAGCGTTGATTGCTCCATACACTTAACCCAGCTCTTTGATGGTTGATTGGTGAGAGAAATCAACCAACCAATCAAAGGTGATCTTAGACTCAATAGTAGATATGGCAGCATGGACTTCTTTGTCTCAGAAGGCGTCATGAAGGGTTTGGAGGAAGTTATGTATGCAAAGAAAGAACGAGAGAGATAATTTGCAGAGAAAATTTGGGTTAGGAAAATATGAGTGCGCAAAGTATGCAAAATAAATGAACCTTCCTTTTATACCCAAATGTTCAGTTTTAATGGACGGAGTGGATTAATGGTCTTTCGAAATTCAACGGATAAGATTGAGGGGTATATCCAGAATAAAATAATTACTAAGAATTCGGACCAATTCAGTTTTCAAAGTTAATAATTCAAAACTTTATTGAAAACTGTTCCTGCCCATATACGCATTAAATGCATGTCAGAGCATGTTTGAAATAAATACCAATTATTGCATTTAATAAAAATTGAATAATAAATGAACGGCTGGGTTGAGAGTTAAAAACTCTTTGATTGATGTGGTGTCAGACTTTAAATCAGAAGTGATGCAAGCAAGTCATGATGAGGGAAAAGGTTCAATAATACATACCAGTCAGTCAGATATAGAAACCTGACTGATACCTCTAGAGACCGATCAGGGTAACAAGCCCTGAAATTTGTGTCCTGAACCTAAACCCATACTGATCCTGAAGATCCTAAATCTGATGTCTGTTCCCCCTAGAGGCCATCCATCTCTCTGCAACCTGATCCTGAGTTAGTCATCCCTCCTGACCACTTTGTTCAATCCTGAACTGAGATTCATACTGAATCCCCTACACCTGGGCCAAAAGTCCTAACTCTACTGACAGCTCAACAAACCTGGTTTCTGGCAAAGCCTTAGTCAGGATGTCAGCTCTCTGCTTGTCAGTATGAATCCTTTCCATCCTTATATCCTTCTTCTCAACATGATCTCTTATAAAGTGATGCCTGATGTCTACAAGCTTACACCTTGTGAGTAAGACTGGGTTTTGGGATATGGCAATGACACTATTATTGTCACAATAAATTGGGACATCATTGGCCTCAACTTGGTAGTCTCTCAGTTGTTGCTTCAACCAAAGGATCTGTGAGCAACAACTGCCTGCCGCCATATACTCAACCTCAGTAGTAGACGTTGCAACACTTGTTTATTTCTTGGAAAACCAAGAGATCAGTTTGCTCCCTAGAAACTGACATGTGCCTGTAGTTGATTTCCTATCAATCCTACAGCCTCCATAATCCGCATCAGAATACCCTGTCATTTCTAGGTTGTCATCAGAGGGATACCAGAGTCCTAAATTGATTGTACCTTTCAGGTATTTCAGTATCTTTTTGGCACTCTCTAGATGACTCTTCTTCAGATCAGACTGATACCTCGCACACACTCCGACTGCATAAGTGATGTCAGGTACAATAATGATCCAATCAGTGCCCTATATTCAGTCTGATTCACTGAGGTCCCCTCCTTGTCAGAATCCAGCTTCTCATTTGAGTTCATGGGAATACGTGAGACTTTGCTGGACTGAACTCCAAACTTCTGAATCAGGTCCCTCGCATACTTGGACTGATTGATGAAGATTCTTGAGTTAGTTTGCCTGACCTGAAGACCTAAGAAGAAGTTCATTTCTCCCATCATTGGCATCTCAAACTTCCCCGTCATCAGCTTGGAGAATTTCTCACAAAGCTTCAGGTTCGATGATCCAAAAATTATGTCATCCACATAAATTTGGACTAAGAGAATGTCCTTCCCTTCGAATATCCTGAAGAGGGTCATGTCCACTGTTCCTTTCATGAACCAGTGGTCAATCAGGAAATGGGAGAGTGTATCATACCAAGCTCTCGGAGCTTGCTTCAGGCCGTAAAGAGCTTTCTTCAGGTGATACACCTTATCACCAACTTCGAACCCAGGAGGTTGCTCCACATAAACCTCCTCGTTCGGCACTCCATTCAGGAAAGTACTCTTCACTTCCATCAGATATACTTTGAACTTCTTGAATGTTGCATAAGCTAGAAACAACCTGATTGCCTCTAACCTTGCGACCGGAGCGAAGGTCTATTCATAGTCGATCCCTTTGGCCTGAGAGTAACCTTTTGCCACCAGTATGGCCTTGTTCCTGACAACAACATTCTTCTCATCCCTCTTGTTCTTGAAGACCCACTTGGTGCCAATAACATGTTGACGCCTAGGTCTCTCAACTAACTCCTAAACCTGATTCCGCTCAAATTGATTGAGCTCATCCTGCATGGCTAGGATCCAGTTGGGGTCAGCAAGAGCTTCTTCTATGTTCTTAGGTTCCTGATCAGATAGGAAACAACAAAACATAACACTCTCGCCATGGAACAACCTTGTCCTGACCCTCTCATTGATATCACCAATGATATCTGCCAATGAGTGATGTGATCATCTAGCCACCGCCTCCTGCTGACCGGAGCACTGGGAGCTGCTGAAGTTCCCTCGCTTGAACCTGAAATGTTAGTCTCATCTAAAACAGGCAAAGAAGCGGAACGAGCAAGAGCAGGGGATACTGAGTCATTTCCTGAGGGTTGGCCAATGCCAGGGACATTGTTTCCCCGTACAGAGTTGGACTTAGTAACTGTCTCAGGTGCAGAAACATCATCACCGACAGTCCTTACCTCAGGTTGAGTCTGTGCCTCCGTCTGAGACTCAACATTCTCCGAGGCTGGAGCTTGCTGAAGGTTGGCCTGAGGTCCATCCTGATCGTCATCATCATCCCATCCCTTGGGAGCATGCACAAATTTGACCTTGAATTCAGGATTCTTCAGGCTCAGTCTTGTCACCCTCTTGGTAACCCCCTCAGTGTCAGGACTTGGAACCTGTTTTCTACGCACTGATGCAGTCTCATCAAACACAACATAAGGTGTTTCCTCCACACAAAGGGTCCGACAGTTATACACCCTGAAAGCTTTGCTGACTGAGGAGTATCCTAAGAACACTCCCTCATCAGACTTGCTATCAAAGGCTTTAAGCTGGTCTTTCCCATTGTTCAGGATGAAATACTTACACCTAAAGATATAGAAATAGGAGATGCGAGGCTTCCTCTTGTTCCACGTTTCATAAGGTGTCTGAGCATGTTGTTTGTTCAGCATAGATTGGTTCTGAGTGTAGCAAGCAGTATTGATTGCTTCAGCCTAGTACTTCTTGGGTTGTCCTGACTCAGCTAACATGGTCAATGCAGCTTCCTTCAGGGTTCGGTTCTTTCTCTCAGCAACCCCATTCTGTTGTGGAGTCCTAGCTGCAGAAGTCTCATGAGCAATGCCTAGGTCATTACAAAAATCAGTTATAATAGAGTTAATAAATTCTGTTTCCCGATCTGATCTGATCCTGACGATGCTCTGACCATGTTCAGTACTCAATTTCTTGGGTAATTTCAGAAGCTTGACCTGAGTCTCCTTCTTGTTCAGCAAGAAAATAACCCATGTGTACCTGGAATAATCATCATCAACAACAAGGGTATATTTCCTAGCATTCATGCTGATAGGAGTAATCGGACCAAAGAGATCCATGTGTAGGAGCTGAAGCACTCTGTCAGTTGAGAAGGCATCTTTCTCCTTGAATGAGGCTTTAGTTTGCTTGCTTTCCTGACATGCTCCGCACACGTGGTCTTTGCTAAAAGCTTCATTAGGTAGACCCTCTACAAGAGAAAGTCGAGAGATTTTGTTAATAATCTTGAAGTTAAGATGACTCAGGCGCTTATGCCAAAGCCAACTAAGTTCGGAGGAACTCTTAGCGACCAAACAAGTTTCAAGAGAGCTGCTCTTAAAGTTAGCAAAATATACATTGCCTCTCCTGACACTTGTAATAAGAACCTACAGTGTAGATTTATCTTTCACAAGGCATATATTCGAGGTAAATTCTACACTATATCCACGGTCACAAAATTGACTGACCGAAAGCAGGTTAAGCCTAAGACCCTCAATATAGGATACATTAAGCACTTTAACAGAACCAACAACAAGAGTACCGAATCCTTTAGTGAAACCCTTAGAGTTATCACCAAAGGTAACCTGCGGGCCTTCTCGAGTTACGTAGTCCTGAAGGAGATCACGAAAGTCGGTCAAGTGCCTGGAACACCCTGAGTCTAAGTACCAATCCTTCTTCAGATCCTCATTCCTCTTCTTGTAGCCCACAACGACCTGAAAAGAATCAAGCCTCAGGTACCCATCTCGTATTGGGTCCTACAGTGTCAGCCATACCTTTTGGAATCCAGATTTGTTTAACAATTCTAATGGCGTCAGAAGTGTAAAAATGTCTTTCTGAAACGTCAACATACATTGTCCTCTTCTTCCTAGGTGCCTTGGAAGTTGAGGGTGTATGGGTGTCAGCCTGAAGTTCAGGAGCCCTGGATTTGTTCTTGGGGGCTGGCCTTTTGTTCCTCCTTGGCCTGGGTGCATTGGGTTGAGGTCTATCCTGAGAAGGATCAGCTCGAGCCTGACCTCTAGGCACTTGAGGTCTGGACTGAGCGTTATCGGAGTCAGGTCTCCGTCGTCCTTTGGGAGCCACCTGGTCAGTCCTTCTCCTTAGAGGATTATGCCATTCCTGATGTGCCCTGTGCCCTGCCTTAGGTCTCTGGACCTCAGTATCCCTTGGCTTTGCCTAAGGTGTTGGGAAATCCCTTATGTTTTGATGCCATTAAAACCAGCTGATCTTGGGAGGTCGGCTGATCAGCTGAGGTCAGATCAGCTTAGGATGGTCAGCTTAGGTGAAGGTCAGCTGAGGTGCAAGATATCAGTTGATGTCAGGTCAGCTGATCAGCTGAGGATAAATCAGCTGAGGTCAGACCAACTGAGGTACAGAAATCAGACGAGACCTTATCAGCAAAGGAGCGCCCAGATCAGCTGAGACACGTTCAGGACAGCTATGACTCAACATACCAGCTGAGCCCTGAACATATTAGACGAGGACCACCAGCAGCAGCTGAGGTCGTCTGAAGCAGTTGTTTAGAATATCTATTTACAGAAAGTCAATCATGTCAAGAGGACAAGATCACAGCAACATAATTTCCAGAATCATAGGCAATCAATCAAGTCAAATCAGATTGAAGATCAAGCCAAAGATGGAAAGATATCAACCTGGAAATCAAGAATCAATCAATCACTCTGATTGATTGATTACATATTTATAGGGATTTCAAATCCTAGTCAACTCTAACGGCTAGTTTTTTGTTACCTATAAATATGAGTACAAGAGAGAAAAATCACAACGATCCTACGCGCGATTACACTGGCAGATAGGCTTCACTTTTTCCTCTGTACACAAACACACTCATTATACTTTATTATTCATTTGTAAGACTTTATAAAAGTCGATCAGTTAGTTGCAGTCTTTGCACTAACAAGTCTTAAGAGAGATTTCTCTCGAAGGTTGTAAGGGAGTTAGTAAGTGAGTAAGAGAGCCCCTCAACTCGGAGTTGGATTGAGGAGAGTAGATGTAGGACAGTTGGTCCGAACCACTATAAATCTTGTCTTTTATCTACTTTATTTTATTGCTCTAACTTGCTGCACTAAATAAAAGGTTTTCATTAAAAGGATTAAACTAAAAACGTTTCCGCATAAAAAGACACTGCACACTCAGCTGATTGTATAGTCAGCTGTTTTCAAAACAAGAAGACTCAAAGTCTTCTTTAGGGACCAACAAGTGGTATCAGAGCTGTGTGTCCTAACGGCCACAGCCTGAGAAGCTTTAGGTGGTCACCAGGGCAGATCCAAATCCTTTTGAAAAATCCTTGTGTGTTATTTCTCCTAACACATTTTGCAGGAATCATGACTTACAACCTTGATGCGAATTTTGAAGAGGAGATGAACAAGATTATTCCAGATTTTGAAGAATACATCTCCACTGCTGATTCACCATGATCAGAGAATTTTTGCCTCATGGCAGACACAGAAGAGGTAGAAGCTGAAACCCCCTCTGTTAGCTCATCTTGCTCTTCTACCAATTCTATGGAGTCTGAGATGCAAAAGCTGCTCTCAGATCTCCAATCATCTCTAAGTGTCTGTGCTAAACTAGAAGAGGAGAACTCAAGGCTAAAAGCTGAAGTCTCTCAGCTGACTCTCGAGAAAGGTCAGTCTGCTGATCTATCAGCTGAACCCACTTCCTCATAGACTCAAGTGTCAGAAGACTTAAGAGTCAAATGTGTGGAAGAGGAACAGTTGGTAGCTACGCTGTTGGCTGAAAACCTAGGGTTGGAAGAGGAACACAAGCTATTAAAGGCTAAGTTCGATGAACTCTTCAAGCAGCATACACAGACCAAAGAAAATGAGGATCAGCTCAAGTTGAAATTGGATCAGCTGACCAATGCACATAATGCAATGTCATCTATAGCTGTTTCCTCTCAATAAGAGCATGATAAAAGAGGTGTTGGCTTCCCTAAGTCCTCTAAAGGGAAGAAAAAGGCACATGTTCAGGGAGCTGATAATAAGGAAAAGGGAAAATTCAGATGAGGAGGGATCAGCCTGGACCATCCCAGAAGGGCAAGTCCAAGCAGAATCCTTCTCCACCCTCGGTTACATTTAAAGTACCACCCAAACCTGCACAATCAGCTAAGGCTGTTGTCTATGAGTCATTCAAAGGCTCCAGCAGGACGTACCCTTATAATCAGATCACAAGACCTGATGTTCTAAGACATCCTCCTAAGAGAAACCCTCTGAAGGAGATTGTCTTTGTTGATAAATATGGGAGATGGATAAGGTCTCCTAAGCCTCATAAGGATAACCTATTCCTATGGATCCCTAAAGAACTGCCTCCTGACCCTCCAGGACCCAGTAGGGTACCTATTGCCTGATTTCATTTTCAGGTACACACCAGCTCAAGAGATTGGACAAAAAGCTGATATCAGATGAGAAGATGATCAAATCAGATGAGCCGAGTGTGATGAACAGATCCAAACGCAAACATCTACCCAATTAAGGGGGAAGGCCTACACTTATGTGGAAAATCAGCTGAGATATGTGTAAGGGGGAACATCAGCTGACCTCAGAGGCAGCTGATCAGCTGATCCCTCATGCACAAATGACCCTTGCACATCAGAAGACTTTCCTAAGAAGTGTCATGCAGTCTGCAGTTCAGAAGAACACTCAAAAATTACTTCAGATAATTTTTGATAAATATCAGAGAAAGAAAATCAGCCGTTAGAGTTGCCAGATGATGGAATTTTGATCCAGGATGTCATAGGTCATCGCATAGCAGTGAGTTCAATCAGAATCATCATTTCGCTTCTAGAATGGTATTATAAAGGCATTCTGAGCCCGGTGCTGAAAGATATGTCAATTTTGACTCCTACCGATAATCTCTACTGGTACCCAAGAATTCGTCTACAAGATGCTCCACATGTGTTTTTCAAGAAAAAATCAGATGGTATTTGATCAAGGGGGAACATCAGATGAGTTCAGGCAAGCCAGTTGATTGGAGGAATATCAAATTTTCTTCGGGTTTTAATATCATCAAAAAAGGGGAAATTGTTGGGAAATCCCTTATGCTTTGATGCTATTAAAACCAGCTGGTCTTGGGAGGTCAGCTGATCAAGCTGAGGTCAGATCAACTAAGGATGGTCAGCTTAGGTGAAGGTCAGCTGATGTGCTAGATATCAGCTGATTTCAGGTCAGCTGATGTCAGGTTAGCTGAGGATAAATCAGCTGAGGTCAGACCAGCTGAGGTGCAGAAATCAAACGAGGCCTTATCAGCAGAGGAGCACCCAGATCAGCTGAGACACATTCAGAACAGCTATGGCTCAACATACCAGCTGAGCCCTGAACATATTAGACGAGGACCACCAGCAGCAGCTGAGGTCGTCTGAAGCAGTTGCTTAGAAGATCTATTTACAGAAAGTCAATCATGTCAAGGGGACAAGATCACAACAACATGATTTCCAGAATCATAGGCAATCAATCAAGTCAAATCAGATTGAAGATCAAGCCAAAGATGGAAAAATATCAACCTGGAAATCAAGAATCAATCAATCACTCTGATTGATTGATTACATATTTATAGGGATTTCAAATCCTAGTCAACTCTAACGGCTAGTTTTTTTGTTACCTATAAATATGAGTACAAGAGAGAAAAATCATAACGATCCTACGCGCGATTACACTAGCAGATAGGCTGCACTTTTTCCTCTGTACACAAACACACTCATTATACTTTATTATTCATTTGTAAGACTTTATAGAAGTCAATCAGTTAGTTGCAGTCTTTGCACTAACAAGTTGTAAGAGAGATTTCTCTCGAAGGTTGTAAGGGAGTTAGTAAGTGAGTAAGAGAGCCCCTCAACTCCGAGTTGGATTGAGGAGAGTGGATGTAGGACACTTGGTCCGAACCACTATAAATCTTGTCTTTTATCTTCTTTATTTTATTGCTCTAACTTGCTGCACTAAATAAAAGGTTTTCATTAAAAGAATTAAACTAAAAATGTTTCCGCACAAAAAGACACTGCGCACTCAGCTGATTGTATAGTCAGCTATTTTCAAAACAAGAAGACTCAAAGTCTTCTTTAGAGACCAACATAAGGCCTCCTCTGGCCTGAAGTCCTTCCACCCTGAGCATTCTGAGGCTTAGCCTGAGAAGTGCTAGAGGCAGAATTCTTTCTAGCCTGAGGGTTCCTAGGCTGAGCCTTGGAGTTCCCTTGGTCCTTCTTCCTCGGCTCCTGGTGAGGTACCTTGGCCTTGGTTCCTCAGCCTGTTGCCTGACAGGTTCAGCGGATACTTTCTACTTCCCTTTGCCTTTATCCTGGTGAGCAACACTTGGGCCCTTGTCACCAGTTTGGGCAGGGACAAACACTTTGTGAGAGTTGCTTCCTGAAGCAGCTCTCTTCTTCTTGCCCTTAGGGTCTTTTGAGGCATCATAGCCTAACCCTGCTTTAGCACCATCGGTATGATGAGAGATTATTGTTAACTCATCA
Organism: Prunella vulgaris; assembly: GCA_026898435.1. Lineage (NCBI taxonomy): Eukaryota > Viridiplantae > Streptophyta > Magnoliopsida > Lamiales > Lamiaceae > Prunella > Prunella vulgaris. The sequence goes on along the minus strand of JAPKLY010000053.1, from coordinate 217,188 downwards.
ATCACTTGGGTCGATTTGTGTAAGTTCTCTAGCTTTTCCTCAAGGTGCCCATTGTGCTTTTTCAGGGCCTCAATCTCAGTGGTGTACTGAAGCACCAACTTCTGATTAGCAGCCTCTTTTGAGGTCTGTTCAAGGCACCAAGCAGTTTGCTCAGCACTAAGGCGAGCTTGCCACTCATCCTCAAACATCCCCCGGAGAGCTATCCGCTCAATCTTCTGTTGTTCCTGAGAAAGGAACCGATCAGTATCACGAGTCTCAATCAGTGAGCCGATTATAGTATTCAGTCTTTCAACCATCATTGGAGTTTTGTCATGCCTATTCCGGGCATGAAGCAACTCTTCCTGGAGGTTTACTAACCCCAGTGCTTCCTCAGTATCCCTCATTCTGAGAGACTCAGCGAGACAATCATTTTCTCCTCTCAGTTGTGTATTCACATCCACTGTGTGAATATGAGTCCTCGAAAAATCAACTATCAATTGCTCTAAGGCGAGCTGAAGGTCGAGATCTCTTGCTAAATCCGAGCTAAACTCAGGTGCGTGACCAGGAGAAGAGGCAGAAGAACATACCTCATCATCTGCCATCAGGCAGAGATCATCATACTCCTCATCGGAGAAGAGTTCAGAGGATCGGCGTCCTGGGCCATCGGAATCTGAAGAATCCTCAGCAATCATCGCTCTCTGATTTGATGCCTAGAGATCTCTCTTTGCTCTCCGATCTTCTCTCTCTCGAGCACTGAGCTCCGGACAATCATACTGATAATGTCCGGTCTTTTTGCAGTGATAGCATTGATCTGCATCACTAACACCCGGTTTATCAGTGTACCTCTTATCTGATGATTCCCTCTTGCTCCCTGATGATCGTTCAGGTTTGGAATTGGATCTTCTAGGCTCAGCATCATCTCTCCTTCTGGAGCTTTTCTCATCTCTCCGGTGCTCAGGCTCATCTCTTTCTCTCCAGGAATCTGAGCCTCTCATCTCTTCCCTCAGAGGGCTCGATCTCCTGGGGCTGGAATACCTGCAGTCACGAGTGTCAGTATAAAACTTCTTATACCTTTCAAAATGAGAGTTCAGCTTCTCGAATCTTCGTGCCATCAGGCTGTACTCCAAGGCTAGCTCGTCCTTGCTCATATCCCTCAATGACTTCGAGCCAGTTCCAGCCTCAGGCTTAGGAGTAGCTTTAAGAGTCATGCTCTTTTCCTTCTCAGGTGTCTTCTCTTCACTTACGTCCTCACTGGCAGCACCCTTTGTCTTCCTCTTATCGAGGTCGAATTCCAGAGCCTATAACTCTGAGAAGAGGTGAGAGTAAGGAAGGTTTGTGAGATCCTAAGTGTTCTTCAGCAAGATCACTCATGTGTCCCATCTTTCAGGGAGACAGTTCAGGATTTTAGACGACACCTCCCTCTTGGGAAACTCCTTCCCAAGGGTTGCTAGCTCGTTCATCATCTTAATGAAACGCGCTTCCATTTGATCGATGGTCTCTCCATCAAGCATCCTAAAAGCCTCAAACTTCCTGATTGCAAGATCACAGTTGTTCTCTTTAATCTTTTCAGAACCCTCCTTCATCTCCTTCAGTGCATCCCAGATCTCCTTCGCTATATTCAGATGCATGAGCCTGACCGAGTTCTCGTAAGAAACAGTTTGGAGTATAATTTTCTTCGCAATATTATCCAGTCCGATTTGCTTAATCTGATCAGATGTAAGCGCGGACCTCTCTACAGGCTCATCTTCAGCAGCCGAAACAGGGACATTTCCAGCTACAAGCCAGGTGTTGGCTCGATTAGTCATGAACTTGATGGGGCCATGCTCGATCACCTTCGGCATCTGATCGTGGATGGAGTAGAGATGCGTAAGAACCCTGAATTTCCAATAATCATAGTTATCAACTGAGAACTCAGGAAGATTACCCTCAGGCGCTTAGAACCGGATGCCATGATATGCAAGTTTTCAGAAACATATCTATTCAGTTGACCACCAAAAGTTTCTTCTAAAAAACTGTTGGTAAAAAAAGTCAGTGGTCTTTTGAACCACTGCTCTGATACCACTTGTCGGTCCCGAAACGAGTATAATCAGTGTATGGGGGGAATACACTAATGTCAGATTTTCCCGAAAGTTCAGGAAAATGCTCTTTCAGACTTAGTCAGGAAGATCCTGAGATGTTCAGTTAAACTGATGGTCTGCAGGGACAGCAGGGACAGATCATCAATGAACCAAAGAAGCTAAGTCAAAGTTGTGTTCTCAGAAGCTCAGTAGAGATAACCCACCTACTGACAGCTCGGAAGCAGGTCGGTTGGATAACTATCTCAGTAAGCTCAGGTTAGTGCGAAATGTGAGCCCTTAAGTTTCTACTCGTTTTTATTCTGAAAACTTATCAGTTTGCTTAGGGAAAATGTGATTAAGACTGGTGCACAATTTAAAAGATCAGGATGATGAATCGGTCCTGATGGTTTGGAAACAATGCTAGGATGCTCAGTTTAATATGAATGACAATTATGATCCTGAGCAAGTAAGTAAATCAGCACACAGGGGACTTTTTAACGTGGTTCGGAGATAACCAACTCCTACGTCCACGACCTGATTTAACAGGAAGCTACCCTCTACCACTGAGGATAGGTACTTGATTTTTACGTGCCAAGGGACACGAATAGCCAACTTCCTCTCTTAGGAACTGACCCCTGGGCGTTTTACAAGTCCTAGTCCTTCGTACCAACCAACTCACAACCTGAGGGGTTTGGTATTCACGTTTCCAACTATTGTGTATTGATCCCTTTAAACAAAACAGTTCTAAGGATGAGATCAATACTCTAAGCAAAATACAGAATAGATTCCTACTACAATACTAGGGAAGTTTAGAACTTCAGAGTGTTGCTTCAAATGAACTTTGAGTGCTTGGAATCTTGAGAATACTTCTCTTGGAAATTTCCCGTAACCTTGAATGGGAACAAGGTCTTCTGTATTTGTAGGGGGGTTTGAAATAGATCTGTTGGAGGAGATCCGTTTCAAACCCTCCTATTTTAGGTAGGTGCATGTACTGGTTGTCCTTGTCTGACAAAACCCATACCTAGTATGGCAAAGATCTGATCCGCCCCTGCACCTCTGAGAAACATTAAATGCACGCAGTCTCCATACATACGTGTCGCCTCCTCACTGGTCGTTTGTCCAACGGCTAGTTTTTCGACTTTGACTTTACTGATCCTTGTGCATTTATAACTCTGAGTTTCTCATTCTTTACTCAGAATAAATGTTTGTCTTATGTTGGAAACATTGACATTCCTTTTGTTTCTCAGACTTCTATTTGCATGTGTAACCTTTGGGTCTCAGGACTTACAATGTGCCCTCATTGATAGGGACCTCACTGAGCATGCTTAGTCTAGTCAGTTTAGTCAGGATCAGTGGTTCTCTTCAGGATGATTTCGTCGTAACTTCAGGACTCTTTCCAGGTTTTTCAGGTTCAGCTTCAGGTTGATCATCTTCAGGACGATCAAGGCCTTCAGGGTTGGAGATGCTTCTGACTTTAGACTTTTGGGACGCCACCATCAGTCTTCACTCTTCAGCGCGTTCCCCATGAACTGAATACCTGTGAATAGAAAAATCTATTCTTACCTGACTATCCTGAAACTAACATCCTGATGAACTATACTTAGGCAAATTCATCAAGGGATTTTGGGATCTAATCAAAACACTTAAGATTGTCCCAACAAAGTCTAATCATAAAAATTAAATAACAGCATGTAGATGTCGATCACTCATTGTCTCCAAAGGCGTCAACAGTCATCTGTTCTCCCAAGAGATCATCCTTGTCCATGTCAATGTCTGATCCGGGCAGGTCGGTGTGGTGTGTTTCACCTTGAGGAGTTTTCTCCTTTTTGTCTTTTAGCATACGTTGGTATAATTCCACTAGATGGTTTGGAGTACAACACGTGCGAGACCAATGGTCATTGCATCCACATCTGTGACAGACATGTTTTTTCTGAGAATTTGAGCTCGATGGTTGAGTAGATTTTTGATCTTGAGGTGCATCTTTGTCATTTGAACTTTGTTGTGCATTCTTGCGACCTTGGCCTCGTCCCCTACCACGGTCTTGACTCCGGGTCGATCCGTGGCCCGTATTAGCATCATTTCCATTTCCATGTTTACGACCTCTATAGTTCTTACGAGCAGCATGTGCTTCTGGCATTGCTTGAAAACCAACTGGCCTTATGTTGTGATTTTTCATCAACAGCTGGTTGTGCTTTTCTGCGACAAGGAGTGCAGAAATTAGCTCGGAATGTGTCTTATATTCATTGGCCCTGTACTGCTGCTGGAGTACAAGATTGTTTGCGTGGAAATTGGATAGAGTTTTCTGGATTAACTCAACATCAATAACTGTTTCATTGCAAAGCCTTAGCTGAGAAACAATACGATGCAGGGCTGAGTTACACTCCGTGACAGATTTAAAATCTTGAAAGCGGAGGTTTAGCCAATCGTATTTGGCTTGGGGAAGGATCACATCGTGTTGTTGTTGGAAATGATCCTTCTGGGATCTCCATAACACATATGGATCTTTTTCAGTGAGGTACTCATTTTTGAGATCCTTATTGAGATGGTGTCTCAAAAAGAGCAGAAATTGTGCCTTCTAGGCAGTTGTGGATTTAGATCCTTGTCTAGTAGTGTCGGTAAGGTCCTTAGAGACTAAGTGGATCTCAACGGCGAGAGCCCATGTCAAGAAGTTATGGCCGTCAAGTGCCAATTCATCGAATTTATGTTTAGTGATATCAGACATGTTGTGCTACAAAAAAATTAATAAATGGAAATTTATTATAATCTGGCACTAATTAAAATTAGTGATTTGTAACATTTAATATTAAGGCTCAAGAAAAAAATTCTAAGACAAAAAAAATTTAATTAATGTAGTGAATATTAATTTTGGGTTTTAATTAATATGATTTTTATTAATGAGATTTCGGGCCAAAAAATAATTATTAATTAATAAAAATCTAAAATATTATTAGTGATTTGGGCTTTTATTCATGGGACTTCAAGTCCAAAAATGTTAATAATTGATCCATTGAAGGACATGTTATATCAATACAGAAAAAAAATGCTCAATCAAAATAAGTAGGGCAAAAAATATAAGTCCAATTGGTTTTGTATCAACCCGAAACATAAAAGGGCCAATTTGGAATAATGGAGTCAGGGCCCAATTGTTAATTACAAGAGTTTCAGGACTCTTAACATATTTTGGTGTCAAGACATTAAAACAGATCTTGGGCGGATATATTTTCGCAGAAAAATCGGAGCAGTTGGCGTACGTGCATCCGAAGCCGTCACCGTCTCGTACCCGCAACGTCTCGTTTTGCGCAGCCGTTGGTGGCCATCGTTCGTTGATGCAACGTCGCATTCCGTGCAGCCGCGGTGCGCAGGCGCTTAGACGCCGTCGCAAGGCGTGTCCACTTCAGGGGATATCGCCAGGTCAATCGTTGCGCCGGGAATCAGAGGATGCCGCCGAAAACTATGGCCGTCGCACAGGCATCGTCGCGCCAGAGGGACGGGGGCGCAGTCGCGCGATTCGTCGTTGCGGCGGTCTGTTCATCCACACCGTCGCGCTGTACTGCACTGTCGCGTAGGGCAGAGTGCCGTCGGACAGTAGCCGTCGCGGGCGCACGGTCGTCGCCGTCGCAGCGTGTCGGCGTAGTCGCGGGTAGGTTTCGATGTTGGGTTTCGCAAAAAAAAAATTTGCAGAAAAAGTTTTTTGAAAGAAAACCAATTAATCTTGGGAACGGTTTCATTAATCCTGTTTGATTAAAAAAAAGGTTTGGCCTTGTTTGATTAATCCTGGGAACGGTTTCAGATTTTGGGTTTCTGCAAAAAAGAATTGCTTCGAAAAAGAAACAGTTTTGGGGATTAATACGATCGAAGGCGATCGATTGTCTTTTATTTCGAAAAAATCTGGTTTTGAGGATGTATCCCAAAAATTGTTTCTGGGTTTTCGAAAAAAAAGAGTTTCGCAAAAAAAAATTCACAAAACAGGTTTCTGATTTTGAAATCGATTTTGGGGATTTTGGAAACACTTATTTGGGTATCTGCAAAAACAGGGTCTGCTGTACCGAAAATTTTGTTTTCGAAAAAAAATGGGTTTCTGTCAATGAAGGTTCGATCGGAGATGATCGATTTTTGGTATCCATGTTTTGTTCGTAGGCAGATATAAACAAGGATGAAAATATAACGAAATATTGCGGATATATCACAAAATTTAAGTATATGATATGAATATTGGGGTACAATGTATTTTTTATAAAGTATCGTGGATATATCACAAAATATCGCAAAATATCGATATCGGTTAAGTCGTAGTACAAAATTAATTGAAAATCGAGAAATATCGTAGATATATCGCAAAATATCGCACTACACAAAAAATTGTAATTTTTATTTTTTTTATTTTTATATAATTTTTAAATGATTTTTTAAAGTATTTTAAATTATATATATGATAAACTTTAACAGAATCTTATGATCTTGCAGCTTATTACTTGAATCCGCGATTCCAATATCGACAAGGAGTTGGGGTTGACGCTAGCTTATTACTTGAATCCGCGATTCCAATATCGGCAAGGAATTGGGGATGATGCTAAATTAATTCAAGCTGTTCATGAAGTTTTTAATAAGTTGGACGCTAGATTAATTCAAGCTATTCATGAAGTTTTTAATAAGTTGGATCCAAACTCTAATGGTATTGCTCAATTTGGAAATGAGGTGATATAATTTTTTTATGTTTTTTAGAATAATTTTTTATAGTTTCAAGATAAAAAACTCATAAAATGGTAATAAATGTGAAGCTTACATATTTTTTGGACAAAGATGAGATTTCATCTTCTATATTTGAACCCCATAGGTCATCATTTTGGTACTAAATGTATTGTATCATGTAATTCAAATCATTTTTTATTGTATTATGCATTATATTATTAATTAATGTCAGACAATGATTATATAGTCCATTATCTATTTATTTGCTTTAAACATGTCAATTTTTTGTGATCTTAAATGAAACATGTGCATAATAACATACTATAATAATCCCTAAAATTTCATACCCCCTCCGTCCACGAAATTTATGCTCACATTTTTGCACGTGGTTTAATGCAATATGTTGGAAGGTATTATGGGATATTGTGAGGTCCGTTTTGAGTAAAGAAAATATTTATGGAAAGTACATATGATATACTTTTCATAAATATTCTCTTTATTCAAAACGGACCTCACAATATCCCGTAATACCCTCCGACATATTGCATTAAACCACGTGCAAAAATATGAGCATAAATTTCGTGGACGGAGGTAGTATTAAATTTCCAAAATTTTAATAAAATTTCCGTTATTTTTCTATTTTTTTGCGATATCAATATATCCATCGATATTTCCGTAAATTTAAGATTGTGATATTACTTGCGATAGCGATATTTTCATCCTTGGATAAAAACACCTGTATATGTAAACATATAGGAAGCATACGTAATGGTGCTATCGGGGGGATCATGGATTTTTCAAATTATAATAAAAAAACTCACGGTTTCTACAAAGAAGAATTAAATAATCTCTTGATCTGTTCTAGAAAATTTGTTCGCAAATCAGTTCCAGAAAATTCTTCTCGATTAGTTCCTCAGATGTCTAGAACTCGTGCTGATAACGTGTTGTAATTTGCATAGCAATATATATTATTAAATAGTAAATTATCCTAACTCTAAGCTCATATGCTTAAAGCCCAATAGACCATATATATTATTATGTCCATATAATATATATTGTTATATATTTTATAACAATTTATACATCGATAAAGATTAGTATCCAAAATTTGGAATTATAATTTAGAATAAGTTTTTTGTGCACCAGTTACACTGTGCAACTTAAATTCATTTTTAAAAAGTTGCACAATTTATTAATAAAAAGTCACACAAATTATTATTATTGAAAAGTTAAACCATTAAAGATACACTTTTCAGTAATAACATTTGTAACTTTTCAGTAGTATTTTATGTAACTAATTTTTAAAAATGAACTTGAGTTGCAAAGTGTAACTGGTGCATACAAGACTAAGCCTATAATTTATTAAAATTAAATTATTTATTCTATTACTAATTTATCCCTAATTATTTTAGGCACAAATTTATTAGTAGATATGCTTGATTAACGATAAGTGCATTAATTAACCTCCACTTATTTTAATCATGAACCCCACTACTATTAATTAACAACCAACTTTCAACACTTAATATTAATTAAACGGTAACTTTAAATTTTAATTATTAATTATCAATTAAAATTTACAATTTCCTACATCATTTGAATTATTTTCATTCAAATTAATGGGAGGTGAAATTTAAATTATTCTATATCATTTGAATTATTCTCATTCTTATTCCTACGTCATTTGAATTATTCTCATTTGGATATCTAGATTATGAAATTATAATTTATTAAATTAATTATTTTATTACTAATTTACCTTTAATTATTTTATGCGCAGATTTATTAGTAGACGTGCTTAATTAACGGTAAGTGCATTAATTAACCTCCACTTATTTTAATCATGAACCCCACTACAATTAATTAACCAACCCACTTCCAACACTTAATATCAATTAAACGGTAACTACATATTTAATTATTAATAATCAATTAAAATTTGAATATTTGAATGTAATTATTTTACTTCTTTTATAAAGTTTCAATTTCATATTTGAATAAGTGCATACGAGACATTTTATGATGTGTTAATTTTGGATCAAAATTCACTCATTAATTTAAAAATAAGAACAAATAAAATAATTTAATAGATGAATCTGAATTAATTTAACATATAAAAAATATTTAAAATTAACTAAGTTTAATTGTTTGCTTATTAATTATCGTCAAACTATCAAAACTCATATTTAACTCAGTTTAATAATTGTCACTCATTAATATATATATATATATATATATTAGAGTATATATACATGTTAGAGTATATTTATATTTCGAGTATATATATGTTAGATTTTATATATATTATTTAAGATACAATATTTTAAAATTCGAAACTCTTAAGATATCATTATGATATATTTCGAATTTTTTATTATGATATATTTCAAAAAATTTAAGATAGAGTACAAATATTATTTAAGATAGAGTATTTTAAAATTCAAAAATCTTAGGATATATTTCAAATTTTTTAAGATAATTTCAAATATTAAGATATTTCAAATATTCAAAATTTAAAATATTTCGAATTATCAATATCTACTACCAATAAGATAGATTATTTAAAATAATATAAAACAGTATATAGTGTTACTAGTGATTTATTGATAGTGATACTAGTGTTCATTCTAATTGAATTACTAATCTTCATAGTGTGAAACACTCAAACAATATAAAATCACTTATACATCATCATTATTATTATTCTTAAGATATATTACAAAGATATAGACCTAATTTCAACTTACATTAAAGTAGTATCAACATTAGTATTATAAAGTGCTAGTGAACTATTCATAGTGGTACTAGTGTTCATTCTAATTGAATTACTAATCTTCATAGTGTGAAACACTTAAACAATATAAATATCACTTATACATCATCATCATCATTATTATTAAGATATATTACAAATATATAGACCTAATTTCAACTTACATTAAAGTAGTATCAACATTAGTACTATAAATTGCTAGTGAACTATTGATAGTGGTACTAGTGTTCATTTTAATTGAATTACTAATCTTCATAGTGTGAAACACTTAAACAATATAAATATCACTTATACATCATCATTATTATTATTCTAAAGATATATTACAAAGATATAGACCTAATTTCAACTTACATTAAAGTAGTATCAATATTAGTACTATAAATTGCTAGTGAACTATTCATAGTGGTACTACTGTTCATTCTAATTGAATTATCAACTTATAAATTATCATCATTATTATTCTTAAGATATATTACAAAGATATAGATCTTACATTTAAGTAGTATCAACATTAGTATTATAAAGTGCTAGTGTACTACTGATAGTGGTACCAGTATTCATTCTAATTGAATTACAAATCTTCATAGTGTGAAACACTTAAACAAAATAAATATCAATTATAAAACGAATTACAGAATTAAAAAAATTATAAAACGAATTATTGATATTATAAATTGATATGTATCATGATATTATAAATTGATTTGTATCATGATATATAAAATAAATTATTGATATTACAAAAAAAAAAAATTGACCAATTAATTTTAAATCAGGAATTTTGATCTATGAAATTAGATTGAATTTTTGAAATATTAATGAATTTAAAATTTGAAATTTAAAATTTTAAAATTTCAAAAAATATGTATGGCTAAATAAATAAATAAACCTTTCTATAGTTTCATTTAACTTATATTGCTTATCTAAATTGTTTTACATAATGATAGATCCATTGTTTATAAAATATGTAAACAAATTACTAATTCACATTTGTCAAATTTTTTAATATCTTAATTCTAATTTATATTGGGATATATTATATTATATATAGGTCAAAAAATTTATTTTAATTAATATTTTAATAATTCAAATAAATTATGTACATTGGTTGGTCGTCTTTTTAATTTAAATAATTAGCGTTTAAATTGGACATTTTTTTTTATTTTTCAGTTTGATTTATTATAAGAATCAAATTTATTACGAATTTAAATTTTTATAATTAAATTATCACTAAACCATGAATAGTAATTTTCCAGAATCAATTTAATAAGATTCAAATTTGAATTTGAATTTAAATTAACAAATTGATTTCTAGTTAATTGTCATATGAAAATATGCGAAGTGTGGGAGAGAGTGTGTATTAATTAACCGCCAACATAATAATTAACTCCCACCATAATTTCACCCATCCACGAACTTTATTATTTCCAAAAATACCCTTGTCTGGATATCTGGATGTCTGGATATTTAGCACTCGCCTTTATACACTAAAGAGTATGATTGATTATATTAAAAAGTAAAAGTAAAATAAAAGTAAAAAGTATAAGTGATTTGATGGAAAAAGTGAAAAAATAATAGAAATAATATAAAAAGTAATAATGAAAAAATGAATAGAAGTTTCCAGAAAAAAGATAAAAAATAAATGAGAAATATATAGTGGGACAGACGTAAATGACAAAATGAGTAAAATACAATAGGACGAGTATAAGTTCATTATACTGAAAAATTTATACTAAAAACTAATAATTGAGACTTACTCTGATTTTTATTATAATCCAAACTTGAAATGATGACGAAAAAAAATCATATTTTATGGAAGAAAATATAGTCCAACATAAATATACTTCCATCCATGGCATGGGCATACACTAGATTTGCTGAAGGCAGAGAATCTAACTGTTGGGTTTTAGAGTACTGAATTTTAAGTCCGTACCAGCGGAAGATATCGTTCCCCAACAATGAACCAGATCGAATTGGCTGCATACATAATTTAAACATGATTAGATCAAATCTAATTGAAAAAGCCTTACACTATTCGAATGTCGGATTCCTCTACTGTGGTATACATGTAATCCTCGTCTATGAAATTGCGATCCAATCGCTAGTATAGTGTTTCCAGTGGAGTTCGCTAGGAAAAACTCACACCTGAAATCAATGGAGAAAATTAGGGATTTTAGACTTGCAGTTTATGAGTCTCATAACTCATATATATAGTAAAATATTTTTGCATTATCTATTAGATTTGATTATATCAAGATTTGCAATATCAAATATAATCTTTACCATATAATATATAATAATATATCTAATATATGATTATTATGATATATCTAATATATCATCTAATTTAATTAAATCTAATTTACTTAAATATTTATAATTCTATTTAATAGAATTATTATTATAATTGTCCATGAATTAAATATTTATGATCTAATCAAATATTTAATCTGATCAACTTAATTCGTGAACGTGAGTTACTTTTGTGTGACCCATATGCCCTCATATGTCAAGCGATTAGTCAAACTAATGGTCTTAGTTGAACCCTAGATAATAAACCAGACAATCTCAACATATGAGGTACGTTGCGAGGATACAACAACAACCTGTAATGTGAAGTTCAAAGTGATACAGTCCTTTCATTCACGAATGATGATGAAATAATCTAATCCAGACGATTAAGGAAGTAATCAGTGGAATAACGAATGACGTGTCCCAAAACAACTAATCAAACATGATGATTATGGGCAAAATTAAAGAAGATCGATGCAAGAAAAGAAGAATCGTCGAACAAGCAAGAAATGACCGAGCAGCAATGCCAGAGAGGAATGGGTGAGCAGCTCACCTGCTCGCCCAACTACCTGCCTAGCTCACCTGCTCACATATTTGCCCATAATAGGCGAGCAAGTCTTATAATTCTCATAATGGGCGAGCAGCTCACCTGCTCGCCCAAGGAGCTGGTCGCCAGTAATGAAGTGCTGCTCGCCTGTTTTGAAGAAGATCACCATGACCCCATTTTCATCATTTTTAATCATTTTTTCATTGTAATTATCTTGTTTAAGTGGTTAGGGACACTTGTAAGCTTCAGAAGAAGCGTGGAAAAGTGTATGCCACCACCTGCTTGTAGAAATGCCTATAAATAGGCCCTTATTTTCGTTTAAATGTAAGTTTTCTTGGCCTCAGCAAAGCTCTGCTGAAATCTTCACGTAATCAAGCACTTTGCAGTTCCATTAAACTGTTCTTGATCGATTTTTAGTGAAATCGCACCTAAAAGCCACATAAATGCTTTCGTTGCGAAGATTTCATTAACAATTTGGCGCTAGAAGGAGGGCTCGAACCTCCGGTTGCTGGAATTTCTGGGATTCTGAAGTGGAAACTGCAAAATTTGGAATCTGGATGAAGAAACACAAGCTGCTCGCTTGAATACTTGAAGGAACACACCAGCTCGCTTGAAGGTTGGGAGGAGCACAAGCTGTTCGCTTGAAGGCTTGAAGAAAACCCACCTGGTCGCCTGTTTCACCTGGTCGACTACTCCACCTGGTCGCCTATTCCACCTGGTAGTCTGTTTTCATACCTGGTCGTCTGTTTTCCACCTGCTCAGCTCACCAACTCAGCTCAGTTGTTCGCCAGAACTGCTGGTCGCCTGTTTTCAGCTGTTCGCCATTTTGTTTATTCAACAGCGCAATAGCTTAACCTACTTTTTGGAAAGGAGCTGACATTACGTAAAATGTCGAGGGAAGTTTCACAACCAAGGATGACATCACATGGGAGGAACAATGATCAGCCAAATCAGAGGACCCTGACACCTGAGCACTCAACGACAATTCAGGGTGTTGTAGGAAACCGACAATAAGCAGAACCAACTGGAGTTCCGGCAGCTCACGTGGGACAAAACTATATGTAGGAGCTATCTGAACTGCTCCCATTCTTGCAAAACCCTGAAGACATCTCACGTGTGACAGCTCTCTGTAGAGTGCTGAAAGAACAGCAGCACGGTGCAGCCGGTCCCTCTGGTACTCAGCCTGATCAGAGGCTCGTTCTTCAACGGGTCGATCAGCACCTACCAGAGACTGAGGCTGACAGCGAACAGAGAAGAAGGTGTGAGGAGCGAGGATAACAGAAGGTGACTGATCGATTGGGGCCAAAGATGGCAGACCGGTTAGGCAAGGGGTTAGAGCACGAAGCATGATGGATGAGTCTAGTTATGGAACGCCACAAAGTAGACCCGTGTAGCGGCGAGAGTATAGGTCGCATGGCCAACCCTTGTCAGCCTACCGACCCCCTAGTAGAGCTCCAGAAGCAGACCAAAGGAGACCTAGCAGAGTACTAGAAGTAGACCAAGGGAGACCCAACAGAGTACCAGAGGTAGATCAAGGAAGGCAGCATACAGTACGAGAAAGACTGCGTTGACCGGCGGCAGAGAGGCTCGGCCCTGAAGGCATACACGGCAAGTATGATTCCAGCGAGGTCACACCCGAGTGACCGGGTGTCTGACTCCCCTCACCCAGAGCGAGAGGAACGGCAGCCCCGTCGAGGTGTAGAGGCTTCGGATGAAATCTTACGATTAATGAAAAAGGCCATTGAAGACCTTCAGGTCAAAGTCTCATTACGCCCGGAAGGCAGCCCAGTGATACAGATCCCAGTTTCACCCCTCTCAGCAGCAATACTTTCGGCACCAGTTCAGTCGAAGATTCAGTTCCTGGCCTCTAATCTGTATGAAGGAACGTCAGACCCGAATGTGCACGTGTCCAAGTTTACAGATTACATAATTTCTATGGGAGCGTCTGATGCGACCCAGTGTAGGAACTTTCCTCTTACACTTGGAGATCATGCACACTGTTGGTTTACTGATATGCCACCTGCATCGATTACATCTTTCATGCAATTGAGCTGAGAGTTTTTATTACATTTTTCTGGAGCGGCGTCCTGTTTCACCCAGAAGCATCGACTGGCGAATCTTGCCCATGAACCGGAGGAATCTGATCAGCAATTCCTCGAACGGTTTGACAAGATTTTGTTAGAGGGAGAGCCAGTCAGCGAAGATACCAAGGTGATTACCGCAATGGCGGGTTTAGAGAAAGGATCAGATTTGTGGAAAGAAATGCAGCTTGCATGTCCGACAACTTATGCAGAGTTTCGGAACAAGGCCAGGATATATGTGGCCACGCAAGAAGCACTGAAGAAGTCCATGTGAGAAGTTAAAGAAGCACCGAAGGCGACAGCCCCAGTCAAGGGAAGTGGGGGAAGATACCGAACCCCCAGGAATTTGAAATCATTTGAGGGAACCGAGTTGGCAGAAAGACTGAACTAAGTTATGACAGTGTCCATTGACCAGCTTTTCAACGCGGTCAAGGGAACTGGAGAACTACTACCAGCGAGAAAGCTCAAGGTGGATCCATGGAGAACAAACAGGAACAAATACTGCGCCTATCATCAGGCAACGGGACATTTCACAAGTGAATGTCAGGATCTCTTGAGACAGTTGTGGAGTTTTTATGAGGATGGTAAGTTGTCAGAGTTTGTAAAATGAACCCCTGGAAAAAGACCGCATGTGCCCGATCGGAGGGCGAATGAAGAAGATAACGAGAACGAAGAAGGAGCCGGACCGAGACGCCGACAAGAACAGCAAGCCCTACTCCCCTCGCTAGGTCCAGTGCGGGATGTTTTCATTTTGGAACCTGAGGTTGGCCGAGAGCTGGAGGTTGTACAGATGGAAGGCCACTACTGTCGAAGAGGCAGAACTGCGCGCTATTGACCAGATAAAGGAAACTGAGGCAGGATCTTCTACCAAGCCCACTGCAGAGCTGACTTTTTCACAGAAAGACTTAGAAGGAATCATAACTCCACACAATGATTCCTTGGTCATTAGCGTGAACATCATGAATGCACGAGTTCACAGATTGCTGGTCTATACTGGAGCATACACGAACATTCTGTTCAAGAGTACTCTGGACCAGATAGGGGATTACGAATCCTATATCGAGAATTGTAATCACAGAATTATAGGATTCGGGGATGCAGTTACTATTCCCCTATGCACGATCCGTTTATCTGTTGAACTTGTATCGGCCGACGATCCCGATAGGAGGCTGACGAGGCAAGTAGATTTTCTCATTGTAGACCAGCCATCCTTCTATAACGGGTTCCTCGGCCGACCTTTCTTACATGAATTTAAAGCTGCCTGTTCAACTTACTACTATTGTAACAAATTCCAGACACCAAATGGAGCTGGCACAATAAAGGGCGATTAAAAGAAAGCCCGTGAATGTTTACTTCAGAACACGCCATCGGTCGCTTACGTACATGTGATTGAAAATCCTCCCCCACACGCGAAACTGGAACCAGAGACATTGAGTGCTTCCCAAGTTGAAGCGGAACCAATGGAGGTAGATAATCCAGTTCCCGTACTAGAGAGTGCACCCGGTCAAGCTGTACGAGCTCTAGGGGAATCAGAGCCTGAGGGGCATCTCAGAGGCGTACACCCAGATGAATGCCTACTCAGCCAAGATTTCGAACCTAGGCTCAAAAGTGAACCGATGTTGATTGAAGATGAACTAAACGTGGACAGACCTATTCTGGATCCGAGGTGGAAAGAGAAGCGAAAATGTGCCACACCGATGGAAGAGTTAACATCTATCCAGGCTTATCCAGATAAAGAAGATCTAGAACTCTTCATCGGATCTGAACTGCCGGAGCCGTTCAAAACAAGAATGATCACTTTCTTAAGGAATAACCTGGACATTTTCGCATGGTCCCATTCAGACATGACAGGTATCCCGGCTGAACATGCCTGTCATCGACTTAATATTGATCCAGCACGCAGACCGATTAGCCAAAAGAGATGGAAGTTTGGGCCTGATAAATATGAAGCATTGACGACAGAGGTCAAGAAGTTGCTGGACAACAAGTTGATACACGAAGCCTTGTGCCCACAATGGGTCGTGAACCCTGTCCTTGTTCGGAAACCCAATGGCACATGGAGACTCTGTATTTACTTCACTGATCTGAATGACGCCTGCCCGAAGGACAACTTTCCACTTCCCCACATCGATCATCTGGTCGATAACACTGCAGGGCATGAGCTCATGACCTTAATGGATGCCTTTGCAGGATATCATCAGATTGCATTACATCCTGACGATCAGGAGCACACTGCATTCTATACCAACAAGAATCTTTACTGTTGGGACAGGATGCCATTCGGCTTGATCAACGCTGAAGCCACCTATCAACGATTGGTGAACAAGATGTTTGACGAATATATCGGTCGCTCAATCGAAGTCTACGTGGACGATATTGTTGTGAAAAGCTTGCACAAGGAAGACCATCTTGAACACCTCTCTCAAACGTTCCAAATACTCCGCGCCTATAATATGAAACTTAACCCGAAGAAAAGCAGTTTCAGAATTCATTCGGGAAAGTTCCTGGGACATCTGGTCAGTTAGCATGGAATTGAGGTGAATCTAACCAAAGTCAAAGCCATAATTGATATGAAGCCTCCTGATTCGGTTCGAAAAGTTCAACGTCTTACAGGATGTTTAGCTGCATTGAACCATTTTATCTCGCATTCTGGAGATAAATGTCGGTCATTCTTTGAAGCCATGGAAAATAAGAAGGATAATTTCGTGTGGACGAAAGATTGCCAACGAGCATTTGAAGAAATCAAAGAGTATTTGGGCAATACACAGATATTATCTAAACCAATCCCAGGTGAAAAGCTGTATCTTTACCTCGCTGCATCAGAGGTAGCAATAAGTTCGGTGCTGGTACGCGCCAAAGGCAAGTTTCATTCCCCGATCTATTACTTCAGTCAAACTCTACATGAAGCCGAAGTCTGGTATTCTCCAATGAAGAAACTGGCATATGCATTGGTCATGAGCACACACAAGTTGCGGCTGTACTTCTACGATCACCAGGTAGAAGTACTCACGACGTTCCCACTACGGCAGATTCTACATCTCCTTGATACTGCGGGAAGATTGCTAAAGTGGTCATTGGAAATCAACCAATTTAGCATCACGTACGCAACAAGGACGGCGATCAAGGGACAAGCTCTGGCCAACTTCATTGTAGAGCTAACCTATCCATCTGAACTGACAAGGGATCCTGAACATCCGTGGCACCTGTATGTAGATGGTTCGTCTACCAACTTGGCGTCGGGGGCAGGAGTAGTGTTAATAAGCCCTGACCGACAGGTGTTCACATCAGCAATAAGATTTGCTTTCCTGGCAACCAACAATGAAGCTGAGTACGAGGCGTTGATTGCCGGACTCAGACTTGCATTAGCCATCGGGGTTAAGAGAGTACAGATCTTCGGTGACTCACAACTCATAGTTTCTCAAGTCCGAGGAGAATTCGAAGCCAAAGACGAACACATGATTCTATACCAGAAGATAGTGGCTCATCTGATATCAATGTTTCAGCAAGCATACATTGAACAGATACCTCGACTTGAGAACACTCAAGCAGATGCCTTAGCCCGATTAGCATCCAGCCAGGGGGCAACAGAGATAACAGAAGTTGTCATCACCCGACTCGATAATCTTTTAGCATTTGATTATCAGATAAATCAAACGTTGAATGGGGGGCAGAATATGGACGAGGAAGATGACGACTGGAGGACAGTTTGAGGAAGTATCTAACCATAGGAGAACGGCCCGAAGATCCTTGGGTGACAGTTCGTTTAGTTAAGCAAGCAGCACGTTACGTAATGGTCGACAACCATTTGTATAAGAGAGGATTTTCATCACCCCTACTCAAATGCGTCTCAAGAAAATAGGGATTGGAAATTCTCGAAGAAATCCACGAGGGAATATGCAGAAGTCATGTTGCAGGACGAGCACTGGCGCATAAGATCATGAGGCAAGGGTATTACTGGCCTACCCTGAAAGAGGATTCCATTTCATTTGCGAAAAAGTATCGCAAATGCCAAGTGTTCGCCCCCAACATTTATATTCCTCCACAAGAGATGAAAGCTGTTTATGGTCCTTGGCCATTCGCCAAGTGGGGTATCGACATCATCGGACCTTTCCCACCCGGGAAGGGAAGTGTGAGGTTCGCAGTGGTTGCCGTGGATTACTTTACCAAATGGGCCGAAGCCGAATCATTGGTGACGGTTACTCAGGAGAAAATGATCAACTTTATCTGGAAAAATTTAATTTGCAGATTCGGTTTACCTCGATCAATTGTAACTGATAATGGGCCACAATTTGACGGAAAGAAAGTCCGAGAGTTCTGTAATACTTGGGGAATCAAAAAGTATTACTCGACCCCGTATCACCCACAGTCCAACTGCCAGGTCGAAGCTATCAACAAAATTATCAAGCGGACGTTGAAACTTCGCCTAACAGAGAAAAAAGGAAGCTGGTCAGAAGAACTCCCGGAAGTATTGTGGTTATACCACACGTCATTTAGAACAAGCACAGGCAAAACTCCATTCACGATGGCGTACGGCGTTGAAGCAATAGTACCAGTGGAATTGCAGAATCCAACGTGGTGAGTTTGTATGTACTATGAGAAAGAGAATGATGAAGCCGTTGCGATCGAAAAAGATTTTCTCGAAGAAAAGCGGACGGCGACAGAGGTACGTAATGCTGCATACAAACAATACGCTACCCAGTACTACAATCGCGAGTCAAAGCCAGAAGTTTTCAAGAAGGAGATCTAATCTTGCGGAAGATACTATCCACTCGGCCAGGAACTTTTGGACCACGCTGGGAAGGACCGTTTCGTGTTTCACGAAGTTGGTCGAACGGGACTTGCAAGTTGGAAGACCTGGACGGGGTACCATCTTCATACACGTGGAATGCTGCTCACTCGAAGAAATTTTATCAATAAAGGATGTAAATGTACATTTTATTTCAGAACATATTATGAATGCTATAGACGGTCTTTTGTTGAGAAGGTCGCAGTCTAATTGAAATCGCCTAACTAAGGAGTGCTTATAGAGTGCCGAAATGCGCTCCAGATAGAGCTCCGGCTCTACTGGTCGAGCACGCTCTTCGTGCAGAGACAAAATGACATTGTACGATGCCTGTACGTCCAGCACCAGAAAGAGCACAAGCATGCCAACGCTCTTCTTTGGTTGAAAGGTTACGGCGTTAAAACGCCTAATTACTCCCGAATAAGAACCGAGCGTGAAGTCCCGAAAGACCACACACAGAGAGACTTGAGTGTGCATCCGAGGCCCCTCCGAAGGACGTTACGTACGATTCGGAGGATAGCAGTGGATGTACCCGGTAATACCGGGACACCGCTTCATGTCCACCAAAGGGACGCGAATACGCTCCCACGGATGAAGTGAACGCTTCCTGATGGCCCATTTCCGCTCGAGTGTCTTATTCATCTCGTGACCAAAAAGAGGCAAAGCGAAACGAATTAAAGACCCAACAGACGCGAAAGGCGATATATAACGGTTAGACATAAATGGCATTTCATTAGAGTTCATCAAAACAAAACGAGTACATCAGAAAAACATCTTTCATTGAAGAAAAAGGAGTACAACAGGAAGTAAGAAGTTCAAACAGCATTCCAAACTAGAAAAAACAGAAAATGGAAGTGCAACAAAAAGCGGGAAAGCAAAAAGCAAAACTGATGTCTAAAAACAGAGAAGACATCAGGTAAACACAACTAAAAACTCTAATCGGTGGTATGAGCAGCGGTGTCGGCGGCATCAGACGGCGGGACCTCAGGAGTTGTTGTGTCATCGCCGGGAGGAGTCTGAATATAGGATAGGGCAATCTCATTATCCCTCTCCTGACGACCCTCTTCAGGAGAAGCCTCGGCGGCATCAGTAGTTCCCAGAGCAATGAAGGAAGTCTCGGCAACCACTGCAGTCTGCGGAGTGTTCGGGGCAGGTCGAGGGGGCACTCCAGGCCGGATAATGGTATATCCTTCGCCGAGAAATCCCAAATCGAATCCGGACTCCACCAGATCAGCAAAAGGAAGCTCTTGTGACTTGTTCGGTGGATTAGCTCTGATGAAGTCCAGAGACTTCTTCTTCATCTGCTCAAAGGTCTATGACCCTTCCCCTAGGGTAGCACGGATCGCCCGGATGCTTTCAGCATATGCACAAAGAAACCCAAAGTTAGCCGCGTCACCCAACTGCTCCAGTACACTCTCCTCTGGATACATGCACGCCACAGTGTTTTGAAGTGCAGCCTTCTCCTTCTCTAACTCCAAGATCTGATCCAAGGAATCATGATACTTCTGATGCACGTCAGCATTCTCAGCCTTGAGACGGGCAATGCCTTCAGTAGCCGTAGTTAATTGTTCATTAAGATTCCGATTGCTGTACTGAAGTTTCTTGACTGAGTTAAGAGCATTATTCTCAGACTCCAAAGTGCTCTTGATCTTAAGAGTTGCTCGGGCCAACTCATCATCTTTTGCCTTCAGAACCTTTGTGCTTGCGTGGTGGCAGTATATACTGTATGAATATATGGGACAGGAGAAAGTTGAGGTCGGATAAATTGATCTCAATACTGGTCTAAATACACAACCCAGTTCATCTCTTGTGCAATCCCCTCTGGAATTGTCTGTTCAAGTAATCGCTCAGGAGGTTGATAAATTCTGGCTAGGTCATCCCATATCTCCTGTTGACTCGGTCCATGATCTCGCTCAAAATCCTCTCCAAGATTAGAGCCGGCATCATCTTTATCAAGGTTAACTTCTTCTGGAACCTCACCCGACTGATCCTGAGCCTCAGAGATCTCACGAACAACTTCAGTATCAAGAGACTCGGTATTGGTCCCGAAGGTATCATGAATGGTCGAACGAACGTTCGGATCAGTTTCATCCTCAGTGTCCTGGTCTACTAATAGCAATCTTCTCCTAGCAGGCAGAGAGGAAGCCGGTTGTCTATGTTGAGCAGTCTGTGCACGACGAGCCACTCGCAAATCCCTATCCGAAGGCTGGGAGCGATTAGCTGCACCTGCTCGCCTGGAGCGAGCAGCTCTTTGTTTAACCCGGCGAACAGCTCCACCTGCTCGCCTAGTCAGGCGAGCAGCTCCTTCAGACACTAGGCGAGCAGCACCTTGGGTATCCTGGCAAGCAGCTGCACCTGCCTATCCGGGCGAGCAGCTCCTTGTGCATCCTGGCGAGCAGCAGTAGAGGCATCCCGGCGAGCAGCTGTTGAAATTTCCTGGCGAGTAGCTGCGCCTGCTCGCCCAGATTGGCGAGCAGCTCGTTCACCTCCAAGCTTAGCTGCTCGTCTTCATTCTTGAATGGCTCGATCACATTCCCGGGACTCCGTCCCGATCACCAAACTCCCCGTGCCCCTGTTTCGTGACAAGTTCGAGTAATCCCACAGGTCTTGTATCGGGGATTTGACCATAGGCCTTTTTCCGGGATTGCGCGGTGGAGAACCACCGGGCGACGGCGGCGATGACATTTTTTCCGGCGATTGAAGCTCCAAGGTCAGAAAACCAACACCTTCAATCCAATAAATACGATAAGCAACGACAAATCCTCAAAAGCTAAATCCTAAGTCCAACTCCGACGAAAAACCCCAAAATCCGACGAAGAACCGTTTGAAGTTCAACGGTTTCCGGCAATAGATGGATCACTCCCAAAATCAATTTCCGGTGGGAAGCAATCAGAAGAAAGAGAGAATAAGAAAAAGATGAGAACAAATATACTACCTTCTTTGTTCGATGCCGACAGATGAATTTTCAAAAAACAAAATCGCCGAAGGTTGGTTGCGGAAACGAAGAAGACGAAAGAAGAAAAGGGAGGTTTTAGGTTTGGATATTTATAAGAAGGAGGCGGGCCCTTATTTGCAAATACCCAGGGACTAAATTGCAAAAATTTAAAAATAAGAAAAGTGGCGCGTGATTTTTAGGAAAAAAACGTTTTGTATTCTGTGCCTAGGAACTCACCGTAACAGGCGAGCAGCTCACCTGCTCACCATATGTGTTGGTCACCACCTTCTGGCGAGCAGCTCACCTGTTCGCCTAGTGAGCTGCTCGCCCATGCTCGCCTACATCGATCCGAGCTGTTGATCGCCAATCTTGACAATCCAAGGATACACTAATCAAATTTTTAGTGTTTTACATCATTTGGGCATGGATATGTGAGGGTGTACCCTGGTATCTCTGTTTTTCTACGACCGGTTTATCCACAAGGGTGGTTTACGGCTAGGTTTTTAATGAGGCCACGGGGTCTTTCATTATATCCATATTCCAAATGTTTGCAGGTTACGAAGAATCCTTGATTACTTCTATATCACAAGGAAATTTCACAGATGACTCAGATAGCTCGATAATTATTTTTCTCTTGAAGATTCAAACAAACATCAAGCTAGGGGGCAACTGTTGATGAAATAATCTAATCCAGATGATTAATGAAGTAATCAGCAGATTAATGAATGACGTTTCCCAAAATAACTAATCAAACATTAAAGAAGATCGATGCAAGAAAAGAAGAATCGTTGAACAAGCAAGAAATGGCCGAGCAGCAGTGCCAGAGAGGAATGGGCGAGCAGCTCACCTGCTCGCCCAACTACCTGCCTAGCTCACCTGCTCGCCTATTTGCCATAATAGGCGAGCAGGTCTTATAATTCTCATAATGGGCGAGCAGCTCACCTGCTCGCCCAAGGAGCTGGTCGCCAGGAATGAAGTGCTGCTCGCCTGTTTTGAAGAAGATCACCAAGACCCCATTTTCATCATTTTTACTCAATTTTCCGTTGTAATTATCTTGTTTAAGCGGTTAGGGACACTTGTAAGCTTCAGAAGAAGCGTGGCAAAGTGTATGCCACCACCTGCTTGTAGAATTGCCTATAAATAGGCCCTTATTTTTGTTTAAATGCAAGTTTTCTTAGCTTCAGCGAAGCTCTGCCAAAATCTTCACGTAATCAAGCACTTTGCAGTTCCATTAAACTGTTTTTGATCGATTGTTAGTGAAATCGCACCTAAAAGCCACATAAATGCTTCCGTTGCGGAGATTTCATTAACAATGAATACTCCAATTAAGTCTAGAAAGTAATAATGTGTCTATTTTCTAATAACTTAATCAAGTTATCTCATTCTACTAATTGATCATATTATTACATTTGAATATTATTTCAAATGCGATGTGCATTGGCCAATGACTAACGATCCAATTAGTTATGAGACGTCGAGTGTTCTCTCCAAATCTATTTGAGGAATGAATTATATCTTGGCTCAACTACCACACACATGTACTTCGTGATGTGCCCAACATATGCCATATCTATCCCGTTCAGAGTGCAAACGTTGGTCATGGTCAAAGCCCATCACTCCATGCATGTCGTGTGTATTGACCTCAAGTCAGAGGACTATTACACTACTCCACAAATTGATACTCCCATAGACACGTAAATAGAGTACATCAAATGGTTTCTCGGTTGGGTATGCTAATACTCTTCAAAGTATTTGTGCATCCATCATGAGATACCTAGTATCTCGCAGTTGTGAGAATCACTACACCCTCTAAGGGTATGATGTAGATCACACACCAATCTCAATCGCATCATCGATATCTCATTCTCGATGATCATTGATTGGAGCTACTTTAAGAACTATATCATAGTCATCTGAGTCTCACATCTCAATGACAACATTAGTTCATGGGAACACATATATGAATATATGCAAACAATCAAACATATTATTCTATGGGTGACGTTCAAATGGAACTACCCCTAGTTCTTTCAAGAACTTTAAATCCAGACAGCCTTATTCTTGACTTCTGATGCAACTTTGTATTTGGCTCCAGTTGTTGAATTTTTAACAGTTACTTGAGTGGAACTATTCCAGCTTACCGTTCTATTATTGAGTGTAAATATATACTTTGACCATGACTCACAGTCAGCGCAGTCAATACTG
The DNA here is from genome assembly GCA_026898435.1 of Prunella vulgaris. Taxonomy (NCBI): domain Eukaryota; kingdom Viridiplantae; phylum Streptophyta; class Magnoliopsida; order Lamiales; family Lamiaceae; genus Prunella; species Prunella vulgaris. The sequence goes on along the minus strand of JAPKLY010000053.1, from coordinate 192,844 downwards.
GAAACTAGCATCAGTGGGCCCATCTACTACTAGATTTGCTTGTCCATCATAGACTAAGAAATATTCTTTAGTTCATCTAAGACACTCTAGAATAATCTTAACAACAGTCTAGTAATTTTTCCGGATCATACTGATCTACTATTTGTACTGATGGCGTAGGCCATATCGAGCCTAAAACAAGTCATGTCCATCTTGATTTGCGCATTGAGGACCTCTTTTAGAGTTCTCCACAGAAAATGCCTCAGTATCTTTTATAGGTGGATGTGACACCCTAAACATCCTGCCAGATCTATCTTTAATAAATCTCTATGTCAAGGATGTAACATGTTCGCCCAGTCCTTCATCATGAAGGTCTTTGACGATCAAGAGGTCCAAATGGATTGGACTTGAGTAGGTTGAAAAAAGAATATTTCTTGGATTGCATTAGCAAAATAGTACTTTAAAATTAATATGTCATCTACATAAGTGATGATAAAATATCATTCTCTTTGTATTTCAAATAAACACATGGATCTTCCGTATTCTAGATAAAATCAAACAATTTGACAGCTTCTTCGAAACGGATATTCCAACTCCTAGAGGCTTGCATTGGTCCACAATTAGACCTCTACAGTTTGCATACCAGATTTGAATTTGATCGAAACATAAAATTCTAACTGTGTCAAGCACACCTCCCTCTTGAGGTTTCCTTTAAGGAGAGTCATTTGATATCCATCAAATATCCTAATCACAGTATTCAACTATTGCAAGTAAAATTTGAATGGACCTGATTTTATAACTAGTGAAAAGGTCTTGTCATAGTCATTAACTATGACCCTTTCCCACCAACCTAGCTTTGTAGGTTTAGATTTTGCCAGCTGCGATAGTCTTACTACCGAAGACTTGTTTGTAGCCAATTAGTCTAATTCATTTACACAAATTCCACCAAGTCCTAGACTTTGATTAATATACATCATGTCCATCTCAAATCTCATAGCCTCGTGCTACCTCTCAAAATTGATATTTAATATCATTTCAAAATTAGTTCTGGATTCATACTTGTCCAGGATTTTCACATCATCATATTTCTCCAAGAAACATTGAACCTGACAGGTGGACGACTAATCTTTTTGGACTTATGGAGCTTCATTTGTGTAGGCTATATATTCTGGTCGTGAAGAGGCTCTCTTATGATGATCTAATCAACTGTTAGAGAATTCTCAAGATCTATGCTTTCTTGCGTTTCATGAGCAGGAGATCGTTCATTCAACCTATTTTGGAATTTCTTGCAAATGCAAGACTTTCTCAATTATGCTCCCACTGGCTGAAAGAGGATCACTCAGTGATAGACTCTCACCATGAGATACACTGAATGCTCTCACTAATTCTTTATCATGGTTCTCCGACAAGTCATCAGCCTCAGTATTAATTTGTGATTCTTGAATCTCTTCAAATTCTATCTTTTCACGACCTTATTCATTAAAGACATAGTCTTTTCAAAGAATGCCACCTGTCTAAAAACAATAACCTTTTCCTTTTCAGGAAGACAGAGCAATATCCATTCATTAATTTAGGATATCTCACAAAGTAACACTTTTCACCTTTGGATTCCTGCTTTTCAGTGAGTATCTTCTTCACATACGTAGGGCAACCCTACATTTTGATGTGTGAGAGATTATTTCTTACCACATCATGATTCATACGATATTTGTTTGTCTTACTTGGATGAAATCCTATTCAAAATATTGATTGAGGTGTGGAGTTCATAATCCCAAAAGTGTTGGAAGTAAGGAGAACTTATCATGTACCTTATCATGTCTAACGTGATTTTGGTTCCTCCATTTGAACACACTATTAATTTGTGCTGTTCTAGGAGATGTCCATTGTGATTGGACTCCATGCAACTTCTAATAATTTAGAAACTCAGGTGAATGGTATTCACCTCTTCGATTTAATTGAAGAGTCTTAATACTTTTTTCAAGTTATTCATATACTTCTACCTTAAACTCCTTAAACTTTTCGAAGGCATCAGACTTGTGCATCATAAGATGCACATATCTATACCCAGAAAAGTTATCAGTAAAAGTGATGAAGTATCTAAAAAAACACAATTTGCTAGAGTAGGTGTTAAACCGCATGTCACTATGAACCAATTCCAGCATTTTCTTGGTCTGTACTCATTTTCCCAGAAAATCCTACTAGTGATTCCTTCTTTTGAGGCATGATCTGCAATCTCCATAAGACCACAAGTCAAATGAGTTAAGTAGTCTAACTTTCTTAACTTGCAATTCTTTCTCATCAGTATAACCACATATACAGTCCCACAGAAAATTGAGATTTCCTGATTATAAATTTAAGTCTCTTATTTTGTACATTGAGAATGTCATGTCCATGAATTGTACAGAAATGTGAGTCACATTTGATATTAAATACCTAACTGTAAGAAACATTAGTAGACATGTTATCTCAATAACAAAACATACATGTTCTAGTACCAGAAGCACCCGATGCTTTATTCTCAACAACTTGAACCTTGTAACCTTTCTTCCTGTACACTTATCTACTCAAAGTAGAAGTGCACATCCTCGATTATTCTCTATTCCATTTGAACGTCACCCTTAGATTTCAAGAGATGGACTTAGAAACCTCTAAGTACTATTCTTTTGCTTCTTCTTACCCTAGGGCTAGATCTAGCAGAAGATCTCACCATGAGAACATTCCGTAAAATAGTAACTTCAAAATTTTCAAACATGTTTTTCAACTTGGACATTGACACTTATGTCTGATTCATATTTCAATTCACTATGAATCCTGAAATAAATCCAAAAGTGACTAACGAATATCAAATCGAAAACATCATCCCTTAAACAGGGTTCCTAGTTTCTAAATCAGCTCTATCATCTTTAAAACACGAGGTGAAATGTTCCATCAGTCAAATATTCTACACCTGAACAGAATACTCATGAACTCATATTTCTCAGAATACTCATGAACTCATATTTCTCAGAACGAGACTTAGAGCCAGGAGACCTTTCAAGTGATTGAGCATTTAACAAGAATTATCATTCTCATGCTACCTTTGAAACTCAGAGTTCATGCCAAGCAACATATCGTTTCTATTTTGCATCATCTTGATGTTTCTTCTGAACTTCATCGTCAAACGAATTGAGTTCAGAAAAACTATCTGCAATGGTAATCGAAATTAACGTGTCCAACATGTACTCAATCATTTATAGCCTTAGCACCAAATGCATTTTTCGGTGCCAATCCAGAGTTTGCCTAGCCAACTTGTTTAATTCCAGTATATAAAATTTCATCAACAAATAATTCATATCAACCAACAGAAAAATAAAAGAACGGAAATTAAATCATATAATTCCTATAATCATTAATCAACAATTCAAAATAAAATATGGCCTTTTAATTTATTTTGTCTCCATTATTTTCACATACTCGACGACCTTATCAGAAGAGTACGAATTTATATCTAATATAAATTGTAATGGACTAGGATCCACATTCTTACTGTCACGCACCTACTTGGGCTGATTATTGCAATTGCAGAACTGGTAGGTCTCAAAACCAATTGCACTTTCTACAATTCCTAGTTGATCGAACCTAGTCCGATCGATGTCCCCTCATTGTTCCCCTGCTTGGTCTGGTGAAACAAATTAGGTGGTTAATAGTCATCACATGGCGACACTTCGTGCCGCTATAAAAGTTCCGTAAGATGTAACATCAAGCAAAAGACTTGTGTCTTAAATACTCATGGAATGAAATCTCTGGTTTTTCTTGTAATTATAATGGAAGACATAATTCATTCTAAATGATAACCTATTTTAATTGAGGATCATTTTTAAGGTGGGGTATTTAATTTCTTAAAACAAGATCCAATTTTACATAATCATTCAAAAGATCAAATATTGGGCGCCATCTACCCAAACATAAATCACGGTCTAATAAAATATTGGGTCAAGTGTATCCAAACATGATTTACGGTCCGACAAATATTGAGTGCCGCCTACCCAGACAACATAGCGGACAATAACTATTAATATAAATTACAATTCACATAATAGTTATGCAAGTAAAACAATTAATCAAATTTTCATGCTTTATTATAAAATAAAATATGATAAAAATATTTTATTATCACATAGCACATAAATCAAGTAAATGTGTGAACTAATGAATATTCGTAGATAAATATTGTCAATTTAGAATTAGCAACAAGTTCTAAACTTTTTGTTTAATTTCTAAAATTTCCAAAATTATTTGCCCAATATAAATTTTATTAAATTTATCTCAATTTGATAACCAAATAGCCCCTTAATTAAAATTCAGAATTATTAAAAACATCAAGCCAAACATGCCTTTAAGCTTTATTAAAATTAAAATTAATCAGGGACTTATTCGCAATTTCAAAAAGAATTTGCAAGGATGGACCTTGGGAGAATCAAATTCTCAACCCAGGCCAAAGGTTAGAAACGCCCACACGCACACAACGAGCATGGCAGATTTCTACCTCACAGTCACCGCCGGTTCACACAATCAACGCCCAGCGCCGCTCAACAATCGTGCTCATGTCCACGCCGCAATCAGCGTTGAACGATCGAACTTGACGCCAGATAAGGCATCCAGTGCCACCGCCGTCGATCACCCTAGCCCATTGTACAGACGCTAGGTGACATCTATGCGATGCGATGCCGCTGGTTCAACGAAGTGGTGAATCTCATATTCCGGCATAGACGACGCACGGAGCGGCCAGAGTGGTGGCGCGACCCTCTTCCCATCGTTATCTGGTAACTCATCGCCACAGATCATCGACGAGTCGCCCAGCAAGTCATTCGGCAACGGCCATGACAAACCCGTTGACGTTTGCGTGGGCCATCAATTCACCATCGAAATGGCCACAGATTGTTGACGGCTCACCCAATAAGTCCGAAACCGTCGGTCCACTGTTCAACGATATTTTTTTTAATCGAGGGTTCCGTTGCTTTGAACGATTGTTGGAGAATGCATTGCCCAGCAAAATTTCTCCAGCGGCTTTTGGATTCCAACGATGGAGCGATGTCCAAGACGATATACTCTGGGATGATCTAATTCATTCGAACGGAAAAACTAATTCCGGCGATGAGAGAGTTCTAACACAACATATGCATTGTTTTGTTTCAAAAATCAATCATTAGATTCCCAAATTATTTTCAGAAAACTCGTCAATTTGGAAATACATTAACCTGGGCAGAATAATATTGAAATTCTATGCACAACATTCACTAATAAAATACACGAGTATAATATTCAACCAATAATCAAAGCCCTGGAGCTCTGATACCACTGCTGGATTTTAGAGTAACGAACCTCAAGTCCGTAGCAGCGGAAGATATCGTTCCCCAACAACGAACCAGATCGAATTGGCTGCATACATAATTTAAACATGAGTAGATCTAATCTAATTGAGAAAAGCTTACAGTATTCGAATGCCGAATTTCTCTACTATGGTATCCACGTAATCCTCGTCTACAAAATTGCGATCCAATCACTAGTATAGTGTTTCCAGTGTAGTTCGTTAGGAAAAACTCACACTTGAAATCTATGGAGAAAATTAGGGATTTTAGACTTGCAGTTTATGAGTCTCATAACTCATATATATAGTAAAGTATTTGCATATCTATTAGATTTGATTATATCAAGATTAGCAATATCAAATATAATCTTTACCATATAAGATATAATAATATATCTAATATATTATTATTATGATATATCTAATATATCATCTAATTTAATTAAATCTAATTTAATTAAATATTTATAATTCTCCATAAATTAAATGTTTATGATCTAATCAAATATTTAATCTGACCAACTTAATTCATAAACGTGGATTACTTATTGTGTGACCCATAAGCCCTCATACGTCAAACGATTAGTCAAACTAATGGTCTTAGTTGAACCCTAGACAATAAACCAGACAATCTCAACATATAAGGTATGTTGCGAGGATACAACAATAGCCTGTAATGTGAAGTTCAAAGTGATACAGTCCTTTCATTCACGAATACTCTGATTAAGTCTATAACATGATAATGTGTCTACTCTAATAACTTAATTAAGTTATCTCATTCTACTAATTGATCATATTATCACATTTGAATACTATTTCAAAAGCGATGTGCATTGGCCAATGACTAACGATCCAATTAGTTATGAGAAGACGAGCATTATCTCCAAATCTATTTGAGGAATGAATTCTATCTTGGCTCAACTACCACACACATGTACTTCGTGGTGTTCCCAACACATGTCATATCTACCCCATTCAGAGTGCAAGCTTCGGTCATGGTCAAATCCCATCACTCCATACATGTCGTGTGTATGGAGCTCAAGTCAGAGGTCTATTACACTACTCCACAAACCGATACTCCCATAAACACGTAAATAGAGTACATCAAATGGTTTCTCGGTTGGGTATGCCAAAACTTTTCAAAGTATTTGTGCATCCATCATGAGATACCTAGTATCTCACATTTGTTAGAATCACTACACCCTCTAAGGGTATGATGTAGATCACACACCAATCTCAATCGCATTATCGATATCCCATTCTCGATGATCATTGATTGAGGCTACTTTAAGAACTATGTCATAGTCATCTGAGTCTCACATCTCAATGACAACATTAGTTCATGGGAACACATATATGAATATATGCAAATAATCAAACATACTATTCTATAAGTGTATTGCCTAATATTATTGATCAAATCAATAATACATTAATAACTGAATATGATCAAGTATAATGTCCTCATAATGATTGTCTGTAGGACATATATTCGTATCACTCTTGCTGACCCTTATTTCTACAATTCTAAGTAACTTTGCCAATGCTTTTTATCCAAGTGATTTAATTTAGTAAAATATTAATGGAGGTTGAGTAAATTTATTTTTAAAAAATTAATTTATTTTTTACTTTTTACAGGACGGTTTGATTACTTGAAAATAAAAAGATTAGAGTCATATGACAATAAGATAATTACAAATTATTGGGGTTTTCTCAACGCAAATTTGTTCATGTTGGAATATTTTTCAAAATGAAAAAGAATATAGACAGTCTTATTCGCGTTGCTTTTCATAGACAAGATTTCATTGCACTAAACAAGGGCAACCATCAATCACCACCAAAAGTATAATATGACATGTTTTGGCCAGAAGTTCTGAATTTATTATAATTTTGAATGACCTGAGCCCAAATTTGAGGAGGATTTAGTAGCTAGGTCTCGAAAGAATTTGTGAGGATTAAAAGTTTAGAGCGAAGACTTAATTTTGAACAATTTTTAACATTGGACTACTATCAAATGTGGATGATCGTAATGAAAATCTTTTATGAAATATCTAACTCAAAATAGATATAATCACTTGATGTGAATCAGAGATTAAGGTGAATATGAATGTACAGTTATCAGATGCGATGATAGATATATAAAATAGATAAAATCACACAAGTATTTATTGTAATTCAAAAATCCAACTTATACGTCCACTCTTCTCATATAGAGTTGAGACAATTCTAATACTGTAAAAATCTTGATTTATAGTACAATGGGAAACTTTTACAATCTTTCAACAGAGTCAAACTCTAACCTAACTCAGTATATATAATATATCAAACTAACCCAACTTTCAAATAAAGGGTTTGATATGAGATTTTCTACTAGGTGAGAATTTTTTCTTACAACAAAGCTAGAATAAGGAATTACTCCCTTCGTCCCTACATTTTCTTCATAAATGGAGTTTCACGCATATTAAGAAAAAATGAAGTATGTGAGTATGAAGTTAAATAATAAAATATAAAAAAATGTACTTTATTGACTTTTGTGAGTGTGTGTTGTTTCCTTTTTTTGGGTGTTAAGAAAGAGTTGGGACGTCAATATAAGGAAAGTGTGAAGTTTATCTTAGGACAGAGGGAGTATTATTTAAGCTTCGAATATTTGCATGGATGCTTAAGAAAACAGATCTAGATCAGTAAAGTGAAATCTAAAAAAACCTAATAATTCTTGCTTGAGGAATAATGTTATTTAGAAATTTGCTTGAATGCTCGTTTAGCTTGGGAGTGTTAGAATTTTCGTAATCTTACTCTAATCAGGTTGTGATAGATTTCAAATATATGCATTGGAGAGATAATATGAAATCTTCCTATTTTTAGTTGTAATCAGACCTTGAAATTTGTGCTTGTACCTTTTTATTGTCACTGTAGCACCTTACTACTTTGTGTCAACTTCCTACCATCTCTCTCCAATTTGTCTAAAGAACACTTATTCTGTCAGCTGATAAGACTAGCTAGTAGTTGCACTTCTCCCAAAATTTCTTAATGTCTTGTCTACTTTGTGTTTTTGTTAATTGCTTCTTTAATGTCCAGAGGAGTACATATCAGTTGTTTTAGATGTATCAGCTGGACATATGCTTAGAAAGAAGCCGCCTCAGTTGGGGTGGAGTACATCTTTTAGTCTTCAGTTGGTATTTTGAAAATTCGCACTGTTGTCCAAGTTAATTATGCTCCGCCTTAACAATTAATGTGGGCTAGAAAAACTATATTTGACGCAGTTGCTAACAAGTCAACTGGTCATCTACTAAGTTTTCCTAACATACACAACTCTTTCTAGTTGAATGCATGTGTTTTGGTTTAATCATCAACACTTAATAAATATACTACTTCAACTCGATCTCATAACATCGCTCCACTACTTCTTTGATCATTACATATCAAGAAATGGTATTGTGACAACTCAATCTTATTGATTGTTAGTGTGTAATATATATATATTATTTTTACAAGAAATCTTGAGTGCTCTACAAATAATTAATTACAATTATATCAAAAACTTTATATTAAAAAATAACATAAAAAATAGTATGAAAATATTCTCTTGACTTTGATGAATTTAATTTATTCAAATCTTCTGATAAAATTATCAGAAAATATAATATGAAGGAAGAAAGTGAGACTCTAAACTCAGAGTATCCATACACGGATGAATAACATAGATAGAGGTGGAGGATGAGACATATATCAACACTTGACTATGTATAATATGACGATGATGAAAAAGGTTTAGACTAACATGGCCTAAGACTTGGGCATGAGCCATTGAGCTTTGAATGTCTGATATTAAGTCAAGAAAAAATATTGTAGTTGTTCAATTTAATTGATTGTTAGTGTACAATATATATTTGAGTATTTTACAAGTACCTCTGAGTTCTCTATAAGAAAATATAATTATATCTAAAACTTTGCATTAGAAAATAATATGAAAATAATCTCTTAACTATGACGAGAGCGTATCCAGTAAAAAGATATTCAAATCTTCTGACTTGACAACTATATCTCTAATATTACGAATTAGGAAACTAAAACTAAAATTGTCACTAATAAAAATTGATGCATTAGTTTTAAGTTTTCAACAACCATTTCAAAGGGCAATTCGATCCCACTTCACAGTGTGGGAAATTAAATATATATTTTCTTACTTTGTAGAGAGTTATCTAATTTATTTTTTAGCTGCATACGAGACACTCCCTGTACGACATCCGTCAGGGAATAAAAATTATATTTAAAGACTTGACCAACAAGATTTTGTAAAGGAATGTCTTAACAAAGTGGATTTTAATTATAGAAAATCCCCACACAAAAACCAGAAACGAGATTGATCATGTACCTGAAAGTTAAGACCAATCGGACTTTATCTCTAGGGCTGGCGCACGAAGGGGGAGGTAATGAGGATATGACTCGTACAAACTATTAGTTGTAATATATTACTCCCTCCGTCCCGTAGGAATTTGCACCCTACGGGACGACACTTTTTTTAAGGAAAATTGTTTTATATATAAAGTAGTAGCATATGGATAAATATGTGTAAAGGTTTGTGAGTGTGCACATAAATCAATGTTTTCTTTTTTGGTAGTGTGCAAATTTGTGTTGAACGTGTCCCAATAAGAAAAGTGTGTAAATTCATGTGGGACAGAAGGAGTATGATTTTGATATTATGTAGGAGATGTAGACAATAGGAGGTTCATGACTAGTTATGTTTTCACCCTTGGTGGTTTTTTGTCAGTTGGAAAGCTACTTTGTAACCTACAATTACTTTGTCTACTGTAGAAGTCTAATATATATATAACTTTAACTTGAGAGGTTTGTTAGATGACCTTGGTCTACATCATGGTTATATGTTTGTGTTCTATGACTGTTTGAATGCAATATGTTAGTCAAGGATCAATTTCATCTTGAGAGAACGAGCATATTAATGTAAAATTTCATTATCTTTTGAAAAGTGAGAGAAAGATTAAGGTGAAGAAAGCTGAGACAATTGCTAATGTTATTGATATATTCACTAAGTCGATTTCAATTTTATATTTTTATTAATATATATTTAGAAAAAAATTAATATTAATAAAAAATAAAAAATAAAATAGGAAAATCTTGACACCGCCAAGACGGCGCCTAGGCACCGCCTAGTAGGTTTTTGCGGCACTCGACCGCCCGCCAACCGCCAAGCGTCATTTGTACCCTTGATGTAAATAGATGCTCAATCAATATAATTAAAGTCCACAATTTTATTATTATTGTACACACAACATATCTTTGCTCAATCTTATATACAAAATCTCCACTTTAAAGTTTTAGCCCAAACACATGAAGCTAGGCAAATCTTGGTATTATTTTCATTATTCTCGTTCCTATAATCAGGCCCATGAATCTTAGGAACAAACAGTTCCAACTTCCAACTTTGTTTGGAGTTGTTAAAGGTTATAACTTATAAGTTGTTAGATTCCCATTTTGGGGGCAAATCTTAGTACGAGAATTTGCTTGTTCATTAGATATTTTATGATATATTCGATATATCAATTAATCTGTGAGAAAATTCAAATTAAGATGAAGGTTTGTTAGAATGCCTTGAATCCCTGCGTTTTTAAGGTGTATGTTATGTTTAAGCTCAATTTGAGTTTTGAACCTACCATACACTACAAATAGACATATCATTTGACATTTCCTATTCTGCAATCATTTTGTTCAACACAATAATACAAGTTTTTCTCTCCTGCCAATGGATATATAAGTAACTGATGTAGATAGAGATTAATTGTATTTAATTAATTATTATCATTATTTATATTTCTTAGAGTTTAGGATTTTATTATATTGTTATTTTAATTGGTATTGGGTCGGGCTTTTAGGGCTTTAATGCCTGAAACTCTGGTGTTGATAGAATTTACTGATTGTGTTTGTTTATGTGGCTTTACAACGAATTAATTCTACCAAACAATAATCTTATGATTTTGTGTTCTTGGGGAGAGAGAGAAGAGAGTTTAGAGAGAGAAATGTTGTAATAGGAATTGTATTGATTTTCAGAATTGTGAGCCATTGTCTGAATAGTACAAGAGATGTCTTATTTATAGGTGTGTGAGTGTGAGACGGCACCTTACGAGCCAATGTGGCTTCCGGTGTTGACGAGGGTTCCTTACCCTCGTCTCGATCTCTCACACTGTTTCCTCTATCACACCTCGTCCTACTACTATGCCTTAGACTAGATGAGCCTCATTAAAAACCTCGCCGTAAACCACCCTTGTGGATAAACCGGACGGAGGGAAAAAGAGCGCGCCATCGGGGTCCTATTGACTAACAAGTGAGCTCATGGGCGAGCTCCCTGCGAACTTTGGTTGGTCGGGCGAGCTCCCGAGCCTTGACCAGATTCCAGAGTATCGCGCAGTGATATATCACAGTCGGGCGAGCTCTGGTCCTTCCACAGATGGGCGAGCTCTGGACCTTCTCTAGCTCGGATGGGCTCTGGAGACCTGGCAAACCTTGGGGATTATTTCTGAAACCGACGTATTAGTTCGCTATATCAACATTTGCCCCCCAGCTCGCGCGCATCATGACTTTGTCCAATGTGTGAGCGAGCTGGAGAACTTCAAGTCTGGCGAACTATTTCCGGGGTGCCGAACTAATAGGCGAGCTGCGCTTCAGAGGTCGCCTCGGCCGACACGATGCGGGATCCCAAGCGTCATGCAAGCCTCTTGGTGTCTCGATTCCCGCCCACAATAATGATAACTTTTCAAATTCTTTGCAAAAAGGTCCCTGATCTTTCGGGAATTTCGAGCTTGTGCTCAGCGCTTATAAATAGGCAAAAACGAAGAATTTCCTCACTTTGCTTCCTTCATTTCTCAGAGCGCATTTCTGGCGATCGATCCTCTGCTCTAGACGTGTCTGCCAAGGTAGAGATCCAGATTTCTCCTCTCTCTCTTTCCTTGTTCTTTGTTTTCGAACGCCTACTCTATGTCTGAGAACTCTTCGAGCCATACCCCCCCGCATCGTGATCTGGGCAAAGGACAAATGACAGATGACCTTCCAAACCCCCGAGTAGCACATGTGGTCCTCTCCTCGAGCTCTGGGGCGAGCTCTGAAACCTCCCCAGACAGTAGCGAGCTCTCGGGGTCAGTTCGCTCTGACTCCAGTGAGCAAGCCACTAGTTCTGGTGAGGAATCACCCCTCCGCGAACTCTGGGATTACTCAGAGCGAGCTAGCGGGGGAGCAGCGACTCCCACCGAAGAGGAGGCCGCCGAGACTGAGGCCCAGGAGGAGGTCGCCGAGGTTGGGGCCGGCGACCTTGCTGGCGAGCTGGCCCATGAGGTCGACGAAGATGTCGGTGAGGATACGGGGACGGAGGTCACTTATGAATACCTCCGTTTCATCGATTTTCCCTTCCCCAAGCTCCCTGAACATCAAGTCTCTGCCGAGGTCATGAACGAGTTCGACTGGGGCGAATATGTGAGGACCCACGGGGCGAGCTTTCCCCTACCCCGGCGAGCTCCGATTCGAAAAGCCACCGGCAAGTCTTCCCTGAAGGCCAACGGGGTGGAGAGTATCATGCGCGAGTTTGCCCTTCCGGATATTCGGAAGCGGTTCCGCATCCCGCTGGACATTTTTATGTATCCTGCCGAGGAGAAAGAGCGGGCCGACCTCCCCCCTGCCGGGCTTACAGCCATGAATTACCACACCTTGAAGGCAGGGCTCACCCTTCCCCTCCACCCTATAATCGGGCAGTTTTTGGCGGACACGGGCCTCGCCATTACCCAACTCACTCCGAATGCATGGAGCAATTTGTTGGCCGCCCTGACTGTCTTCGGCCTCGAGGGCTATGAAAACCGGCTGAGCACGGCGGAGATTAACGAGCTCTTCATCGTGATCAGACAAGTGAGGGAGGGGAAGGGATATTATTCTTTCCAAGCTCGCCCGGGGGGCAAATTTTTAGGCGACCTCCCCAACAAAATCCGGGATTGGAAGGAGCAGTTCTTCTTCATCGGGGGGGATTGGCGAGCTTCCAATGGCTGCGGAGGGCGCATTCCTACCCCCGAGACCTACGGGGAGGCGAGCTGTAGGTGGCGTACCTTAGTGTGTGTGCGTCGGATTAGATTACTGATCTAATCTATCTTTTTGCAGGTTTGAAGCGCCACAAGTCGTGCCGCGGGAGACCGGAAGTTTCGATAGGTTTCGAGTTTGTACGGATGGTGTGTTGCTTGCGGGAGAAAAAGGACCGTGAGATCGAACATCTGTGTCAACACCACTGCCGCCGGCTCGCTGGTCTCATCACCTCGCCACACCACCTCGCCGCTCGAGGTTTTGTGCCTTTTCATTATTGAGTTTCCAGCGCTCGCTGTCTTGTACGTCAAGGTCGCCGAACTGACTTGGTTGTTTGTTATACAGGTGCAGGTCCTATTGCCGAGCTCCCGCCCGTTGAGGTTCCCGAAGCTTATCATTTCCTAGCTCGGTAGCTGAAGATGGGTAAGCCTCGTCCGGGAAGGGAAGGCATCCCTTCGGGAGCGGTCTTGGACGCCACCAAGAAGCTAGAGCTCGCCAAAGCCGCTGAGAAGGCTGGGGGCTCTGGTTCTCAGAGGACCTCGACACCTCCCCCAACAAAGGAGAAGGTCGCCGGAGCCAAAAAGGGGGCGGGCCGAGGCTCAAACCCTGAACGGGGTACTCAACCACCTCCGCCCCATCAGACGAAGCGAGCTCTCCACCGGGGAGACGACTCGCGAGTGAGTGAAGAGGAAACTCGCCTCGCCAAGCGAGCTAGGGCTGAGGGCGGCTCCGGATCAAGCCAAACGGGGTCAGGGCGAGCTCTTGCTGTTCAACCTTCTCCAGCGCCTCCAACTCCTCATAGTGCACCCTCGCCGCCTCCCTACGGGGTCCCTATTCGGGACGATACCCTGCTCGGGCTCAACCCCGATAGGTTTGGGTAAGTGGGCGACCTCTTTTGAGTTGGAAGCCTTTGTAATTTCCATGGTTTTTGCTAACCGATCTGAGTATGTGCAGGTATACCCCCGCCGAGTTCCCACAGCGACCTGAATCTCTTCACATCGCCGAGCGGTGTCGGGCCCTGAATTCGTTGAGGGATCTTTCTGATGGGGCGGCTCACCAGGTTTTCACCGAGGCCCCCAAATACCTCTCCGCCTCGGAGCTCGGGATGATCGAGAGGCAGAAGCCTACCGACAAGGTGAGGCTGGCGATGCACTATGCCTGTGCAGCGATGGCGGTGGCTCAGCTCGTCAGTGATGATATCGCCACCTCAGATAGAGCTCGCCATGATACAAATAAAGCGCTCACTAAGGTGGGCGACGAGCGGAAGAAGGCGCTTGAGGAGCTCGCGAGGGCAGAGTCCAAAGCAAAGGCCTCGCTGGAGGCAGAGCGGCTTGCAATTAAAAAGGCAGAAAAACTCCAAGCCGACCTCCGCCAACAACAGGCCGAACTGGAAGGAGCTCGCCGGACACTTGCTGCTCGGGAAGAGGAGCTCGCCTTGACCCGAGTTGAGGTAGGGCTCCTCCGGGATCAGAGCCGGGGGAATTCTGAGGAGTGCCGCAAGCTGCGGGAGGAGGTTGCCACTCAGGCACTGGAGATCGCCGAGCTCAGGGGCCGCTCTGACACTGCCATCACGCCCGAGGCACTTGAGCTCGCCGAGGTGGTTGCCACCGACAAGGGCTTCGTGCTCTGCTTTGCTGAGGTAATTCGCTCCTTTCAATGGGCGCGAATTAATAATGACAGCGAGTGGGAAGCCCTCGTCAGCGAGTTTGAGGACTGCCTGGAGAAGTCCTCGATTCCCCCTGGCACGGAATTGAATATTGGAGACCTCGCGGGCTATGGGATCAATCTCGACGCTGCTCGTCTGAAATTCAACATTATCCAGACGAAGCAGGTCATGACTTCCGACCTCGCCCAAGAGACTGGAGGTGCCGAGGGGGAAGCTGGAGGTGAGGTCCCGCCAACCATGGAGCAGATGCAGGAGGTCTGTGGGGACGCAATGATAAACATCAGCGAGCTTGGCACAAGCGGACTCTCCGGGAACATTACTTCTGATGCCGAGCCAGCCATGCCCATTCGCCAGGTCGCCCCCACTCCAGAGGTTGCCGACCCCGAGTCTTAGGCCCTCTTTACTATTGCTTTCTTAGTTTAGTTTTCATTTTCTAAGTTTCGGTAGGTCGTCGGGTTGCGGAGCTCGCCCAGAAGGAGCTCCATTTTTGTAGCTTTACTTTTCATTCAAGTAGATTCAGCTCGCCGGGCAGATGCAGCTCGCCCAGAAGGAGCTTTTTGTTATTCAAAGACGGCCAGCTGGTCGGCCTTTGTGGCCAGCACCACTACTCATACTTAGGATTTTTTCAAGTATATTTTTGGCTTGAAAATCTCTTAAGTATCCTTTTGAATATAAGCCGAGCATTTTTGTCCAACTCTTTTCCTTTATGTATTTGCGCTTTTACGTTATAATTTTTTAGAATAGCTCATTTTTGTTTATTTTCCTGGTACGTAATTGTTCGTCTTATTCTACTTTGAGAAGCGAATCGTTCGTTTTACGTCACTTACGACTACGAATTGTACCTCTATTCTGAGAGTGCGTATTCTTTGTCTTACGCCACTTAGGGCCGCGAATCGTTCATCTTAGACCGCTTAGGGCGGCGAACTGCACTTCGATTGATTCACGTTGGGCCATTGGGTTTCATGAACCTTGCCTTAGACGTTTCTTCATCTTTTTCGCGAATTTTTCTAACTTACGGCAGTAGGTGCTTAGCAACCCTTTAAGGAGGGTACCTTCGCGACCTTGGGCACTTTGGTTTTTGCCTTCGAGCTATTTAATTACAACGCTTGGGACCTTGGCCCTTGGGCATTGCGGATTTTTGAGCATGTGGCCGAGCTAGGTTTGGAGGGCTACCAGGTGCAGCTCGCCTGGTTGGGGAGCTGCACAGGTCCAAACACTTGGGAATTTTTCTAAATTTTCACAGCAACGTAATTTACATCGGTTGCCATCTACACTTCTGATGCAAACCTTCGACTAGTCTATTACAGGATTCTAGTCTATTGGTAGAACTTTTTTAGATGTGCCGAGCTCCAGGTGTATGACGAAGCCTTGCCTTCTGCGTCTTCTAGATCGTAGGTGCCATTTGGCCAGGCTGCGGTGACTCGGAATGGACCTTCCCAGTTCGAACCGAATACACCTGGTGGGGCCATCAATTTCTTCTTTAACACTAGGTCTCCGACCTTGAATTTTCGGTCTCGGACCTGTGAGTTGTAATACTTTTCCGCTCTACGCTTGTAGGTGGCGTTCTTCATTTCTGATGAAGCTCTGGTCTCTTCGATCAGATCTTTTTCTACTGCCAAGGCTTCATCATTCTTCTCTTCATCGTATCCCACCACCTTCCAAGTCTTGTTCTGGACTTCAACCGGTACTACGGCTTCAGTTCCGAAGGCTAGGGCAAACGGGGTCTCCCCGGTGCTAGCCCTATATGAAGTTCTATAGGACCATAGGACCTCCGGGAGTTTGTCTGCCCAGCTCCCCTTCTTTTCCTCGAGGCGGAGCTTCAATATGTGTTTCAGGATCTTGTTCACCGCCTCGACTTGGCCGTTCGACTGGGGGTGATACGGAGTTGAGTAGTGCTTCTTGATGTTCCATGAACTGCAGAAGTCCCTCAACTTCTGTCCGACGAACTGCCTTCCATTATCAGTGATGACCGACTGCGGGAGTCCAAACCTGCAGATCAGGTTTTTCCAAATGAAGCCGATCATCCTTTCTTGGGTTATGGTTGTGAGAGCTTCGGCCTCAGCCCACTTAGTGTAGTAGTCTACTGCTACGACAGCGAACTTTACACCGCCCCTGCCAGGTGGGAATGGGCCGATCAAGTCGATACCCCATTTCGCGAAAGGCCATGGGCAAAAAACCGACTTAAGCTGGTTGGCTGGGGAGTGGATGTTAGGTGCGAAAAGTTGGCACTTTCGGCACCTTCGAGCGAAGCTGATGGCATCTTTGCGAAGAGTGGGCCAGTAGTAACCCTGTCTTATTCGTTTTATATGCCAATGCTTGCCCCCAGCGTGACTCCCACAAATCCCTTCGTGAATTTCTTCTAACACTTCGGACCCCTGCTTCCTAGTTAGGCATTTGAGTAGGGGTAGAGAGAATCCACGTTTATAGAGTTGACCGTCCAGCAGTGTATATCTGGCAGCTTGCTTTACTAACCGGCTAGCTTCCCAGGTGCCCAAGGGGGTTGTTCCGTGTATATCCGAAATTCGGTTTATTCGTGTGCACGCGCGCGTTTGAAAACTTGTTCCGGACCGATTTCGTGTAATCCGAAGACTCGGGTTTTTGTCCGGAAATCTGGGTTCTTCGTTCAAGGGATGAAGGTGTATTTGTATCTTCAAGTGTTCTTGAGTTTTTATCAAGAACACCTTCAAATCTTCAAACCTTCAACCAAACCCTAACTTTTCCGTTCTTGAGATTTTTAATTTTTCAGGTTTGATGAGGAACCGCACCCCCTTCTTCTAGCGCCAAATTGTTGATAGAATTTACTGATTGTGTTTGTTTATGTGGCTTTACAACGAATTAATTCTACCAAACAATAATCTTATGATTTTGTGTTCTTGGGGAGGGAGAGAAGAGAGTTTAGAGAGAGAAATGTTGTAATAGGAATTGTATTGATTTTCAGAATTGTGAGCCATTGTCTGAATAGTACAAGAGAGGTCTTATTTATAGGTGTGTGAGTGTGAGACGGCACCTTACGAGCCTATGTGGCTTCCGGTATTGACGAGGGTTCCTTACCCTCGTCTCGATCTCTCACACTGTTTCCTCTATCACACCTCGTCCTACTACTATGCCTTAGACTAGATGGGCCTCATTAAAAACCTCGCCGTAAACCACCCTTGTGGATAAACCGGACGGAGGGAAAAAGAGCGCGCCATCGGGGTCCTATTGACTAACAAGTGAGCTCATGGGCGAGCTCCCGGCGAACTTTGGTTGGTCGGGCGAGCTCCCGAGCCTTGACCAGATTCCAGAGTATCGCGCAGTGATATATCACAGTCGGGCGAGCTCTGGTCCTTCCACAGATGGGCGAGCTCTGGACCTTCTCTAGCTCGGATGGGCTCTGGAGACCTGGCAAACCTTGGGGATTATTTCTGAAACCGACGTATTAGTTCGCCATATCAACACCTGGTCCTGTTTATTATAAATAGGAGTCTCATGTATTATTGTAGGGAGTTGAATTGGAATTTGAATGAAACTGGGTTTTTCCATTTATCGTGTTATTATCGTTTTTAATCCGACATTCAAGATGAATCAATGGAGTTAAAACGTTAATCACGTTTATGTAATCTTTTGGGTATTCACAGAATCAACGGATTATATGTTTATGCTTCCTGCTGCTGCATCAGTTGGTATCACGAGACCAGGTACGATGCCGTTAAGTCTCCACGATACTGCTATCCAGTCGGCCGCTTTTGGTCTAGATTGGATGTTGCCGTTGATGAGATTTTTAACAGCTACAACAAAAAAGACATACACACACCAACAACCTTGCCATCACCATCCCGGTATTTGACAGCTTTGTTGGCCGCTGCCACAGTGCCCGCTGTCACCATCAATAACCACCCACTTAACCACCCTCTACAGGACACCCACTCCACCACCACCGACGACATCCCCCTCGCCTACCTAGCCGCCGCTGCCACAACGACATCTCCAACACAACGATGCCTTAATCGCAGCGCCATCGCCCTATTGACCGACACCCATGGTCATCAGGGACTACACCAGCCCACTCGTGCACCGGAAACCAATGCCCCCGGTCTCCGTGTACACATCCCGCCCCCGAGCGCCCCGAATTCGCTCCTCCCCATACCACCGTTGCGAGCACAGGCAAGAAAAGCGCCTTGCAACCTCACCCCGTCAGGCCGTTCCTCGAATCCCTTGGGCTCCGCTTTGATCAACCACAGCAGTCAAGCCTCAACCCTGCAACCATTACGCACACCAATCGTATCAGACGGTTCGTACCTCATGCCCCCACAATCACGGATACGGATCCTCTGCTGGGCAATAAAACCAGCAATTGATGCTGGGGAATAAAACGCTGGCGTATGGATAATTATTTCTCCTTTTTAACTCATTATCACGGTAGGTAGAAAAATTATAACTTGATCAAAACCTGAAGAATAAAGAAAATATATTAATAATACGCCAGCGTTTTACTCCCCAGCACTATTTGCTGGTTTTATTACCCAATAGAGGATCCATTCTCCACAATCACACACCACAATGCTGACCGAGTTTCTTGCCGAAAGTGGCTGCTTGGTATGTTTTCAAGTTGGGCCTGGTGCCCTAATTTCAAAATCTGGGCCTTTTAGTTTATATGGGCTTTGTCCTCGGGGACATAGAGCAGCAATGAACGATGGATTTTTGGGTTTAGGAAATTTATTTGAGTTAGATTTTAATAATTATTATTATTATATAAATAATGAAAGTTATTTTAGTCTTACTGAAAAGATTTTGTTTTCATTTCGTCTCAAAGTCTTGGGCCATGTACGCACAACAGATATATTTGAAGTCAAAGGTTTAGAAATTTTCCGTATTATTGTTTTTCCTGATTTTGAACGTGCTTTCGCCTCCATTCGACTACTCAAAATATTAATTCCTATAGCTTCGAGGACGAAGCTTTCGAAACCGGGGAGAATGATGTAGATAGAGATTAATTGTATTTAATTAATTATTATTATTATTTATATTTCTTAGAATTTAGGATTTTATTTAATTGTTATTGGGTCGGGCTTTTATGGCTTTAATGCCTGAAACTCTAGTCCCCTGTTTATTATAAATATGAGTCTCATGTATTATTGTAGGGAGTTGAATTGGAATTTGAATGAAATTGAGTTTTCTCATTTATCGTGTTATTATCGTTCTTAATCCGACATTCAAGATGAATCAACGGAGTTAAAATGTTAATCACGTTTATGTAATCTTCTGGGTATTCACAGAATCAACAGATTATTACGTTTGTTTTTGTTTTCCGCCTGCATCAGTAACACAATGTTAGTATTAAAAAATATTTTTATATTTATCGTTTCCTGTATTTGTTGACATTTTGTAATATGAATTTCATTAATTTAGTAATTTTGAGATTTCTTGACCGAAAATTCTTTAACTACGGATATCATTGATTTATTTCTCTAGTATTCAGAGTTATCTTCTTTGAAATTTACAGAGTCCACATGTTGTGCCCAACATATGATACGATCATCAATACAAGTCGAAATATTACATGCTTGATCTGATCACAAATTATTTATCTTATATTCATACTACTAGTCTACAAGTATCATCATCCGAAAATTTCTCGTGCTAGTAGACGTTCGGTTATGGATCTCCACTAATTCGATATCATTAACAAAAAATAATATCAACCTACTGTAGCAATTAAAATTAATTGCCGAAATAAAAATAACATGTAGAAATTATATGTTAAATTTATTATTGGGAATTCGGATAAATTTAATTCCTAAATAATAAATCAAATTGGACCTCAAACGCCTAATAAATTGAATTGGGCGCCTCAAAAGCCTAATAAATCTAATTGGGTCTCAAAAGCCTAATAAATCCAATTGGGCCTAAAAAATCTAATAAATTGAATTGAGCCTCAAAAGCCTAATAAATTGAATTGGGCCTCGAAAGCCTATTAAATCCAATTATATATTTTGGGCCTCTAAAGTCCAACAAATTCTTGTGGATCATTAAAGCCCAAGATATCAAGCCCAAACTTTAAAAAGTCCAAGAAATCAAATCTTCACAAATATCCTTGGAGATTATGAAATCTGGCATCTTTAGGAAAATATTCTCCAAATCATATCTTCTGATCCATCAAATCTGGCCTGCAAATCTAGAATTCTACATCTATAAATAGAGTCTCATTCTAGTCATTTTACACACAACAAGAAGATCAAGATGATCAGAGCTTGGAAAGTAGGAGCAACTCGGAAGATCCAAGACTTCGGGCATCCTTGAAGATTCAAAGGCGTTCTTTGCGACTTCAAGAGTGTTCTTCATCAACAAAGGTATTTTGATCCGGGATCACGGTGCAAAGCCTCCGGTCGGCGTTTTTCATCAACAACAACGTTCGATTCGAGAAACACGGTGCCAAGCCCCTCCAAACAATGATCATCCACAAGTCCTCAACGACAATCAATATCGTTCGGCTACAACGACACCTCTATAGAGAGTCCAAAGATGAATAACCAATAAAGTCCTCCCAACAAGGCAATATTAATTTGAAATAAGGCTTAACGCCCTCAATTAATATCAACTTCAACATCAAACTCGGACTTAACTCTAAAAATCAACAAAGTCCTTACATAAGGTAAAGTTAATTCAAAACAAGTCTCAATGCCCTCGAATTAATGTCCAACTCCAAAATTAACTCCGGACCAGCTCCGACAAATCAACAAAGTCCTTCCATAAGGCAACGTTAATTTGAAATAAGGCTCAACGCCCTCGAATTAATGTCCAACTCCAATGTCAACTCTGGACCAACTTCGATAAATCAACAAAGTCCTTTCACAAGTCAACGAAACTGTCACGCCCTAATTTTCATAAACATATCGTTACAGCGGAAGTCTTACTTTTAATTAATAATCTGGAAAATATATTTTAGAACGTGGACTAACATGCTTGGAATAAAATTTTCTTTTCTTTTAAAAACCTTTGGGATTGAAAAAAGAGTACCCTTGTAATTTAAACAATAAAATCCTAAACATAAAATACATGCCTCCAAAAATAAAATCTTATTGATCATGCAATTTCACATAATCTAATTCATAGATCATCAATTAAAACACACAAATTCACAAACTCTTAGAGATTTCATACTTTCAGCATAATTTCAGCAGTGCGTCATCAACGAAATAAATCAATCTAAAATACTTAAGCCACTAGAAAAATTCCAAAAAAATTCATGTTGGTTACTGACTGCCTATATTACTCATCTATGATTTTTACCAAATTTTATCCATAACTGACTTTTATCAAAAATTCGCGAGATTCAGAAATCCCAACAAATTGCCACATATTTTTCAAAAATTCATAACTAATTCGTTATAACTCCAAATCATGCGATTCAAGATGCGTTGGAAAGCTAATTTAAAAACTGTAACCGAATATCAAATTTAATTTACGAAAACCTTGAATCACGCAACCATAAAATCCCTTAAAACTTACTGGAAGACAGAAACACATCAAATCCTACACATGCAAAAATACTAAAACTCATATTAATTATTTCATAAAATCTCTAATAAATATGTATCTAACATGCATCCTAATTCATCTTTCATGACTTATCAATCAAACCAAATAGACATAAAATTCATTGAAAACATATCTTGCAATTAGTCAAAATCCAAGTACTAAAATTAATCATAATCATGCAATCAAACTCTTCAAGAAAACAAGAAGTATCATAATCCTTAACATAAAATCTCGTAAAACTAATTAAACAAATAACTTGCATAATAAAAACGTCCAATATCTTATTAATTCATGCCTCTCATCCACCCTATTAGGGTTATACTAGAAAGTATGCTTTTACTTTGTATAACTAAACTGAATCTTTGAGCTTTATCTTAAATAAATCTTTTATCACTGTACTTTAGATAAATATGAATGTTATTTATTTATAGCAACCCATTCATATAATGGTACAAGTTACACTATAGATAAATGTGGTGATCCCCGGATAACTCACAGCAAGATCACATTATCAGTTTCTTGTAACAAGTACTAAATTCACAACCTAGATGGGATTTTGAACACCCCATTGGTAAACGGTTGATGTGTAGATCCCAGATTGACTTATCTTGACCAGGGGATTGAACTAGTGCATGATGATGCATTGAAGAGGACCTATAGAGAGGTAATTCTTCCGTACTGATTTATGGGATGAAGAATTAGACCTCAGTGGTCGTTTATTTCTAGACCTCTGTCCCTTAAATAGGACTGCGTGTGATCTGTGCGTGACACTTTATTTTGTTATGGGTAGAGAGTCAATAAGACTCAATACTTTGCATCTTGGGTGACGTCATTGAGAACATGACAGTTGCTAAGATTTAATAAAGAGGAATGTGTGCTTGGAAAGTCTTGCATGATTAGTCCCCTTGGTGGGCTCTAAACGTTCGTCATACTAAATCTTGAAAGTGGAATTTGTTTCCGGTATGATGATAAAGAAGTGCTATCCTTACTCCAAGGATAAGATGTTAAATTAATTAAAGAGAATCTTAAACACGGGAAATAATGACCGGGAGCCATATGATTGTAATATGGGTTAAGATGGATAGTGCAACATTAATCCTATATTGGAGTGAGATTAATGTTAATGAGTTGAATGACATTGGGTTCAATGTTAGAATTCAAGGCCCATTGGGAGGTCCAATCTTAATTCTCCTAAAGGCCCCTCAAGTAGCCCAATTAAATGTCCAACAATTGACAAGATGATTAAAATAAAAGAAATATTTTTGGGCCCATTAAGTGTTGATTTTTTCGAAAAATATGATATATTAATTTCATGAGAGATTTCATGGAAAATAGATATGTATCTAGGATACAAGAATATCTAATAAAATTAAGATCTCATTGGATTAATATATGAATTGTATTTTTTCGAAAATTCTTGGATTAAGAATATCAAGAATTGAATATTTGATATTCAAGATTATCAAGATTAGAATATTTGATATTCATGATAATCAAGATTTTAAATATTTGATATTCAAGATATTCAAGATCTTGTATTCTCATTTTAAATATGAGATGATACAAGACTTCATACTACTACTTTTCTTGGTGATTATTTTCGAAAATCACAGTCTTGTGGGCAACAAAATTATTTTCTTCCTTGTGTTGTGATTATTCGTGTGGCCTCCCATCGGGTGTACGAATAAGGATAAGGGAATACTTGAGAAGACTGTTGGGATTATCAGGTTGAGAAATATCAAGAAGGACGCCTTTTGTCTCAGAAAGTGCCTTTCACCAAGGAAACAAAGGACGCCTTTTGTCTCAGAAAGTGTCTTTCACCAAGGAAACAAAGGACGCCTTTTGTCTCAGAAACTGTCTTTTCTCCAGGAGGTATAATTCACTAAATCCCTTAGTTCTGCATGTTTAGGGCTTTGGGTGATTATATTTGTTCATATGTTTTACATGCAAAGCCTGTTGTTGGGTATACAATTATTTGATTTAATTTTGTTTAAATCATGATATTAATTGTAGGCTTAAACTTGTATTTAGCGTAAATCCTGAATAGATCCACGTTTAATTCCCCAACAACTGGTATCAGAACCGGTTTCGGGCTCTATACTTTAAATTGTAATTTAAGTGTTTAATATTAAATTTGAAAATTGTATAGTAGAATTGCTATATCTTTTTTGCAGGTATCCAATTGTCATGGTATTTAATATTTTTTTATGCATGCATGTATGATGATGCGGATTTAAAATCCGATTCGTTCGGATCATTTTTCCCTTGAGAAAATCCACTGGTAGACTAGAATTTTTTTTTTGTAATAGACTAGTCTAGACGATAGGTTTATTTATTTTTGTAAATAAATTGTAACCGATATCAAAGACGAAGAACGGAGAATTTAAGGCCCGGAGACGAAGTTGGTAAAATTTTGTTGCGGTCAAGTGGGAGCTTAATCGAGACGGACGATAAAGCTTGAAGACGAACGATGATTACGATATCTCGTAGTCAAAACGAGAAATTAAACCATGACAATTGGATATAACGTGCCAATTTGTTTAATTTATTTTGATGCATGCTTTATTTATTTAATTTGATTAAATATTTGATTGCATGAATGTCGTAATAAAAAAATCTCAACTCCGAAAATTACTAAGTATGTTTTAAATATAATTCGGTATTTTATTCTAGATAATAAAATTGAATTATTTGGCCTCCATGATTTATTTGTTTGTGAAGTCTTTTGGCTACGCATTGGCAAGCACCTTTCTTCCTATCGGATGGACCAAAAGACAAGTTCACATGAACGAATTCTCAAAAGGATGATTGTGGATTATTATTAGTGGCGGTATGACCCTCCCATCGAGTGGCTTATTCAAAACGAAGTAATAATCCTGTATTTAATCATGGTTAATACTTAGGTATAAAATTGGCATTTTATTACTCCCCATCGGAGTTCCTACCGATTTTATATGGTCAAGTGGGAGCCGACTATTAATTTTTGAAATTAAAAGTTTGTAACTGTTCTTGTTTGTAACTTGCTTAAATGTGTTTACATAAACGTCCACATTCATCATGGCTTATGTGAACTGTTTTAAGATGTCGGCCGATTTATGCTATATAATTTTTTTTTGAGATTTTAATATAAAGCATGATCGAAATTTTTTGTGATAATCTTTGTGAATCGATGTATGTATTGATGCAATGTATGTTTTATTTCAGTTCAGCATGTCGTCTCCTTTTAATCCACTGTTTACAATACTTAAAGATAACAAATTGGAAGGTGAAAACTATGTTGATTGAAAACGTCACTTATTTATTGTCCTAACCGCACAACAACACAAATGGGTTCTTGACACCCCAAAGCCCCCTACGCCTACGGATGATGCGGATGTTGCCGAAAGGGAATATCATAGGGAGTGGATGAAATTCGATGAAATGGCTAGGTGTACCATCTTGGCTTCAATGTCAGATGTGTTGCAACACCAACACCAAGACATGGAATCCGCTTCTGATATGATGCTAAACCTTAGGGAAATGTTCGCTCATCAAAATCGTACGGCTAGGCAAATCACCATGCGAGATATGTTGTCGCTAAAAATAGTGGAGGGAACGCCCATAAGGGATCACGTTCTCAAAATGATGGGCTACCTCAACAAGTTAGAGGTACTTGGAGTGGAATATGATGCGGAAACACAAGTTGATTTCGTTCTCCATTCTCTACCGAAAAGCTTTGAGCAGTTCCAGTTGAACTATATGATGAATAATCAAGAGTTCACGTTGGCACAACTCTTGTAAGCTTTGGTATCGGTGGAGACACTCATGGGACACTAAACTCAAGTCTTGGTGGCAAGCGGTCCGACTTCTTCCGCACCGAAAGGTGGAAAGAAGAAGAAGAAGACCGAAGGCCCGAACCAAGCTAAGGGTAAGGTGACTAATGAGGGAGGGGTCAAGAAAGCTACCAAAGGGAAGTGTTTCAACTGCGGTGAGAAAGGACATTGGAGGACGACCTGTCCCAAGCCAAAAAAAGGCCGGGAAGAAAGCTAATTCTCATGCACTTGTTGTTGAAACTTGTTTAGCGGTGTATGCTTCCCATTCGTGGGTAGTGGATATGGGAGCCACTGATCATGTATGTTTCACTTTACAGGGGTTTCGGAAAACCCGACAACTTAGTGCGAATGAGATCCTCATCACATTGGGCGATGCTACGAGGGTAGCGGCTGTCGCAGTGGGAGACGTGCACCTATTTTTTGAAGATAAAGTTTTAGTATTAAAGGATGTTCTTTATGTTCCCAGTTTTAGGAAGAATTTAATTTTGGTTTCTAAATTGTACGTTGATGGATACTCAGTTTCTTTTAATAATATGGTTATTTTTCGAAACGATGAGTTCATCTATTCGGGAACATTGGTGAATAATCTTTATACTATTAAAAGTGCACACCACACACAAAATGCTTCTTATAACACATCGACTGTTTCTAAGAAAAGAAAATTATCTTCAATCGTGAACGAAACACTTCTATGGCATCTAAGACTTGGTCATATTAATCTAAAGAGAATTCAAAGGTTGGTGGCGGATGGCTCGTTGGAGTCTCTCCATGTTGAGTCGTTTCCAACATGTGAATCTTGTTTAGAGGGGAAAATAACCAAGAGGGCCTTCGTGGCCAAGGGGAATAGAGCTAGTGAAGTGTTAGAAATCGTTCACACTGACGTATGTGGGCCAATGTCGGTTCAAGCTACAGGAGGTTTTGAGTATTTCGTAACTTTTACGGATGATTACTCAAGATATGGGTACGTTTACCTTATGCGGCACAAGTCAGAAACCTTTGATAAATTCAAAGAGTTCAAAGCCGAGGCCGAGAAACATAGGGGAAAGAGTATCAAGTTCCTACGATCGGATCCTGGGGGCGAATACCTCAGCAATGAATTTTTGACCTACTTGTCAAGTGAAGAGATTGTATCCCAATTGACCGCACCCGGTACCCCTCAACAAAATGGGGTTGCGGAACGAAGAAATAGAACTCTTTTAGAAATGATCAGATCCATGATGAGTTATTCAGAGTTACCCAAGTCGTTTTGGGGCTATGCCTTGGAAACAGCGGCTCACATTCTAAACTTGGTGCCATCCAAATCGGTTCCTAAAACTCCCATAGAATTGTGGACCGGGCGTAAGCCTAGTTTGAGACACATAAGGATTTGGGGGTGTCCGGCATATGTGTTGGACAAGGAAGCCAGAAAATTGGATCCACATTCGGAATTGAGGTTGTTTGTAGGATACCCTAGAGGAACGAAAGGGGGTATGTTCTATAGTCCCAAGGACCAAAGAATCGTAATTAGTACGCATTCTAAGTTCTTGGAAGAAGACTATGTGAACAATAGAAAGCCCAAAAGTGAGATTACCTTAGATGAAATAAAAGGGCCTAATCCTATACCAAGGGTACAAGTTGATGTACCACTCGACACACCAACACAACCGGAGCCTCGTCGTAGTGGGAGGGTTGTGAGACATCCCGAGAGATTCATGTTTGTGGGAGAGTCTTCTGACTTAGTCCCTGGGGAGGATGAATTAGACCCATGGACATACGACGAAGCACTCCAAGACAAGGATGCAGATTCTTGGCAAACCGCAATGGAAGCCGAGATGGGTTCTATGGATAAAAACGAGGTATGGGAGCTTGTTGAGCCACCCAAAGGGGTAAAACCCATTGGATGCAAGTGGGTCTACAAGAGAAAAAGAGGATCGGACGGGAAGGTTGAGACCTTCAAGGCTAGGCTTGTGGCGAAAGGATATACTCAGAAAGAAGGGATCGATTATAAGGAAACATTTTCGCCTGTAGCCATGCTTAAGTCCATCCGTATTCTCTTGGCGATAGCTGCACATCTTGATTTTGAGATCTGGCAAATGGATGTCAAGACAGCTTTCCTAAATGGAAGTCTTGAAGAAAAAATCTATATGCGCCAACCCGAAGGCTTTATTGAAAAAGGCCAAGAGCACCTTGTATGCAAGCTTAAAAGGTCTATCTACGGACTTAAGCAAGCATCGCGAGCTTGGAATCAATGTTTTGATCAAGTAATAAAATCTTACGGTTTTGATCAAAATGAATTTGAGAGTTGTGTGTACAAGAAGTGTGTCGGAACTGCCGTGGTATTCTTGGTACTATACGTAGACGACATTTTGCTCATTGGAAACAATGTGGCGGTGTTGTCAGACGTGAGGGTATGGTTGTTAAATCAGTTTGATATGAAGGACTTAGGGGAAGCCGGTCATGTCTTAGGGATCAAGATTACTCGAGATCGCAAGAAAAGAATGATCGGCTTATCGCAAGCTTCATACATAGATACTGTTTTGAAACGGTTTAGCATGCAGAATTCCAAGAAAGGTTTTGTACCTTTTAGACATGGAATTCATCTATCGAAAGAGATGTGTCCGAAGACACAAGAAGAGATAGATTGCATGAAAGGCATCCCATATGCTTCGGTAGTTGGAAGCCTCATATATGCTATGCTATGTACGAGACCGGATATCTGCTTTGTCGTAGGCATGGTAGCACGATATCAAAGTAACCCCGGGAAAGAGCATTGGACGGCTGTTAAAAACATTATGAAATATCTCAAGCGAACTTGAGATAGAATGTTGGTTTATCAGTCAGATAGTCTAATCCCCGTCGGTTACACAGACTCGGATTTCCAATCAGACTTAGATTCCAGAAAGTCTACCTTGGGTAGTGTGTTCTGTTTGGGAGGTGCAGCCGTGACATGGAGAAGCATTAAGCAGAAATGCATCGCTGATTCTACCATGGAAGCCGAATATGTAGCTGCTTGTGAAGCGGCGAAAGAGGCGGTATGGCTCAAGAACTTCTTAGTGGACTTGGATGTAGTTCCGGATTTGCCCGACATCATCACGGTCTATTATGACAATGCCGGAGCAGTTGCAAATTCAAGGGAACCAAGAACCCACAAAGCCAGCAAACACATTGAAAGGAAGTACCATCTTATACGAGAAATCGTTATGAGAGGAGACATAGAAGTGGCAAAGATCGCAACGGGAGACAACCTAGCTGATCCTTTCACAAAGGGTCTGCCTCTGTCGACATTTGAGAGACATGTGGGAGGAATGGGAGTCAAGTGTGTTGCCAATCTGCTTTGAGTATAAGTGGGAGAAATTATTAGGACATGTGTAGTACATAGATATGCTGTAGTATACTTAAAAGCAGACTTTGAGTATAAGTGGAAGATTGTTAGGGTTATACTAGAAAGTATACTTTTACTTTGTATAACTAAACTGAATCTTTGAGCTTTATCTTAAATAAATCTTTTATCACTGTGCTTTAGATAAATATGAATGTTATTTATTTATTCAATCCGTTCATATAATAGTACAAGTTACACTATAGATAAATGTGGTGAATCCCGGATAACTCACAGCAAGATCACATTATCAGTTTCTTGTAACAAGTACTAAATTCACAACCTAGATGGGATTTTGAACACCCCATTGGTAAACGGTTGATGTGTAGATCCCAGATTGGCTTATCTTGAACAAGGGATTGCACTAGTGCATGATGATGCATTGAAGAGGACCTACAGAGAGGTAATTCTTCCGTACTGATTTATGGGATGAAGAATTAGACCTCAGTGGTCGTTTATTTCTAAACCTCTATCCCTTAAATAGGACTGTGTGTGATCCGTGTGTGGCACTTTATTTTGTTATGGGTAGAGAGTCAATAAGACTCAATACTTTGCATCTTGGGTGACGCCATTGAGAACATGACAGTTGCTAAGATTTAATATAGAGGAACGTGTGCTTGGAAAGTCTTGCATGATTAGTCCCCTTGGTGGGCTCTAAACGTTCGTTATACTAAATCTTGCAAGTGGAATTTGTTTCCGGTATGATGATAAAGAAGAGCTGTCCTTACTCCAAGGATGAGATGTTAAATTAATTAAAGCGTTCAGTGGCTTGATTAATTAACGGACAAGAGAATCTTAAACACAGGAAATAATGACCGGGAGCCATATGATTGTAATATGGGTTAAGATGGATAGTGCAACATTAATCCTATAGTGGAGTGAGATTAATGTTAATGGGTTGAATGACATTGGGTTCAATGTTAGAATTCAAGGCCCATTGGGAGGTCCAATCTTAATTCTCCTAAAGGCCCCTCAAGTAGCCCAAATAAATGTCCAACAATTGACAAGGTGATTAAAATAAAAGAAATATTTTGGGCCCATTAAGTGTTGATTTTTTTGAAAAATATGATATATTAATTTCATGAGAGATTTTATGGAAAATAGATATGTATCTAGGATACAAGAATATCTAATAAAATCAAGATCTCATTGGATTAATATATGAATTGTATTTTTTCAAAAATTCTTGGATTAAGAATATCAAGAATTGAATATTTGATATTCAAGATTATCAAGATTAGAATATTTGATATTCATGATAATCAAGATTTGAAATATTTGATATTCAAGATATTCAAGATCTTGTATTCTCATTATAAATATGAGATGATACAAGACTTCATACTACTACTTTTCTTGGTGATTATTTTTTAAAATCACAGTCTTGTGGGCAACAAAATTATTTTCTTCCATGTGTTGTGATTATTTGTGTGGCCTCCCACCGGGTGTACGAATAAGGATAAGGGAATACTAGAGAAGGCTGTTGGGATTATCAGGTTGAGAAATATCAAGAAGGACGCCTTTTGTCTCAGAAAGTGTCTTTCACCAAGGAAACAAAAGACGCTTTTTGTCTCAGAAACTGTCTTTTCTCCAGGAGGTATAATTCACTAAATCCCTTAGGTGATTATATTTGTTCATATGTTTTGCATGCAAAGCCTGTTGTTGGGTATACAATTATTTGATTTAATTATGTTTAAATCATGATATTAATTGTAGTCTTAAACTTGTATTTAGCGTAAATCCTGAATAGATCCGCGTTTAATTCCCCAACACACCCGCCTCCATCGCTTGCCATTCACGCCATTTGATAGCTCCTTGAGAGTTACGTACCCAAGTGTAGGTTGATTTCAAGTAATAAAATTTCTCGGGAGACCGAGTGTCGAACCACAGGGAGATTTGGAAGAAAAAGATATTATCTAGTTGAGAGGTTTAAATAAAGTAACAAAATACTAGAGCTTCGGGATTCCACTTTAGATAAAAATACTAGAGTTATGATCTTGGTTATCTTTGATAACTCAATCGAAATCTAACAATCAAGTGATTTCAATCGGAAGATATAACTTTGAGCACATATAATACTTTTGAAAAGTACCTTTAGAAATTGGAACAAGTTTATAAAATCAATAGTTGATATGTAAAACTAAGTATTTGTTGTGCCAATAAGTCTACAACAAATCAAAGTAATGACACATCAAAACCTCTCTTAAAAACTCTTCAAATGACTAAAGGATTAAAACTTTGAAAATCTTTATTGAATAACCAAGAACATTACTAATACTTTACTAAAGCTTCATCCCTAACTCTAGTAAAATATTTAGCTACTCATACTAATACAATAAGAACTCATATTTCTAAGAGAGATACTAGACTAAGATAGAAGGATTACAAGGAAAATGGGATGCCTTCAAGGGTTGCTAAAGGGCTCTTTATATAGGCCTCCAAATAGTGAATCATGGAGACTTTAGGAACCAATTCACGTGGCCTGTAAACATCAGTAATTTAATTGCCCTTTCCGTCTGAATTTCATCTTGACTTCTGAATGAAAGTTGTAGGCCGTTGGATTAGCTTTCCAAGGAATCTAAGATCTCCAAAATTGGATCTCTAGATTGTGAGTTATGACCATAATAGTGGAGTTGGTAAAACTGGATTGTTTTTCTCCGCGAATTTATGGTGGTCTATTGAAAAACAGATATCTCAGCTTGCACAAAATCAACGCCTTTAATATTTCTACTGTGTCTTGATGAATTTCTTGGCTAACCAATGGATTTGGTCTTGTGTAAATTGGACTTTTGTGTGAATTATGGTGAATTATTTCCCAACATGTGTACTGAGATGGCGGAATTTTGAAGCCCTGCATTGATTGTCATTTTTACCATTGAAGCCGGAACTTTTGACACTTGAGCCCTGAAGACAAGTTGTAGAGAAACGAATTAGTGATCAAATACAACTGGAATTGGTTCAATTGGTTTAGTGAGGCTCCAGATACTGTTCAAATACGAAAATGTGTTTTGAGTCCAAACATTGGACAGAATTGGAGTCTTCACTTATGAGTACAAATACAATCCAAACATGTAAAATTGGATCACTAAAGTGTCTTAAGTATTTAGTACATTGTCTTAGGTGTTCAATATCATAAAATTTGGATAAATATAACTCCACTTAAGACCTCAACAATATACAATAGACATAATGGTTAGGTTGAATTATACATATGCTTCTTATTTAAATAGAAAACATAAATACTTATAACTAATTAGAAAGTGTGAAATTATATATAAATACGCTAAACAATACATTATAGTACACAAAATAATACACAAAATAGGTAAAATACATGCATACTTAAACGCTAATCACCATTTACTCAACATAATCTGAAAATATAATTTGGTGAAAGGGGTGAGTAATCATAAAATAATCACTCAGTGGGGACGTTAGTTCGAAATCTAAATATAAAGGACATGAAAACATGTAAACATACCCTTTTTTCTTAACATATGATACGACTTTCGTATCCCTTTTTGATACTACATAAGAGCATCCTTTTTTGATAATATAAAAGCATCCCTTTTTTATACTACAAGAGTATCCCTTTTTGATATTATAAAAGCATCCCTTTTTTATACTACAAGAGTATCCCTTTTTGATACTATAAAAGCATCCCTTTTTGATACTACAAGAGTATCCTTTTATTATACTATAAAAGCATCCCTTTTTTATACTACAAGAGTATCCCTTTTTTATACTATAAAAGCATCCCTTTTTTTATACTTAAAGAGTATCTCTTTTTACCATATAAACACATAAACACATCAACTAAACATTTAAAAATTGAACCATGAAATACCACTTTTCACCATTAAATACCCAACTTTGATTTCTTTGAAAAAATACGGGTTGTGTGTGCGTCCGGCCTTGCTAAAACCTTGCGTCAAAACTCTACCTCTCCTCAAACTTTCGAACTCTCTCTCTCTCTCTCTAAGAACTCTAGAAAATAATAGATCATATTTACTCTCTTGGGAATTCTCGAAAATATGAAGGTGTGTGTGTGGGTTGGCTGCCTATAAGGGTCCTATATTTATAGGATGGAAAAGATATAGGGCTTGAATAAGATCTTGATGAATATATGGTGGCGATGGACGAATTTTGGGCTTGGTAAAGTATCTTGGCCGAAAATATGGCTTAGATATGGTATCTTGGCCGAAAATATGGCTTAGATATGGTATCTTGGCCGAAAATGAAGATGTGAAAAATATGGCATAAGATATCTTGGAACATTCTTGGGAAATCTTGGTCATATCTTGGTAATCTTTCTAATATCTCCAATATAATAAATCTAACAACCTCAAGACTTCTTAATATTTAATTCTTAAGGCTTAATTTTGAAAATCCTTAAAAAATAATAGTGTATCTTTCTTAAATAAAATAATAAGGACTCTAACTAACTCTAAACCTTGATCTTCCAAATTTACCCTCATTCTTGTAACAAACTTTGAATTTCCTCTCTCCTAAAAGTGTTCTTTCTCTAAAATTAATCCTCACAATAAATAATAAGAAAATCTAATCCCAAATAAAACCTCAATTCTACTTAATAATCCATAGCTTAAATCTATTTATGTTGGGCGTGACAGAAACAAGGCTCAACACCCTCAAATTAATGTCTAACTCCAGAGTCAACTCCGAACCAGCTCCGACCAATCAACAAAGTCCTTTAACAAGGCAACATCAATTCGAAACAAGATTCGATGCCCTTGAATTAACGTCCAACTCTAAAGTCAACTCTGGACCAACTCCGAAAAACTTGCAAATCAAGTCAAGACCAAGTCAAGACTCGAAGAGAAGAATCAGAGGATCGAATAGAGATTGGACCAAATCAATCACTTGATTTCTTCAAATTCAACATATTCTTTGTAATTTCATTTTCACACTATTAATAAAGAGTTATTAATTTTTGTGGAGAAAATTCGCAGGTTACAAATTTGGCACGCTTAGTGGGACAACTCTACCTCTCATCTCTTCTCTTCAAAGATTCTAACCCAAAATGACTTCATTCAAGGTCAAGCCCGTGAGGATCGTTGCCACCAGAATGACTCCATTCAAAGTCCAACTTAAGAGGACCGAAGACTCTCCTTACAAGATTCATGCTTCTAAAGTGACGCATTTCAAGATCACGCTTGTGCGGACTATTTAAGGCTGTCGAAAAAGATGTTCCACCTGCCACCGTAAGCGACGAGAATACCTCGACGAACTTAATTCCCCGCTACGAATCAAGCTTATCATCAGTCCCTAGTTTAGCCGAGGTGATGGCAACAAATGCTACAACGATGGAAGAACAACTAGCAAGTTTGGTTCAAGCCATACATGAACTCAATGCGCACATCCAAGAGCAAGATACTAAGATAAATCAGCTCATGGGCAACACCAACAATCCCAAACCAAGTCACACTAAGGAAAAAGAAGTTCTAGAGTAAGACGAAGATGGGGTGTTCATGGACGACAACCAACACAACATGATTCAACACCAAAGGAGCTTATTGTCACCCCGGAGGGATTGGTCTCAGTTGAACAAATAAGAAAAGTTATTCTTAAGACAATGAAAGACAAGATCGGGAGTGACTCCAAATCTTCCTTCACAGTGAGCAAGCCCTACACAAAGAGAATCGACAACTAGAAGATGTCGGTGGGCTATCAACGTCAAAAGTTTCAACAATTCGATGACAAGGGTAAACCAAGGCAACACATTACTCACTTCATGGAGACTTGCAATAATACGGGCACATATGGCGACTACTTGGTAAAGCAGTTTGTGCGCTCAATGAAGGAAAATTGTTTTAAATGGTACGTTGACTTAGGAGATAACTCGATAGATAATTGGGAGAAAATGGAGAAAGAGTTTTGATTAGGGTGATAATTGCATTATATTTGGTGTATTCGAGCATGATATTAAGTGATTTGTATGCATTATTAGCCCTAATATGCTATATATTGTGTTATTCATCCTTTTGTGGAAGGAAGTTGCTTTTATAGATGAAAAATTGCAAAAATTAAGGAGATTACGACGAGGAAGGCGAATTGAGGTGATCTGAGCATTTAGGGAGGCTTAAATGATCAAGAGGAAGACCCTAGGAAGCTTGAACGCGCGAAAAGAGCAAAATGAAAAAAGTCAAATTTGGGTGTTGGAGGTTACACTTTGATCAAGCACTGGCTAACCTCTGATCTAGCGCAACAAGCCCTTGTTCGAGCGGATTCTAACTGACCTGACCACATGGGGTGCGCTCAATCAAGCTGATCGAGCACCAGAAAAGCTCAGTTCGAGAACCTCCTGAGCTTGCTTGAGCGCCATGTGCGGAAGTTGACAATTTAAGGGCAAATTCGTCTTTTCATCCATTTAATGAGAGGCAAATAAGTCTTAACATTTTGGGCACTATAAATACCACTTGAATTAGAATTGGAGAAGAACTCATTAGAGTCTTTCATTATATTCTTAACTTAGATTAGAGAAAGTTACCAAGTGAGTTACATTTTGATTCATCATCTTATTTCTTCAATTACTTTTGATCTGTTCATTGGATTTTCGATCCGTTTGTTGCAGTAGATTCCCCACGAGATTACTACATTTGTACAGTGGGATTTATCATTTTGAGCTCCGGATTAGAATTTAGCTTTTGAAGGTATTTGGATTGTATTTCAAATTCATGTACACTTGGTAAGCTTTCTTGTAATTTTGCTATTTTTGTATTAATCATAATTGCTTTTAGCTTAATTGTTGTAGTTTGTTCCCAATTAGCCATGGACTAATCCTCTTTTGCATTCGATGTATGGAGATTATGGTGTAGTTTGATTGCTTGTTATTTCCATGCATGTATGAGTTAGCTTGATGTATTGATTCTCTATATTGATGATTGATTAAACTTTTTGTGTAAGCATTTAGAGATTCTGAACCTAGTTGAGTTAGCAACATATGAGAATTGAGTTAATTCAATGATGTTCTTAATTGATAATTGTGCACACCAAATTTTTGTGTTATTGTTTCTTTATCAATGAGAATTGCTTAGGAGCCTAGAACTACCCAAGTAGAGTATTAAGTGTTTTAGTGATAACTAAGCATTTGATAGAGTCTTATGACTTGCTTAATAGCTCTAGTGATACTTATGCATGCTACAAATTGCAAGTTGTTAAATGAACCCATAATTG
Source organism: Prunella vulgaris (assembly GCA_026898435.1). Classification (NCBI taxonomy): domain Eukaryota; kingdom Viridiplantae; phylum Streptophyta; class Magnoliopsida; order Lamiales; family Lamiaceae; genus Prunella; species Prunella vulgaris. Next base: position 155,900 of record JAPKLY010000053.1, on the reverse strand, counting down.
AAGTACTCCAATGCACACTACAAACACTTGCTCATCTTGTCAAAGGTGATAGATAGATATTTGAATTCCTTGAAATTAGTAGACAGAACCAAGGATGCACATGGCCCCCGCCAAGACCGCCTAGCCTCCCGTCTTGGCACTTGGCGGCCCCCAGCTGCCGATGCCTAGTCCAAATCGGCAGAGAAAAATGGTCACGGTATTAGGCCCCGCCTAGGCAGCCTTGGCAGCCATAAGGAAATGGCATAATGGCGGCTACAGAGGAGGAGTAGGAGGAAATGGCGGCCACAAAGGAGGAGTAGGCGGAGGTTCATTATTTTTTTTAAAGTTAAAGACAAATTTATAACTTTTTTAGATACACATGAAGAAAAGAAACAAGCCTTTAGCCGAACGATTAACCAATCTTGTGTATGTCAATTTTAATGCAAAATTGATAAACAAGCGCAAGAAGTTAAAAGAGAAAGATGTGGAAGTTATATTAGCAAAAGATGATGCAAGTTATGCTCAAGAATGGATTGTTGGAGGTTGATTGGTTGATGATGGTGTTGTTGAGAGAGACATTGGCTCAACCTCGGGCATGACTTCTCGACTTAGAGAGCTTGATGAGGATGATGTTGAACTACTTATTAATTTATCCGTACGATATATTTTGTTATTTTAGTATTTTATTTAGAAGTTGAACAATGTTATATTGTGATCGTTTTTAGCATGTTATTGACTTGTTGTGTTTTGTGAAAAATGCATTTGGGTATTAAGTATGTTTTAAATTTATAATTTATTGTATAATGTACATATTTATTAATATATGTTTAGAAAAAATTAAAAAAAATCTTAGCCCCGCCTAGGTCCGGCCTAGGTCTCCTTGGCACTTGGCCACACTCGACCGTCCGATGATCGCCAAGTGCCATTTACACCCTTGGATAGAACCAAAGCTTTTGTCTTTACTTTTCTTAGATAATCACCTTAATAAACATCCAATTCTTGCTTATCAAATATTTTTCCCTGTGTTCGATATTTTAACTTGGTCAATTTGCCAACACAACAACGACCACATACACTTTCGTGATTGCATCTGATTTTAGGCAAATAAGTTTTTAGCGTCGTTGCCGGGGAAACATTTCTTTGTTAAGCTTGGATTGTTGTTTAATTGTTTGAGATTTTTAGTATTAATTGTGAACCTTTTGTAGGTTTATGCGAACTAGGAGCCAAGGGGGAAGTCTTGTACCTCTTGATTTGGAAATTGAAGTGAACTTGAGAAGAAATCTAAGAAGAGCAAAACTAGATAGAGAAGAAATGGAGAATCAAGAGAATAAAGCAATGAATAGGGATGATGGTAATGAGGGAGGACAAGCAAGACATCAAGGGCATCAAAGGAATGATCACCAAGCTCATGGGGTAGGCCCTCTTCCCAATCTCGATCTACCCTATCAACCACCTTTCCCACCACAAAACCTACCACTTAACAATCCATATCCACCACCATACCCAAACTATCATATTCATCAACCCTATTATCCACCTCCACCACAAAACTACCCATACTACCCTTATCCACCCCAACCCCAATATAGACCTCAAATAGCTCCTAACCATGACCCAAATCCTGACAATGAGCCTCTTTTGAGTGACTACTTCGAGCCTAGAGTTTGAGATTATTATGATGGGATCGAGAGACCACCCATTGATGCCAAGAGGTAGGAGATGAGTCCAAACCTCTTGAAGATGTTAAAGGAAGCTCAATTCTATGGTACAGATGAAATGGAGGACACTAATGCTCATTTGAGCAACTTTATGGAGATATGCGACACGGTGAAATACCAAGGCATGACCAATAATGAGAAGAGGTTGAGATTTTTCACGTTTACTTTGAAGGGGAGAGTCAAGACATGGATTCAATCCATGAATCCTAAAGCTTCTACATGGGAAGAGTTGAGTTCACAATTTTTGAAGAAATTCTACCCTCCTTCAAAGATGCTCAAAGCAAGAGATGCTATTAAAAATTTCCGTCACAAGTCTAGAGAAATCATATCGAAGGCTTGGGAACGTTATCAAAGCTTGTTGCTTTCTTGTCCCCAACATGGATTTAAGGAGGAAGATATTTTCCTTACCTTCACTATTGGATTGAACGAGATGGATAAGAACTATTTGAATTCTTGTGCGGGTAAATTCATATGGACAAGAACGGTGAGGCAAATCAACGATATAATCGAGAACATAGAGGCTAATGATTCATTTCAAAGCCAATCGAGTGTGGGGACAGGAGATAGAGTCTCTTTGTTAGAGGAAAACATGAAGAATGTCATGATGATGGTGTATAGACACCAAGCTCAAGCACCTCCTCCCATGCAAGTGAATGTTATTGAAGGTAATCCTCAACCTATTTCTCAAGTGCAAGTGGAAGAAGTGAGCTACACGGGAAGACCTTCTTATCAAAACTCATATCAACCGAATTCCTATCAACAAAATCCAAGACCATATGTGGCTCCTCCTTTCCAACAAAAGTTCCAAGGACATCAAGATGCTCCATACCAACCTCAACAAGGTAATCCTTCCTACAATCAAAATTTCAAGAGACATGAGAATTTCTCTTATTCTAACCCTAAGGGGGCGATTCAATTTCCACATGGCATGGATCCAGGTGCAAAGCCTCCTAACAATGAGGGGAAGGCAAGTGTGGATGAGACTCTAACTCACATTGTCAAACAATTAGATGAGATGAGGTTGGAGAATGCTAGGAAACACAAGGAGACTAATCGTAAGTTTGATGATCTTTACAAGTCACAAGAGAACCAAATAAAGAGTTTAGAATTCCAAATGGGGAAATTGGTTAGTTCATTGAGCCAACAAGTTAATAAGGGTAAGTTTCCTGTTGGGACAATCAGAGTGTTTTGATTAGATCCCAAAACCCCTTGATTAATTTGCCTAAATATAGTTCATCAGGATGTTAGTTTCAGGATAGGTTAGAATATATTTTTCTATTCACAGGTATTCAGTTCAAGGGGAACGTGTTGAAGAGTGAAGACTGATGGTGACGTCCCAAAAGTCTGAAGTCTGAAGCATCTCCAACCCTGAAGGTTTGATCGTCCTGAAGATGATCAACCTGAAGCTGCAACCTGAAAAACCTAGAAAGAGTCCCGAAGCTGTGTAAAAGCCATCCTGAAGAGATCCACTGATCCTGACCTAACTGAGTACACTAAGCATGCTCAGGGAAGTCTCCATCGGTGAGGGCACATTGTAACCTTGATCAGGCTGAACGTCTTACTGATGTTCATAAGTCCTGACTTGGGCCTAGTATCAGTTAACCTGATACTTGTAAGTCCTGAGACCCAAAGGTTACACGTGCAAATGGAAGTTTAAGAAACAAAAAGAATGTCAGTGTCTCCAACATAAGATAAACATTTATTCTGAGTAAAGAACGAGAGACTCAAAGTTATAAATGTACGAGGATCAGTAAAGTCAAAGCTGACAAACTAGCCATTGAACAAACGACTAGTGAGAAGGCAACACGTATGTACGGAGACTGAGCGCATTTAATGCTTCTCAAAGGTGCAGGCGGCAGATCGTATCTTTGACATACTAGGTATGGGTTTTGTCAGACAAGGACAAACAGTACATGTACCTACCTAAAATAGGAAGGTTTGAAATAGATCTCCTCCAACGGATCTATTTCAAACCTCCCTATAAATACAGAAGGTCTTGCTCTCATTCAAGAGTAACGGGAAATTTCCAAGTGAAGAATTCTCAAGATTCCAAGCACTCAAAGTTCATTTGAAGCAACACTCTGAAGTTTTAAATTTCCCTAGTGCTGTAGTAGGAATCTATTTTGTATTTTGCTTAGAGTATTGAACCCATCCTTAGAACTGATTTGTTTAGAGGGATCAATACACAATAGTTGGAAACGTGAATACCAAACCCCTTAGTTTGTGAGTTGGTTGGTAGGAAGGACTGGGACTTGTAAAACGCTCAGGGGTCAGTTCCTAAGAGAGGAAGTTGGCTACTCGTGTCCCTTGGCACGTAAAAATTAAGTACCTATCCTCAGTGGTAGAGAGTAGCTTCCTGTTAAATCAGGTCATGGACGTAGGAGTTGGTTATCTCTGAACCACGTTAAAAAGTCCCCTGTGTGCTGATTTACTTATTGCTCAGGATCATAACTATCATTCATATTAAACTGAGCATCCTTGCATTATTTTCAAACCATCAGGACTGATCCTTCATCCTGATCCTTAAAACTGTGCACCAGCCTTAATCACGTTTTCCCAAAGCAAACTGATAAGTTTTCAGAACTAAAACGAGTAGAAACTTAAGGGCTCACATTCCGCACTAAACTGAGCTTACTGAGATAGTTATCCAACTAACTTGCTTCCGAGCTGTCAGTAGCTGGGTTATCTCTACTGAGCTTCTGAGAGCACAACTCTGACTTAGCTTTTTGGTTCGTTGTTGATCCGTCCCTTGCTCCCCTGAGGACCATCAGTTTAACTAAACACTTCAGGTTCTTCCTGACTAAGTCTGAAAGAGCATTTTCCTGAATCTTCGGGAAAATCTGACATCAGTGTATTCCCCCCCATACACTGATTGTACTCATTTCGGGACCAACAAGTGGTATCAGAGCAGTGGTTCAAAAGACCACTGACTTTGTTTACCAACAGTTTCTGAGGAGAAACTTTTGGTGGTCAACTGAATAGATCTTGTTTCTGAAAACTTGCATATCATGGCATCCAGTTCTAAGCGCCTTGAGGGAAATCTTCCTGAGTTCTAAGTTGATAACTATGATTATTGGAAATTCAAGGTCCTTGCACATCTCTACTCTATCCATGATCAGATGCCAAAGGTGATTGAGAATGGTCCTATCAAGTTCATGACCAATCGATCCACCACCTGGCCTGTAGCTGGAAATGTCCCTGTTCCGGCTACCGGAGATGAGCCTGTGGAGAGGTCCGCGCTTACTGCTGATCAGATCAAGCAAATCGGACTGGATAATGTTGTGAAAACATTATACTCCACACCATTTCTTACGAGAATTCGGTCAGGCTCATGCATCTGAACACTGCGAAGGAGATCTGGGATGCACTGAAGGAAATGAGTGACGGTTCTGAAAAGATTAAAGAGAACAAGTGGGATTTGGCTATCAGGAAGTTCGAGGCTTTCAGGATGCTTGATGGAGAGACCATCGATCAGATGGAAGCTCGTTTCATTAAGATGATGAACGAGCTAGTAACCCTTGGGAAGGAGTTTCCCAAGAGGGAGGTGTCATCTAAACTCCTGAATTGTCTCCCTGAAAGATGGGACACATGAGTGATCTTGTTAAAGAACACTCAGGATCTCACAAACGTTCATTACTCTCACCTCTTCTCAGAGTTAAAGGCTCTGGAATTCGACCTCGATAAGAGGAAGACGGAGGGTGTTGTCAGTGAGGATGTAAGTGAGGAGAAGACACACCTGAAAAGGAAAAGAGCGTGGCTCTTAAAGCTACTCCTGAGCCTGAGGCTGGATCTGGCTCGAAATCATTGAGAGATATGAGCAAGGATGAGCTAGCCCTAGAGTACAACCTGATGGCACGGAGATTCGAGAAGCTGAACTTTAGTTTTGGCAGGTATAAGAAGTTTTATACTGACTCCCGTGATCGCAGGTACAGCCCCCGGAGGGAAGAGAGGAGGGGCTCAGATTCCAGGAGAGAGAGAGATGAGCCTGAGCACCGGAGAGAAGAGAAGAGCTCCAGAAGTAGAGATGATGCTGAGCCCAGAAGATCCAGCTCCAAACCTGAACGATTTCTTAGGGAGCAGGAGGGAATCGTCAGATAAAAGGTACACTGATAAACCGGGTGTTAGTGATGTTGATCAGTGCTATCACTACAAGAAGACCGGACATTATCAGTATGATTGTCCGGAGCTCAGTGCTCGAGAGAGAGAAGATCGGAGAGCAGAGAGAGATCTCAGGGCATCAGATCAGAGAGCGATGATTGCTGAGGATTCCTCAAATTCATATGGCCCAGGACGCCGATCCCCAGAACTCTTATCCGATGAGGAGTATGATGATCTCTGCATGATGGCAGATGATGAGGTATGTTTTTCTGCCTCTTCTCCTAATCACGCACCTGAGCTTAGCTCAGATTCAGCAAGAGACCTCGACCTTTAGCTCGCTCTTCAGCAATTGATGGTTGATTTCTCGAGGCTGCGTGAGACTCATATTCACACAGTGGATGTGAATGCACAACTGAGTGGGGAGAATGATTGGTTAACCGAGTCTATCAGAATGAGAGATACTGAGGAAACACTAAGGTTAGTCAACCTCCAGGAAGAGTTGCTTCAGGCCCGGAATAGGCATGATGAAACTCCAGTGGCGGTTGAAACACTGAATGCAATAATCAGCTCACTGATTGAGACTCGTGATACTGATTTGTCCCTCGCTCAAGAACAACAGAGATTGAGCGGATAGCTCTCAGGGGGATGTTCGAGGCTGAGTGGGAAGCTCGCCTTAGTGCTAAGCAAATTGCTTGGGACCTCGAACAAATCTCAAGAGAGACTGCTCATCAGAAACTGGTGCTTCAATACACCACTGAGATTGAGGCTCTGAAAAAGGAAAATGTGCGCCTTGAAGTAAAGCTGGAGAAGTTACACAAATCTTCCCTAGTGGTTGATGAGTTAACAATGATCTCCCAGCATACTGATGGTGCTAAAGCTGGGTTAGGCTATGATGTCTCAAAAGACCCAAAGGGCAAGAAGAAGAGAGGTGCTTAAGGGAGCAACTTTCAGAAAGTGTTTGTCCCTACCCAAACTGGTGACAAGGGCCCAAGTGTTGCTCACCAGGACAAGGGCAAAGGGAAGGAGAAAATGCCTGCTGAACCTATCAGGCAAAAGGCTGAGGAACAAAGGCCAAAACCAAAGAGAAAGGCCAAAGTTTCTCACCCGGAGCCGAGGAAGACGGACAAAATAAACTCCAAGGCTCAGCCTAGGAATCCTCAGGCTAAAACGAATTCCGCTCCAAGCACTTCTCAGGCTAGACCTCAGAATGCGCAGGGTGGAAGGACTTCAGGCCAAATGAGGCCTCAGGCGAAGCCAAGAAATACTGAGGTCCAGAGGCCTCAGGCAGGGCACAAGGCCCATCAGGAACATCCAAATCCTCTGAGGAGAAGGACCAACCAGGTGGCTCCTGAAGTGCGATGGAGACCTGACTCCGATAACACTCAGGCCAGACCTCAAGTGCCTAAAGGTCAGGCCCGAGCTGCTCCTTCCCAGGATAGACCTCAGCCCAATGCACCTAGGCCAAGGAGAAACATGAGGCCCGCCCCCAGGAACAAATCCAGGGCTCCTAAAACTCAAGCTGACACCCATACACCCTCAACTTCCCAGGCACAAAGGAAGAAGAGGACTGTGTATGTTGATGTTTCAGGGAGACATGTTTACACTTCTGATGCCATCAGAATTGTTAAACAAATCTGGATCTCGAAGGGTATGGCTGACATTGTAGAACCCAACACGAGATGGGTACCTGAGGCCTGATTCTTTTCAGGTCGATGCGGGCTACAAGAAAAGGAAGGAGGATCAGAAGAAAGTCTGGTACTTGGACTAAGGATGTTCCAAGCACATGACCGGATTTCGTGATCTCCTTCAGGACTACGTATCTCAGGATGGCCCGTAGGTAACCTTTGGTGATAACTCTAAGGATTTCACCAGAGGATTTGGTACCCTTGTTGTTGGTTCTGTTAAAGTGCTTAATGTATCCTATGTTGAGGGTCTTAGGCATAACCTGCTTTCGGTCAGTCAATTTTGTGACCGTGGATATAGTGTAGAATTTACATCTAACATATGCCTTGTGAAAGACAAATCTACACTGCAGGTTCTGATTACAGGTGTCAGGAGAGGTAATGTTTATTTTGCTGACTTTAAGAGCAGCTCTCCTGAAACTTGTTTGGTTGCTAAGAGCTCATCTGAGCTCAGTTGGCTTTGGCATAAACGCCTGAGTCATCTTAACTTCAAGATTATTAACAAAATCTCTCGACTTTCTCTTGTAGAGGGTCTACCTAATGAAGTTTTTAGCAAAGACCACGTGTGCGGAGCATGTCAGGAAGGCAAGTAAACCAAAGCTTCATTCAAGGAGAAAGATGTCTTCTCAACTGACAGAGTGCTTAAGCTCCTGTACATGGATCTCTTTGGTCCGATTACTCCTGTCAGCATGAATGGTAGGAAATATACCCTTGTTGTTGTTGATGATTATTCCAGGTACACATGGGTTATTTCCTTGCTGAACAAGAAGGAGACTCAGGTCAAGCTTCCGGAGTTACTCAAGAAATTGAGTACTGAACAGGGTCAGAGCATCGTCAGGATCAGATCAGATCGGGAAACAGAGTTTATTAACTCTATTATAACTGATTTTTGTACTGGCCTTGGTATTGCTCATGAGACTTCTACAGCCAGTTCTCCTCAGCAGAATGGAGTAGCTGAGAGAAAAAATCGGACCCTGAAGGAAGCTGCCAGGACCATGTTGGCTGAGTCAGGACTGCCCAAGAAGTACTGGGCTGAAGCAATCAACATTGCTTGCTACACTAAGAAACGATCTATGATGAACAAACAACATGCTCAGACACCTTATGAAACGTGGAATAAAAGGAAGCCTCGAATCTCCTATTTCCATATTTTTTGGTGTAAGTTTTTCATGCTGAACAATGGGAAAGACCAGCTTAAAGCCTTTGATAGCAAGTCTGATGAGGGAGGTTTCTTAAGATACTCCTCAGTCAGCAAAGCCTTCAGGGTGTATAACTGTCGGACCCTTTGTGTGGAGGAAACACCTCATGTTGTGTTTGATGAGACTGCATCAGTGCGCAGAAAACAGGTTCCGAGTCCTGACACTGAGGGGGTTACCAAGAGGGTGACAAGATTGAGCCTGAAGAATCCTGAGTTCAAGGTCAAATTCGTGAATGCTCCCAAGGGATGGGATGATGATGACGATCAGGATGGACATCAGGCCAACCCTCAACAAGCCCCAGCCTCAGAGAATGTTGAGTCTCAGACGGAGGCACAGACTCAACCTGAGGTAAGGACTGTCGGTGATGATGCTTCTGCACCTGAGACAGTTATTGAGTCCAACTCTGTAGGGGGAAACAATGTCCCTGACATTGGCCAACCCTCAGGAAATGACTCAGTATCCCCTGTTCTTGCTTGTTCCTCTTCCTTGCCTATTATTGTTAAGACTAACTTTTCAGGATCAAGCGAAGGAACGTCAACAGGTCCCAGTGCAACGGTCAGCAGGAGGCGTTGGCTAGATGATCACTCATTGGTAGATATCATTGGTGATATCAATGAGGGGGTCAGGATAAGGTTGTTCCTTGGCGAGAGTGCTATGTTCTGTTGCTTCCTGTCTGATCAGGAACCTAAGAACATAGAAGAAGCTCTTGCTGACCCCAACTGGATCCTAGCCATGCAGGATGAGCTCAATCAGGTTTGGGAGTTAGTTGAGAGACCTAGGCGTCAACATGTTATTGGCACCAAATCGGTCTTCAAGAACAAGAGGGATGAGAAGAATGTTGTTGTCAGGAACAAGGCCAGACTGGTGGCTAAGGGCTACTCTCAGGCCGAAGGGATCGACTATGATGAGACCTTTGCTCCGGTCTCAAGGTTGGAAGCAATCAGGTTATTCTTGGCTTATGCAACATTCAAGAAGTTCAAGGTGTATCAGATGGACGTGAAGAGTACTTTCCTGAATGGAGTGCTGAACGAGGAGGTTTATGTGGAACAACCTCCTGGGTTCGAGGTTGGTGATAAGGTGTATCACCTGAAGAAAGCTCTTTATGGCCTGAAGCAAGCTCCTAGAGCTTGGTATGATACACTTTCCCAGTTCCTGATAGACCACGGGTTCGTGAAAGGAACAGTGGACAGGACCCTCTTCAGGATATCCGAAGGGGAGGACATTCTCTTGGTCCAAATTTATGTGGATAACATAATATTTGGATCACCTAACCTGAAGCTTTGTGAGAAATTCTCCAAGCTGATGACGGGGAAAGTTTGAGATGTCAATGATGGGAGAGATGAACTTCTTTCTAGGTCTTCAGGTCAGGCAAACTGACTCCGGAATCTTCATAAATCAGTCCAAGTATGTGAGGGACTTGATTCAGAAGTTTGGAGTTCAGTCCAGCAAAGTCTCACGTATTCCCATAAACACAAATGAGAAGCTGGATCCTGACAAGGAGGGGACCTCAGTGAATTTGATTGAATATAGGGCACTGATTGGATCCTTATTGTACATGACTGCAAGTCGTCCTGATATCACCTATGCAGTTGGAGTTTGTGCAAGGTATCAGTCTGATTCGAAGAAGAGTCATCTAGAGAGTGCCAAAAAGATACTAAAATACCTGAAGGGTACAGTCAATTTAGGACTTTGGTATCCCTCTGATGATAACCTAGAACTGACAGGGTATTCTGATGCTGATTATGGAAGCTGTAGGATTGATTGGAAATCAACTACAGGCACATGCCAATTTCTAGGGAGCAAACTGATCTCTTGGTTTTCCAAGAAACAAACAAGTGTTGCAACGTCTACTACTGAAGCTGAGTATATGGCGGCAGGCAGTTGTTGCTCCCAAATCCTTTGGTTGAAGCAACAACTGAGAGACTACCAAGTTGAGGCCACTGAAGTCCCAATTTATTGTGACAACAGTAGTGTCATTATCATATCATAAAACCCAGTCTTACACACAAGGTGTAAGCATGTAGACATCAGGCATCACTTTATAAGAGATCATGTCAAGAAGAAGGATATAAGGATGGAGAGGATCCCTACTGACAAGCAGAGAGCTGACATCCTGACTAAGACTTTGCCTGAAACCAGGTTTGTTGAGCTGTCAGTAGAGTTAGGACTTCTTGACCCAGGTGTAGAAGATTCAGTATGAATCTCAGTTTAGGATTGATCAAGGTGGTCAGGAAGGATGACTAACTCAGGATCAGGTTGCAGAGAGATGAATGGCTTTTAGGGGGAACAGACATCAGTTTTAGAATCTTCAGGATCATGATAGATTTAGGTTCAGGACACAGATTTCAGGGCTTATCACCCTGATCGGTCTCAAGAGGTATCAGTCAGGTTCCTATATCTGACTGACTGGTATGTATTATTGAACATTTGCTTTCATCATGACTTGCTTGCATCATTTCTGATCATGTCTGACACCACATCAATCACAGGGTTTTTAACTCTCATCCTGGCTGTTCATTTATTATTCAGTTTTTTTATTAAATGCAATTATTGGAATTTATTTCAAACATGCTCTGACAAGCATTTAATGCGAGTGTGGGCGGGAAGAGTTTTCAATAAAGTTTTGAATTATTAACTTTAAAAACTGAATTTGGTAAAACTCTTATTCCGGATATACCCCTTCATCAAATCTGTTGTATTTCAAAAGTCTATTAATCCAACCCTTCCATCAAAACTAAAGTTTTGGGTATAAAAGGAAGATTTGTGCATTTTGCATAATTTACGAACTCATATTTTCCTATCCCATATTTTCTGCAACTTATTTCTCTCAATCCTTGCACTAATGGCTTCATCTGCTTCCAAGTTCGTTGATGATATCAAGAGATTCCATGCTGCCATCTCTGAGGTGGAGTCGAAGGTGTCATATGAATGGCTGGTGGATTTTTCTCACCGATTCACCATTCCAGAGCTTCGCCAAGTCTATGGAGCACTTAACAATGCTGGGCTCCTAGACTTCGTTACCATCAGGCCTGCCAAGTCGTACCCCCATCATATTGTCGCTTTTTATGCGAATATGGAATTAAAGGATGATGGTGAGTGGGAATCAGTGATTCCACTAAGGTGAACCGTGGAGAAGAACAGGAAGAAGGTCATTCAACATTCTTCTGAGCGGGTTAATGTAAGAGAACTCATCAGGAAGACGTACAAACTGCCCCACTCCACTGAGCATAATCAACTGAGTGATCCCACGGTGACTTCTGGTACTGAGAAGATGCCTCAGCAGGAGGTGACTCGGGTCGAGGGGGAACAAGAAGATCAAGAGGTCAGGGTAACAGTGAATCCTGAAGTGGTTGTGATGGATGTGGTCCATGAGCTTGGTGAGACGGTGGCTCAGGCGGAGCCAAGTGGAGTAGCTTGAAGAGTTGGAGGAGGAACAAGGAGAAAAAGAGGTGGATGCCCATGAGGGGCTAAAGTGGAGATTCTGATGGCTCGGAGGAGCATCAGGATGAAGAAGCAGAGGGTGAAGAAGGACATGGCGAATCTGCCCTTGAGGATGATGTGCAAGCTGCCCCAGTACAAGAGGTGGCTCCCAAAACTTCTAGTTTGACTGCTTTCGAGCTGGACGTCAGATCTCAAGCCATCAGGTTTGTGTGGCAGCACTTACCGGAGCAGAAGGATCCTTTCAAGGAAGAGGCCATCAGATTGAGGATGCTGGTGATCATACGCAGGTCTACACTTCCGGAACTTACATCCCTGATTGAGCAGAAAGGGGTAGATGTCCTCAGGGATCAGGAGCAGATTCTGTGCGACCGTTTCTCTTTACGATCATATGCTCAATTCGTTCTCACTGAGGACCTGTTGCTCAACTCAAGCTCTCATTCCCTCTGCTGAAGGTGTAACTTCAGGACCTGTTGCACCGGCTGATGACACACTTCCCGGGGTCGGGACTGCTGAGGCCCATGGAGAGGCGCCAGTTGTGGCTTCAAGAAAGTCCTCAAGGAGAAAGAAGAAGAGTCGGACCATCTCAGTGGGAGTTTCACTGATGGGCCGGAGCATTCTCAGCAAGATCGCCCATCAGCTGGACAAACTGAAAAACCTGACAACTGCATTTTCAAATGCAAGGAAGGAAGACTTAGAACGCTTCCTGAGCATTGAGAATCAATGATCTACTGAGCTTGTCACCATCTCTGACCAGGTACAAAATGCTATTAATTCAGCTCTCAGTGGCCTTGATGACAGGATCAGGGCACTTATTGCTGAAGCATTAAAAGGGCAGGAGGCCCAGGTCAGAGAAGTGGCTCGGGAAGAATCCCAAGCGGAGGATGCGTCTCTCCTGAGAAAGATCAGTGAGAATTTGAAGGATGAAGTTTGGCAGAAGTCATTCAACAATCTGATGACGAAATGTTCCAGTCAGAAGAAGGAATTGGCTACCATGAAGTCTAAATTCGACAACCATCTATTCGAAAGCATAGTCAGGGCGGAGAGAACTGATGTGCTGGCTTCTGATCTGAAGTTGGTAACTGACCAAGCTACTTCTCAGGGGATCCTGATCAATGACATCAAAGCCAAACTTGATAAGGACGAGGATGCCCCTGATGCTGCCAAAAAGGGGGAAGGGATAAAGAAAAATCCTAAGTTTGACACTTCTAAGAAGAGGAAGGCAACTGATCCTGAAGAAGTGCAAGAACTACTGGAGGAATGTGAAGAGCAACTCTACCCTGGTGATCCCTTAGTGGTAGCAAAGAATAATCAAAAGCAGTTAACGTTGGAAACTGCACTGAAGGTCCGGTCTCAGGATACGAAGATCGAGAAACTTCAGGGTCAGCTTGAAGCCCTGAAGGAAAAGGACAAGATCGAAAAGAAGAAGCCTGAGACCAGTGCAGTGAAGAAGAAGGCTGCTGGTCAGAAGAAGAAGACAGTTCTTATGGAGCCGTCAGGACCAATTCAGTACGAGTACATAGACAACTTCATCCCACCTGAACTGAATGAGACCTGGATCTCGGTCAAGAAAGAGTTCGTGGAGAAGTATTATGTCTACGGAAACTGGCTGAAGTGTGAGTGCCATGAAAAGAATGTTGTATTCATGGAGTGGATGGCCTTGCACTATCCTGACTTATGGGCTGAGATCGACAGATTTGCTGATAGAGCAGGGATTCAGATCAAAGCTCCCGAGAATATTGTCTATGTCCCGCCACTGCTTGGAATCAATCATCAGCTCAACCGGTCTGTCATCCATGCTGAAATGAAGATGGTTGCTCAGAACTGTGGAGCACTTCAGGATGTTGATCTATTCCATGCAGTGAAGCTGAGGGTCCTGGCGAAGTATGGACTCTCATTGGAAAGGTGGGACGATGAGGACTGAAGAGTAGATCAGGATTAGTTGTCAGGAAATTTTCTTGTAATAGCTTCAGGATGCCTTGTACCTCACTTATCAATCAATGAAACTATTTTATATTCCTGAGACAACATCTCGTTGATTCCTGATTTACTTTTCTGCTCTTCATCAAGAACTGTACTAACCCTTTCCTGTTTTCATCTTATAGAACTAAGGACCTGATATAGGTTCCTGAACTGAATACTGAGGTTTCAGTAAATTGTTTAGATGGTAGAATTTTTCTAAGGGTTTTGGCATCATCAAAAAGGGGAAATTGTTGGGACAATCTGAGTGTTTTGATTAGATCCCAAAACCCCTTGATGAATTTACCTAAGTATAGTTTATCAGGATGTTAGTTTCAGGATAGGTTAGAATAGATTTTTCTATTCACAGGTATTCAGTTCAGTGGGAACATGTTGAAGAGTGAAGACTGATGGTGGCATCCCAAAAGTCTGAAGTCTGAAGCATCTCCAACCCTAAAGGTTTGATCGTCCTAAAGATGATCAACCTGAAGCTGCAACCTGAAAAACCTAGAAAGAGTCCTGAAGCTGCGTAAAAGTCATCCTGAAGAGATCCACTGATCCTGACCTAACTGAGTACACTAAGCATTCTCAGGGAAGTCTCCATCGGTGAGGGCACATTGTAACCTTGATCAGGTTGAACGTCTTACTGATGTTCATAAGTCCTGACTTGGGCCTAGTATCAGTTAACCTGATACTTGTAAGTCCTGAGACCCAAAGGTTACACGTGTAAATGAAAGTCTGAGAAAGAAAAAGAATGTCAGTGTCTCCAACATAAGATAAACATTTATTCTAAGTACAGAACGAGAGACTCAGAGTTATAAATGTACGAAGGATCAGTAAAGTCAAAGCCAACAAAATAGCCGTTAAACAAATGACCAGTGAGAAGGTAACACGTATGTACGGAGACTGAGCGCATTTAATGCTTCTCAGAGGTGCAGGCGGCGGATCGTATCTTTGCCATACTAGGTATGGGTTTTGTCAGACAAGGACAAACAGTACCAACACCTACCTAAAATAGAAAGGTTTGAAACGGATCTCCTCCAACAGATCTATTTCAAACCTCCCTATAAATACATAAGGTCTTGCTCCCATTCAAGACTAACGGGAAATTTCCAAGTGAAGAATTCTCAAGATTCCAAGCATTCAAAGTTCATTTGAAGCAACATTCTGAAGTTTTAAATTTCCCTAGTGTTGTAGTAGGAATCTATTTTGTATTTTGCTTAGAGTATTGATCCCATCCTTAGAACTGATTTGTTTAGATGGATCAATACACAATAGTTGGAAACGTGAATACCAAACACCTCAGTTTGTGAGTTGGTTGGTAGGAAGGACTGGGACTTGTAAAATGCCCAGGGGTCAGTTCCTAAGAGAGGAAGTTGGCTACTCGTGTCCCTTCGCACGTAAAAATCAAGTACCTATCCTCAGTGGTAGAGAGTAGCTTCCTGTTAAATCAGGTCATGGATGTAGGAGTTGGTTATCTCCGAACCACGTTATAAAGTCCCCTGTGTTCTGATTTACTTATTGCTCCGGATCATAACTGTCATTCATATTAAACTGAGCATCCTTGCATTATTTTCAAACCATCAGGACGGATCCTTCATCCTGATCCTTAAAACTGTGCACCAGCCTTAATCATGTTTTCCCTAAGCAAACTGATAAGTTTTCAGAACTAAAACGAGTAGAAACTTAAGGGCTCACATTCCGCACTAAACTGAGCTTTCTGAGATAGCTATCCAACTGACTTGCTTCCGAGCTGTCAGTAGGTGGGTAATCTCTACTGAGCAATTCTGAGAGCACAACTCTGACTTAGTTTTTTGGTTCGTTGCTGATCCATCGCTGCTGCCCTTGAGGACCATCAGTTTAACTGAACACTTCAGGTTCTTCCTGACTAAGTCTGAAAGAGCATTTTCTTGAATCTTCGGGAAAATCTGACATCAGTGTATTCCCCCCCCCCCCCATACACTGATTATTCTCATTTCGGGATCAACATTTCCTTCTACGACCGAGATGAATTCTCGTGAGCATTGTAATGCTATTATCTTAAGAGTTGGAACTAGCTATGAGAGAGCAAAGGATCTTACAATTGAGGAAATTCATGAAGTGGTTGAGGAAGTATTAGTTGACAAGGGGATAAAGGAAGTTGTGATGAGAAGTGAGACATCAATGGGGGTAGATAAAGAAAGGGTTGTGGAAAGAAAGGAGGAAGAAGGGAAAGTGGAAGATAAGTTCAAGGTGGAACAAGCAAATGTTATGAGGAACAAGATGGATGAAAGGTTTAGGAAATTCTTAGAATTGTTTAAAAGGTTTTATGTGAGCATTCCTTTCCATGAAGCAATTGAGCAAATATCAAATTATATAAAGTTTTTGAAAGATCTAATGGCAAAGAGAAGAAGGATTGATGAGCCGAAAACAATGAAGTTGACACAAGAGTGTAGTGATCTCATTCGACGGTACCTTCCACAAAAGCTCAAAGATTCGGGAAGCTTCACATTATCTTGCCAAATTGAAGGATGTGAGAAGATAAAAGACTTGTGTGATTTGGGAGCAAGTGTGAATATGACGCCTCTCACTATTGCTATGAGATTAGGAGTTCATGATATGAAGCCTACTTTGATTGATCTTCATTTGGCGGATAGGTCAAAAGTTCGACCTAAAGGAATTATAGAAGATGTAGTTGTCCGAATCGACAAGTTCTTATATCCCGTTGATTTTGTAGTACTTGATATTGAAGAGGATGAAGACATACCTCTCATACTTGGGAGACATTTCCTTGCGAAATCCGACGCAATGATCAATATTAAGAAATGAGAGGTTACCTTGAAGATGAATGACGAGGAAGCAACTTTCTCGATTTATGATTCTTCAACGAATTCCCCAAGTAAGGAGATTTGTAATGTCATTAATCTCATTCGGAATGAAATGGAGGTTAAAAAGAAGAAGGAGGTGAAGTCACCAATTCTTGTTTGCGAATACGATTCTAGTGTGGGAGAGTTGTTTGAGAAAAGGAAAAAGATTGCATTAGTGGATCCAAAAAAGGTAATGGAAGTGTTAGATGGGGGTAGTCTTTACTTGAGAAATAAGGGAGAGTGTTTCTATGCAAATGACCATCGTCTTAAGCATTATCTTGTTTCTATAACTAAGGGGGTGAAAAGTCGATTGAGACTTGTTGATCTTGATCATCCTTGAGCTATAAGTGTTGTCCGGCTAAAGGACGTTAAACTAAGCGCTAGATTGGAGGTAACTCATCCTTTTTGTTTCTTATTTACTTGTTTTGTTTAATTGATAGTGTAGAAAGTTTTCATTGTTTGATTTGTTATTTTTGTAGGAACTGAAAGCAAAGGAATGTGTCATTGTCATCATGACTATTATATTGAGGTATTGTGTTCTCTCCTATTTTGATTGTTGAACGTAATTGATCATAGTTTGGGGGAGTTATGTTTGAGTTTAAGTTGGATATTTATTGGTTAAGTTGAGCTTGATTATATTTTGTTTGGGTCATTACTTCATTGCAAATCCATGTTTCATCAAGATCCTCGATCCAAAAAAGTTTGGGGGGGGGGGGTGTGTGGATAAAAATTGCAAGTTTTAGGATGAAAAAAGTTTTAGGGTGTGTGTGTGGATAAAAATTCATTCTTCACATTTTGATTTGCAATGATATTAGATGAAATTTTTTAGTTTTAGGATGTTGTGTGTGGATAAAAATTGCATGAAAATGGTGTGTGTTGTTAAAATTCAAAAAATGGAAAATTTAGCTCTTGATCGAGCACCTATAGAGTTCAAGTCGAGCGCAACGAGCCTTTGCTCGAGTGAAAGTAGTCTGACCCAGCCGGAAGGGGTGAGCTCGAGCAAGCCAGCTCGAGCGGCCTAGAGCTTGTGTTCGAACGCCCCTAGGCGTGTGATCGAGCGCGAGTCTGGTTAGTGTATTTTCTTGGATTTCTGACCAGTTTTTCATACCATGACCCATTTTCATATCACAGATTCGGGTAGGACCTTCTCTACATATAAATAGGTGCCTACACACACTAAACACACACCACTTACTCCACATTCTTGCTCTCACTCAACCAAGAAGAAGAAGAGGAAGAGAAAAATCTTGCATTTCAAGTTCTACATTTCCGCTTCCTAATTCCTTCCAAAGGTATGTTTCTTATACTCCCCTCTTACTAAATCTTGTGTTTTGGCATGTTTTTAATGGGTAAATTGTGAGGAATTGAAAATTCCATTAATTAGGGTTCTTGAGCTTAAATTGGGGATTTATGATTCTATTGCTTATTTCTTGCAACTGGTGGTATAATTGAGTGTTATTATTGATGGGTAGTCCAATGGGGACTCAATTGCATGCTAATTTGATGTAATTTGGGATTCATTGAAGATTGAAATTTTGGGGTATGCATAGTGATGAATTTTTGAAGAATTGGTGCAAAGTTGCTACTTGTTCATGAATTCTTGCTCAATGTTGATTGATATGGTTTAGTGATGCTATGGGTAGGATGAATTTGATGAATTCTTTCTTGATTTTTTTATAATTGAGGATTAATTGAAAATTAGCATTGAGATGAATAGTGAACATAAATAGGAAAGTCATGATTAGTATGATGAATGCCTCATTTTTCATTCTTAGTTAGTAATGAGCATGAAGACAATTGATATTTGAGCTAAGTATTTGTTTCCTCTTGTTCATATCTTGTCGAATATGCTTTGTAGGATTATGGCTCTAAAGAAGAGTAAAGGGAAGGCTTCAAGTTCTCGCCCAGTCGAGTGGAAAATGATCCGGGCATCGAAGAGGATTATTTTGCTAAATATGGATATAAGCCTTAACAATTTTGTTTGTAATTTGAGGATACATCGGAATTCTTTGAAACCTTTGAAAGAGTAGTAAGGTTTGGGTATCATGGCTCAAGGTATTTCCATAAAGACACAGTGGAGTATCTTTGTTTTGGAGATGACGTTGAGGAACTATTTGAGAACATTGGTGGAGAGGTCTATTACATGTTAATCACAACTCCTACACCAAGCTCAACATTGAATTCCTTAGTACGTTTCAACACACTGAGATCAATAGAGTGCCTCTTTGATTCAATTTTCGAGTCAATAACAAAGGTTACACCATGACGACTCAAGAGCTCAACCGACTTTTTGGTTGTGTGGAGGAGGTACCAAGAGGGCATTTTTATGCGAAAGAAAGGTTCGTGAAAGAGCAAGTGTTTTGGAAGAAGATCTCAAAGGATGAAACTCAAGATTACCTTGCTCAACATTCAAAGGCTTCACAAATAGTTAATCCTATCTTTGCCTACGCTCAAAAGGTGTTAGCCAACACCGTGTTTACAAGATACGAAACCCGAGGTGTGAGAAACGAAGAGCTATATCTCCTTGCTTCTATGCTTAATTCCATTACCGTTGACTTTGGAGCCTACCTCATCAAGAGCTTTTCCGTTCAACCTCTTCGTTTAAATTGTGCTTTGGGAGGAATGATTGCTCACATTGCCTTAAGTGTTGGATGGGAGCCAAATGAAGAAGGTATTGAATTCAAACTCCTTGATTTGCCTTACTTGATGAAAATAAGAATGATAACTATGAAAATGAGGACACCTTGCATCATTGGGAAGACATCCAATGACTTATCTTTCCCTCTTGTTGACTATAATCTCCTCACTTGGAAAAATGGTGAGGGAAATTGGAGGCTTGATACTCCTCAACACTTGGAGTATAAAAGGGCATTTCACTGAGTTACTACGAGGGTAAGCATGAGCAAGCGAGTAAGAGGTGAATCGAGCACTCGAGTAGAGGATGAGGAAGGGTAAATGGAGGAGGAAGAAAGGTATGATGAAGGAGGAACATAAGGCTTCAGAGGAATGAGCATGGATGAATGGGCACAAGAGATGAGGTCCTTGAGGACCTTACCTCATTGCGGATGGATGTGACTGCCATTAGGACCGATCAAGCCCCATTTTGTACGGACATGCATAAGCTCCTTGAAGCTCAATATGCCATGATGGCATGGCACATAAGCGAGGGACATATCACGAGGCCCGATTACCCTCCACAGTGAAGTGAACACTTTGGGACTAACTTCATAGTGGATGGGGTATCGTATTATATTCTTACCTTGCTTTCATTCCTAGCTTTGATTAGATTTGATTTGAGATTTGTTAACTTGGTTTATGATGATTGAGAATCTTGTGGCATGCTAAACTTTGATGATGGATGACTTAGATGCTATGTTCATCTATCATTTGATTTTGTCTATATCTTATGTTTGATCTTGAGACTATTATGTTGCCACTTAGGAAGGTGAATGCATATAGATAAGGTCTTGATTGTATTAGTGATGTGGTTAGTGCATAGTTATATGTGATGTATATATTGTTTAATTCATGTTAGTCTATTGTGTAGTTGATTCTTTGATACTTAACACATGAATGAGATGTGCATGTTTGATAGGATATGAGTCATGATCAAATTGACCCGTGAGTATTGAGCTGATTTTCCCGTTTCATTGAATAAACGGATGATATTTCTTTGATGTGAGATCCACATGGTACATGATCACTCTAGAACTTGACTTGAGTCTTGTTTGAGGTCACATGTAATAATTAGTTTGAAAAGCATGATATGAGGCCATCTTTGAACTTGATTAGTCATTTTGCCAAATATGCCCACCAATGACATCAATTCCATTATTTACCATTTTGTGCCTATAAGCCTTTTCCTTTGGCTAACCATGTTTGAAGCCATACTTCCTTCCTTTTTGAACTCTCTTGTCCCTATGATTAGTAGAGTGAAAAGAAGGAAGGAATGTGGTGATATGATGAAGAAATGGTTGCCAAAAGTGAAAAAATATTCATGAAGTATGGATATGAAAAGTGCATGTGCAAAGTAATTGTGAAAGGTTGATCTTGTGTTATGAATGTGATCACAAGTTGAGAAAAAGGGAAGCAAAGTGCTCAAGAAAAAATGATGAATGTGATAATGTATGAAGAAGCAAAGTGCTTTTAGCAAAGAAGAATGTGAATGATCATGTATGTTCCTTCTATGCTTTACTAATCATATAGTCACTTGTATCCAAAACTTCCCTACCTTACCAAAGAGCCGAAACTACAATCTATGAAAGTTCTCATTGATTTGTGAACAAGTTGTCAATTAAGAGGTAGAGAATTTGAGACTCTTGTCAAGCTTATGATAGTGAATGTGCTTTGTGTGATAAAAGAGTAAGTAAACCTCATACACTTGAGAGTTGAGCTGAACACTTCAATGTGAGGATTGTGACTCATTGATTAGATCATGTGTGCATTGAGTTTGTGTAGATAGTGGACAAGATGATATTATACTGACAGATCTGCATAAGTTAGGTGATGTGTATGTGGCATGTGATTGTGTATTGATTGCTTATTGATATAATTATTCCCCTTATCTTATCGCTTCATTGCCCGAGGTCGTGCAATGATCTAGTTTGGGGGTGTGATTAGGATAATAATTGCATCATATTTGGTGTGTTCTAGCATGATATTAAGTGATTTGTATGCATTATTGACCCTAATATGCTATATATTGTGTTATTCACCCTTTTGTGGAAGGAAGTTACTTTTATATATGAAAAGGGGAAAAAATTAACGAGATTACGATGAGGAAGGCGAATTGAGGTGATCTGAGCATTTAGGGAGGCTTAAATGATCAAGAGGAAGACCCTAGGAAGCTTCAACGAGCGAACAGAGCAAAAAGGAAAAATTCAAATTCAGACGTCGGAGGTTACACTTTGATCGAGCGCTGGCTAACCTCTGATCAAGTGCAACAAGCCCTTGTTCGAGCGGATTCTACCTGGGTGTGCTCGATCAAGCTGATCGAGTGCCAGTAAAGCTCAGTTCGAGCGCCTCCTGAGCTTGCTCGTGTGCTATGTGCGGAAGTTGGCAATTTAAGGGCAAATCAATCTTTTCGTACATTTAATGTGGGGCAAATGAGTCTTAATGTTCTGGGCACTATAAATACCACTTGAATAAGATTTGGAGAAGAATTCATTAGAGTTTTTCATTAGATTCTTAGCTTAGATTATAGAGAGATTAGAGGAAATTACCAAGTGTGTTACTTTTTGATTCATCATCTTATTTCTTCAATTACTTTTGATCCGATCATTGGATTTTCGATCTGTTCATTGTAGTAGATTCCCCACGAGATTAGCTACATTCGTACGGTAGGATTTATCATTTCAAGCTCCGGATTAGAATTTAGCTTTTGAAGGTACTTGGATTGTATTTCAAATTCATCTATAATTGGTAATCTTTCTTTTAATTTTTCTATTTTAGTATTAATCATGATTGCTTTTAGTTTAATTGATGTATTTTGTTCCCAATTAGCCATGGGCTAATCCTCTTTTGCATTGGATTTATGGAGATTATGGTGTTGTTTAATTGTTTGTTATTCCCATGCATGTATTAGTTAGCTTGATGTAATGATTCTCTATATTGATGATTCATTGAACTTTTGGTGTAAGCATTTGGATATTTTGAGCCTAGTTGAGTTAGCAACATATGAGAATTGAGTTAATTCAATAATGTTCTTAATTGATAATTGTGCACACCAAGTGTTTGTGTTATGGTTTCTTTGTCAATGAGAATTGCTTAGGAGCCTCGAACTACTCAAGTAGAGTATTAAGTGTTTTAGTGAGAACTAATCATTTGATAGTCTTATGACTTGATTAGTACCTCTAGTGATACTTATGCATGCTAGGAATTGCAAGTTGTTAAATGAACCCATAATTGAAGTACTCCAATGCACACTACCAACACTTGCACAACTTGTCAAAGGTGATAGATAGATATTTCAATTGCTTGCAATTAGTAGATAGAACCAAAGCTTTTGTCTTTACTTTTCTTAGATAATCACCTTAATAAACATCCAATTCTTGCTTATCAAACATTGTTTCCCTGTGTTCGATTTTTTAACTTGATCAATTTGTCAACACAACAATAACCATGTACACTTGCGTGATTGCATCCGATTTTAGGCAAACAAGTTTCTTAGTTAATTCTAGAGCACCCGAAGAATTGTTAGCATGGTTGAATTGACGAACACTCGGCAATAGAAAGAACAATTAGTGATCGATTACATCAATCGATGGAAAAACTTGAGTTTGAAGTGTGAGGATAGGCTATCCGAAGCATCAACAATTAAAATGTGAATTCAAGGGATGCATATGGGACTTCAATACATCCTCCAAGCCATTCAACCAAGACCGTTCGAATAGTTGGCTACCAAAGCTCATGATATGGAGATTAGCATGCAAACCAGCGGGGTCGATGGACCGCCAACTCAAGAGTTTCGCAAATTCAAAGTCAAGTAAGAAGTCAACAATGGGGGCAAATGTTGTATTTAATATTAATATATTTACATAACATAATTTTCTACATTTATTATTATTATTTTTGTTATCCACTTTAGTTGAATATTTTTTATATTATATAATACTATATATATATATAAGAGAGAGATAGAGAGAGAATAAATAAATATTATTTAAAATTTAATTTGAAGGAGGCAGTTGGCTTGGCTATATGCAGGGAATGGGTTTGAACTAGTCATTTGATACGTTAATTAAACTCATTTCTTTTAATTAAAGGTAGCGATAGTTCGTTACTTAGTTAATTAAAAACTGCTGCAAATTAAAAGGTATTACGAAGAACTGAGAACTCTCATTTTTCAAGAAAGGTTGCGAATAAGAAATTTCATAAGCAGACACATCTCTTCGGTATAATCTCTTGAGTGCCTATAAATACTTCGCACTCTTGAAGATGGAAAACACTGAAAAATAATAAAAGTCTTTCTTCTGTGTTTTGTTCTTCTCTTTCTCTAAAATATTTTTGAGTTCTTATTTTTAAAAACTTGCGATTTCTACTTCTGAAATTCGTTAGAGTTTAACTATCGAATTTCTGTGAAATAGATTTTGTATTCTGGAAGGTTAATTCCTCGTGAGAACCATTTACACCTGAGTGGGAGGAATTAATACCTTTAAAGATAGCATCATTTTTTGGTGTGCCTAACCTATCTTTAAATCCATTACCCACATATTATATAACAATTTTAAAGGTATTAAATTTCTGCAATGGAGTCGGTATTAATGAAGGCACAACTAAATTATGGAGATAAACTCAAAAAGTTGAACGGGCTAAACTATAAACGTTGGAGCATGAAAATGGAGTACCTTTTGACAATTACAAAGGAATTCTATGTTTTGGATGAAAGCTGTCCAGAGGAAATCACCGATGCAAATGCAACTAAGGCACAAAAGGCAGAAGCAATAGAGTAAGCAAACAATGGAAGAACGATAATTTCACCTATCGCTTCACCATTCTGCAGTCACTGAACAACACATTGTTCAATGTATTTCACACCTGCAAAACTACAACAGAACTTTGGAATGCGATAAAAAGGAGCTACGTTAATGAAGATGCTGGTAACAAGTAATTTCTAGTTAACAAGTACGTTGAATATAAGATGGTGGATACTCGACCGGTCATTGATCAGGTCAATGAGTTGAATGATATAGCAACAGAATGTGCTGATGCGGGTAAACCCATTTCTGAAACTTTTCAAGTTTCTACCATCATTGGTAAACTTCCTTCTTCATGGAAAGATTACCAAAAGAAACTGAAACATAAGAAGAAGTCTATCTCCTTGGATGAACTTCTTCAGGGTATTCAAATTGAGAATGAAAGTCTCAAGAGAGATGATCCAGTTTCGAGAAAAGATGGTGTTAATCATGTTGATGATAAGAATCTTTCTTGAATTTCTATGGGAAACCGAAGAAAATTCAAGAAGAGGAAAAATCCAAAAGAAAATGGGAATATTGATATTAACAACAAGAAAAGAAAAGGTTGTTGTTGGGTGTGTGGCAAACCTAATCATTATGCAAGCGAATGCCATCACCGTAAGGGGCAAAATGAGAAGAAGGAAGATAAAAAGGATCAAACCAACAGAGTTGACTAAAACTTTGTTGCGGTAATGTCTGAAATATGTCTTGTGAATGATGGCACTACTGATTGGGGTTAGACTCAGGCACTACTTGTCATGTCACCCCAAATAAGAGTTTATTCAAGATATATGAAATGGTGAAAGAGGCCAAAGCCGTCTACATGAGAAATGCTTCTTCAAGTGAAGTTCTCGGAGTAGGCACAATTGTTCTTCCCCTCACTTCGGAGAATAATTTAACTCTGAGGAATGTGTATCATATCCCCGCTATGCGAAAGAATCTTGTATCTGTCACTAAGTTAGATGAAATGGTTTCAAAGTAGTTTTTGGTTCCCAAAAGGTGTCTATCACTAAAAATGGGAAGTTTGTGGGAAAATGCTACATGAAAGATAATGTGTACTTGTTAAATGTCGACTATAATAATACTGCATCTTCTGCTTATTTTTCTGATTCTTTTCTTAATATTGTTGAGCATGTTAATTGGCATTATAGACTAGGATACATAGGTATAAATGCTATGAGTCGCATGATGAGAAATGAATTAATTCCTAAATCTTCGGATACTTTTACTACAAACACTTGTGAATGTTGCTCTAAAACTAAGTTAACTAAAACTTCATTTAAAAGTGTTGTTTGATCAACAAGTTTACTTGAACTCATGCAAACTGATATTTGTGATAATAAAGAGCATATTACTAAATGTGGTAAAAGATATTTTATTACATTAATTGATGATTATTCTAAGTTCACATAGGTGTATTTGCTTAAAACCAAAGATGAGGCCTTTAATAAATTTAAAATCTTCAAGGAAGAAGTTGAGAATAAAACCAATTTAAGGATCAAAAGATTGAGATCGGATAGAGGTGGTGAATACTTATCTAATGAATTCATATCATTTTGTTTGGAAAATGGAATTGTTAGAGAATTCTCAGCAGCTAACACTCCACCTTAAAATGGAGTAGTCGAAAGACAAAATAAATCCTTAATGAAAATGGTTAGTGCCATGCTTATGCACTCAAAGTTACCAATGAGTTATTGGGGAGAGGCACTACTGAGCTCTTGTTACATCAGTAACAGGATTGTAAGCAAGAAACATATGAAAACTCCATATGAGTTGTTTATAGGGCATGCACCTAGTATTAAACATCTAAGAGTTTGGGGTTGTATTGCATATGTTTTAGATGCTACTTTAAAAAGGTCAAAACTTGGTAACAAAGCTGTAAAATCTATTTTTATTGGTTATTATGCTATGAGTAAAGCATATAGATTTCTTAGACTTCATGATAATAGTTTATTCGAGGCTGTACATGCTATGTTTTATGAACACTTGAATATTAGGGATGCTGATAAAATGGAAATTAATAATGATTTATTTGGTGAACTTGATAGCAATGAGCATAAATCTAACAATTAAATTGTGAATGATGAAGATTTAGAAAGGGAAGAGAATGATGAAGTAATCGAATTAAAAAGGAGTAAGTGACGTAGAATTGAAAAGAATTTTGGTCCTGATATGTTAACTTACATGTTAGAAGAGGACCCAAAAACTTTTCAAGAAGCTATGTCACAACCGGATTCTGAAATGTGGAAACAAGTTATGGATGATGAAATAAAATTCATACTTGATAATCAAACTTGGACTCTTGTTGATTTACCACCAATGACTAAACCTATTGGCTGCAAATGGGTTTTGGAAAAGAAACTCAAAACTGATGGTACTATTGATAAATACAAAGCTAGATTGGTAGCCAAAGGTTATAGTCAAAGGAGGAAATAGATTATTTTGAGACATTCTCCCCAGTTTCTAAATTTACATCTATTAGAACTATGTTTGCAATTCCATCCATTTATGGGTTGGAGGTTCATCAATGGATGTTAAAACTAAATTCTTAAATGGAGACTTGGATGAAGAAAATTTATTTGCATCAAACTGAAGGTTATGTTTCTAAGGGTGAAGAACATAAAGTATGCAAATTAAAGAAGTCTCTTTATGGACTTAAATAGGCACCAAGACAATGTTACCAAAAGTTTAAGCAATAAATTAAAAGGTTTGGATTCAGGAGTAGCAAAGTAGAAAGTTGTGTTTTTACTAAAGTTACTCGAGTATAAAGTAGTAGTGACTTTATATGTTGATGACTTGCTAATTTTTTGTTCTAACATGAGAGGTGTAAACGAGACCAAAGATTTTTTAAAGCAAACTATTGACATAAAGGACTTAGGTCCTATTGGTGTCATATTGGGTGTCAAGGTAATTAAGAAAGATGAAACTTATATTTTGACTCAATCTCATTATATTGAAAATGTGTTAAGAAAGTTCAATCACTTTGATAGTAAGGACAGTTCAAGTCTTATAAATCTAAATGTAAAGTTAGTTCCTAACAGAGGAGAAGCTATAAATCAAGAATAATATGCCAAAATAATCGGTAGTATTATGTATGTAGTGTATCACACAAGACCCGATCTTACGTGCTCTATTGACATATTGAGTAGATTTACTAGCAATCTAGGAGAAGATCATTGGAAGGAACTAAAATGAGTACTTAGATACTTAAAGTCAACAAAGAATTATGGTTTGCATTATAAATGCAATTCATCTACACTTGAGTGTTTTAGTGATGCTAATTGGGCATCAGATGCAAATGACTCTAAGTCAACTAGTGGATGGTTATTCACTATCGGAGGTGGTATAGTTTCTTGGGCATCGAAGAAACAAAATTGTGTTGTTTTATCTTCGATGGAATCTGAATATATAGCTTTGTCCAATGCAGGGAAAGAGCTTGTATGGTTTAGAAGATTTCTAAGAACTATCCCTTTTTTAGAACCTAAAAAAGGTCCTATAACATTGTATTGTGACAATCAAGCTACGATTTACAATGCAAAGAATGAGAGAATATCTGATCATAGCAAACATATTTCTATGAGATACAATCATATTAGAAGTATGATCAGAAAAGGAAAAATTATACTTGAATATCTCCCAACAAATCAAATGCTTGCGGATTTGTTAACAAAACCATTATCTGGAGATAAGATAAAAAAAGGTCATGAAAGATATGGGGCTATTACCTATTGAATAAAGCTGTCCTGATTAAAACCAATTCCGTCTTAAGTTACAAATGGAAAATTGACACCTTAAAATTGAGTTAAAAAGGAAATTCCATACTAGACATTGGTAAAATGGAAACTCTGATACATTTCAAAGTGCATAAACTGGAAATAGTGGGGGTGATACTATTTCGAAAGCTCCTAAATCTTACATATGCACTTTTATTTACCACAACAAGTAAAGGTTGGATTTTAAATCCTTAATAGACTTATAGCTTATGTGGGATGTGTTGTGGACATTCATGATAAGTCTACCTATGCAAGTAGAGAAGTGAGAGGCCGCTTCTTAGGGATTATATCTGTAAAATCCTAGAGTACTTGCGAGACCAAGATAAGCACAAGGCCCGATACGAAATAGGTGCTGCCAAAAATAAAGAAGTAAGAAATCATACGCAACGAGAACTTGATTTCATTTGTTTTGTGGTCAACCATAAGTTAAAGGCTAAGTTCACTTCATGGCTATTCGTTGTGTAAAGCAAGTGTGTTTATTATTTTATATTTGTAAATAAGTGGGGGATTGTCGTATTTCATATTAATATATTTACATAATATAATTTTCTGCATTTATTATTATTATTTATGTTATCCACTTTAGTTGAATATTTTATATATTATATAATACTATATATATATAAGAGAGAGAATAAATAAATATTATTTAAATTTTAATTTGAAGGAGGCAGTTAGCTATATGCAGGGAATGGGTTTGAACTAGTCATTTGATACGTTAATTAAACTCATTTGTTTTAATTAAAGGTAACAACGGTTCGTTACTTAGTAAATTAAAAACTGCTGCAAATTAAAAAGTATTACGAACAACTGAGAACTCTCATTTTTCAGGAAAGGTTGCGAATAAGAAATTTCATAAGCAGACACATCTCTTCGGTATAATCTCTTGAGTGCCTATAAATACTTCGCACTCTTGAAGATGGAAGACACTGAAAAATAATAAGAGTCTTTCTTCTGTGTTTTATTCTTCTCTCTCTAAAATATTTTTGAGTTCTTATTTTTAAACACTTGCGATTTCTACTTCTGAAATTCGTTAGAGTGTAACTATCGAATTTCCGTGAAATGGGTTTTGTATCCTAGAAGGTCAATTCCTCGTGAGAACCACTTACACCTTAGTGGGAGGAATTAATATCTTTAAAGATAGCATCATTTTTCGGTGTGCCTAACCTATCTTTAAATCCATTACCCACATATTATATAATAGCAAGTCCTTCGCCAAATCTTCAAGTAAAGAGTTGATGCTCGTGACTGTTGCAGCAATAAAGTTTCGCAGAATCGAAAGTGGCTCAAGCGATAAAGGGAAAAGTATTATGCAAGATAACATGCCGAGAAGGCCGACTTTAGAAGAGAGGCAACAAAAGTAATATCCTTTCCTAGACTCCAATGTTTATGGCAACTTCGATTGCTTAATCAAGGTACAACTTGTTAAGCTGCCGGATGCAAAGCGACCGAATGAAGTTGAACGCACGGACGATCCCAAATACTGCAAGCATTATCCGATGGTGGGACACCCGACTCAAGACTGCTTCGTATTCAAAGATATGGTCATGCAACTAGTGATTAGCGATTTGTGTTCGCACACAAATGCACTTTCCTACAAGTGTATATGATCGTGTAATGGTGGTAAGCTGACCAAGTTATAAATATCGAATCTACGGGAAGCAATGAGGTAATCTAATCTTAAGATGTGTGAGTTTTGGAATAAAATAAACAAGAATGAAAATGCAAGGTTGGTTTCTATGTAACTACAAAATGAAGTAGAAATTAAAATGAATCAAGAATACTAAATAATAATCTAAACTAAAATGTGCAGGAGCGATGCTATGCTTCGGGTGAATTCCATTATGTAATAACAACAGAAAAATCCTAAAGTTTCTTTCGTAAAAGTTATCTAATGAGTGAGCCAGACATTACTGTCCTGCTGAAATAGAACTCTCATTCATATCTCAACACCCTAGTAGTCTTGTTCTCAATGCCTAAGCATATCTCAATGTCATAGAAACATTAACCCTTAAACCTGTAATACATTACTACCAATTGAATATCATTATCCTTCTCACTCAACTCTCGTATTATTGTGATTATGACTCAAATATTAATCAATAGAAATTAAACCATGAGTGTCTCAGTGACCTACTAAGAGGACTCATCTCATTAGAGCCCTTAACAAAAGAAAATAACAACAATGATTCATAATTTCCTTCGCCCAAAGCAAATGGCCTAACTCATAACTAATGTGTGAACATGAATTAATTATACAAAAATAATTAACAAGAATAACATAAATAAATCAAACATAAAGAAAATCATACCAAGAATGATTGAAATAACCAATATGCATAAAACTTCATTAAAACTTGATATTGAAATCAAACTAGAATAACAAAAACTGTAAAAATTCCAAAATAAAATTACTGCGAATATGAAAGAGATAAGTAATCCTACTTTGCGTGGAAATTCAAAAATAAGAATTGAAAAGTAGCAAAATCAGAAATTGTTCTCCCCCTAAACAACCTACTGCAATCTACCCTAAACTAATGCGTGATTCTGCCTCTAACCTAATCTTCTGAGCATCCCCCTCGTAAATAATTCCTTCCACAATATAAAGAATTTCCTCAGCAAATAAATGGGCCAAGTAAACTAGTTGGGCCAGACAATTAAATAAAAAATAAAAGTTGGGCCCATTTTAGTAAAAGAAAAACACATTGGGCTTTAACAAATGATAAGAAATTGGGCGCATTTTAATTCTCAATTACTGGCTTCAACAACAGGGCGGTTACGGATGGCACCGACGGCGATCGGGTCTGATGAAGGCGGAGAAAGAGGTGTAGCTGCAAGAATCAGTGAGACACAGAGGTGAATGGTGGGCATCGGCGCTCACGCCAGAAGAAGGCTGAGTGTTGTGTACTCCGAGGTGCGGCTGACGGTTTCCAGCAACGAAACTCAACGACGAGGAACAGAGTGGTGTAAATCTGTGGTTGTGTGTTAACGCGCAGGGGCAATGGCGGCTGGGCTGTTTCGAGACAGTGTGGTAGTGCGACTAAGACAGAAGATGCATCAGATTCTGGCTTCTGAAAATGGAGCACTGGTGGGCATTTGATTCACGGCGGCAGGGCTTGTGGTGGATTAAAGGCGGTTATGGCTTTTCAGGTATCGATGAAGGGTTGCAGTGGCTGTTGATTGTTGTTGGTGTTGTGTGATTGTTGAGATGGTTGCACAGTGATCTCGAATTTTGGTGTTGGCAAAGGGTGGTTGTTGGTGGTTGGTCTCGAGAATGGCTGTTGTAACAGAGTACCCTGTGTGGTGGTGTCATTTAGTGTTGGATATTGTGGTTGAATATGTGGTCCCGAGAGTGCCATATCTGCTATTTATCCAAACTAAACTTGAAATTGTCACAATTAGTGCAATATGACAGCTTTTTAATTAAATGAAACACAATTGATTATCAACGAAATAGATAGCAATTGAGGTATTAAATACATACAAAATTTGAGAAATTCATCTCAAAATAAGCACAAATTGATGCAAATATGATCCTAATCAACTAGTCGAACAAAGAAAGCAAAACTACCACTAATATCCTCTCGATGGAGAATAGCGAAGCTTCATACCAAGCAATTGATGAGGAAAGTAACGAGTCATTGCAACCGGATGACAAAGACGATGACCACTCGGCGGATGTGACCTTCATGGATGATGACTTACTACTTGGTGCGCAATCTCATAATCGGCTTGCAACAAAAGGTGAAAAAAATTCTGATCGATGGAGGTTCAGGAGTAAACATACTCCCTCTGAAGACAATGACAAAGTTAGGTCTCAACGGACGAACTCCCGAGTAGCCGCTTGATGGTCCAATAATTCAACTTAGAAGGGCAAAGAGCTCTCGGCATGATGACACTATACTTGCTAATTGATGAGATGACTTCGGCCGTATTCTTCCACGTCATAGATGTGAGGACATCATACAACATGCTCTTGGGACGTCCATGGTTGCACAGATATGGCATGATACCCTCTACACTACGTCAATACTTCAAGTACCGCGATGGCGATATGATAAATACGGTGTTTGGCGATGATAAACCCTTTACCGAAGCGGAGTCATACTTCGCAAATGCTAAATACTTTTGTAAAAGTACGAAATTTACAAAAGTTGAAGACAATTCTTCAAAGGGAGCGATAAAGGACAAACAAGATGGAGAGAGTGAAACTTCTTCCAGCACCAACAAGGGCAAGCAATCTTGTGAAGATATTGAAGGGTTAGAAGAATTAATACTTCCTTTGACCAAGCTGACACCGTAAAGAAACCCTCTTCACAACCACTCGAAGGATTTACTCATCCTGTTCGAGGAGCTACGACCGAACATGGAGACATATCAGAAGCCATAATTATGGGGGCATATGGTCCTCAAGCCTTCAGTCTTCTGGTCAAAGTCAGATACGATACACAAAGAAGCACAATGTCAAAGAAATTGGCTCATGAAGCACCTAAGAAGTTGAGATTCACTCCAAGAATTCCAAGGAGAGGCGGTCACACTATCAAAAGCACGAGGTTTGGATTGGGGTATACTGCCCAAAGTCCCTTATGCATCGCCGTCAAGAGAGCAAGTGTGAATCAAATCATAGATGAAGAAGTCCCATCAACGGAAGAGGCATCTGATGAAGATGAGAGAAGAATGAAACGAACACCTGCATTAGAAAAATTAGTAAGTAAGCGCCGAAGATCGGGAATAGTCTTTGAAAGATTAGGACTGTACGGAAGACACAATCATCAAAAGTTGGCATCAATATTCGTGGGGTTAGGGCCACTCAAAGCGAATCAACACCAAGAGTCAAAAGTTGTAGAAACTTCAAATTCTTCAATACTTCGAAGTCGAGTTCCATCTCGTATGAGGTGGAAAACACACTTGACTGTATCATGTGGAGAAACATTGACCGCAAAGGTACAAACGATAATCTACACCAAGACCGATGAAGATGGAAAAGGAGTGGTCTCGTCTAACTTTATCAACACTCGCGTTGTCCAACAACCGGCTTTCCGAGATAGCGATAATTTTCCACAAAGAAGAATAACTCTCATGATCAGAAATATGAACATAACCGAAATGAACAACATGCAAATGGTCCTAATTAGAGGAAGGGACAGTCAAGTCAGAACAAGTGTGGATTTTACAAGAGAATCCTATGAAGAGTCTGCTACCACAAATCACATCACTACATATGAAGATGTTCAAATGGTGAAAGAAGTTTACACAAATGACGCATATAAGATCTCGGAAGATGGTGTGACCATTAGTCCCATTACTGGGAATATCTTCAAATGTTGTTGTTGATAGAATTTACTAACGGTGTTTGTTATGTGGCTTGTTATAACATATTAATCCTATCATACAATAATCGTAGAATTGTGTTCTTGAGGGATAATATAGAGAGAGAAAGTTAATGTGTATTATGGTTGTGTTTTTTGAATAGTACAAGGGAGACCTATTTATAGGTGTGCAAGTGTGAGATGGCACCTTGTGAGCCCATATGGCTTCCGGTGTTGATGAAGGTTCGTAACCTTCGCCTTGGTCCCTCACAATTCCACCTTTATAATGCTCCGTCCTACTACACGTACATGTCCTATTCATTCACCCGCTAACCGGGTTCTTAGGCAGGGCGATCTCCTTGGCGAGCTCCATTGCCTTTGCATTATTTTTAGGAATGATGCAGTTCGGACTCTAGCTCGGTCTCCTTGGATGGGGGCGAGCTCCCTCTCGAGAGGGGTAGCTCGCCCGTAGTCTTCCCTTCTCTTGATGCCCCCGGCTGCTGACCTCGGCCTATCGGGAGCTCAGACGAGGTTCTTACCTACCTCGCCGAGCTCCCCTGTGTTGGCCTTGGTTTGAGTTAGTGACCTAGCTCTTGTTCACCCCGGCGACCTTCGTTGCCTTGTGATAATCTCCTGATTATCTTTTGGTAGTTCGTCTTGTCAATATTTGCCCCCCAGCTCGCACACATCATGATTCGTCTAATGTGTGGGCGAGCTGGTATGTCTCCGAGGAAGAAGGCTTGAGTATCGGCGAACTACGTTTGGGCAAGTGCTGAGCTTGTGAGCGAGATCCATCGCGGCGGTTGGTCGGCCGACGTGGTGCTGGAATCCAGGCATCGTGCATGCCTTTTCAGTCATTGTTTCCCGCACCTACCACTGCAACTTTTGAAATTCTTTGCAAATTGGTCCATGTACTCCTCGAATATTCAACCTCGCCCCGACGTTTATAAATAGGGGAAATCAAGTTCATTTCCCATTTTCACACTTTCGAATTCTCAAAGCTTTTTCCGGCGAACGACACCTTTGCTTCCGACGAAGTTTCTAGCACCCTTCAAGGTAGAAAACCTAGTTTCTTTCCTTCTTTCATTTCTTTTGCAGATTTCTTTTGTTCCTCTTCCCATTCTTCGAGTCCCCAGAAATTTTCGACATTTTCGGCGACTTTCTGAGCTTTTTCGATCACCGTTGTACCGTAACTCCAGCGACCGAGAACTTTGAACTATTTTGAGACTTTTTTAGCTTCATCCAAGTCATGTGGACCCGATCATCGAGCGGAACTAATTCGAACCGAAATCCTGAGAAATGGCCCATGACGGATAGCGGGCATGTTGGTCCTGAAACGAGTAAAATCAGTGTATGGGGGGGAATACACTGATGTCAAATTTTTCTGAATACTCAGAAAAATGCTCTTATACACTCAGTTAGGAAGATCCTGAAGATACTCAGTAAGACTAAAAGTCCACAGGGGCAGCAGGGACAAGTCAGTAGTGAGTCAGAAAGGCTGAGTGTGAGTAATGTGCTCGGAAGCTCAGTAGAGATAACAATCCTACTGACCGCTCGGAAGCTAGTCAGTTGGGCTACTATCTCAGTAAGCTAGAGTGCATGCGGAATGTGAGCCCTTAGTTTCTACTCGTGTTAGTTTCTGAAAACGTTTTCTCTGAGTTTGCTTAGTAAGAGGTGGTTAAGGCTGGTGCACAGTATTCAGATTCAGGATGATTGATTCGGCCTGAATATTAAAACGATGCAGTATGTTCAGTTTAATATGAATGACAATTATGATCCTGAACTCGAAAGTAAATCAGCACACAAGGGTCTTTTTAACGTGGTTCGGAGATAACCAACTCCTACGTCCACGACCTGATTGAACAGGAAGCTATTCTCAAAACCCTGAGGATAGGTGCTTGGTTTTTACGTGCCTAGGGACACGAATAGCCAACTTCCTCTCTTAGGAACTGACCCCTGGGCATTTTACAAGTCCCAGTCCTTCTAACCAACCAATCTCACACCCTGAGTGGTTTGGTATTCTTGGTTTCCAACTAAGATAGCTCTAGCAATACAAACAATACTAAATATTAGAGCTATCGATCTAAGCAAATACAGAGTGAATCCTACTACAACACTAGGGAAATTTAATTGCAGAGTGTTGCTTATAGTATGTTTTTAATGCTTGGATTCTTGAGAGCTTTCTCTTGGAAATTTCCCGTTAGCCTTGAATGGGTGCAAGGCTCTCTGTATTTATAGGCAAGATTCAAAATAGATCCGTTGGAGGAGATCTACCCAAATCTTTCCTGTTTTAGGGTGGTTGCAGGCTAGATGTACTATTGACCTAATTGCCATGCTTATTCTAGCAAATTTGTCCCGCCACCTGTAACTCTAAGACGCATTAAATGCCACCTTAAATGCTTCGCAAACTCCGTACATGCGTGTCGAAAGATGATTGGCTTTCCGTTCCAATGGCTAGTTGATCATCTGACATTTGTACTTTCCTCGTACATTCAATACTCTGAGTCTCTTGTTAATAACTCAGCCTGAATGTTTGTCTTTATTGGAGTCTTACTGACATTCTCTTTGTCTCTTGTCTCATAGCATAAATGACCTTTTTGCTTTGGACTTACATGATTCCGGTAAACTAAATCAAGGCCTAAGTTAGGACTTACAAGCATTCAACTTGGCCTGATAGGTTATTCAGCCCGGCAAGTGTAACCTTTTTACTTTGGACTTACATGATTCAGGTAAACTGAACCAAGGCCTAAGTCAGGACTTGCAAGCATTCAGCTTGGCCTAATAGGTTATTTTAAACTTGCCCTTTACTGACTAAGTTCTGTCCTGAGCAGCTTAGAATACTCAGTAGAAACATAAGTCAGTGGGACGTCCGGATAGTCTTCAGGATGGACCATCAAGACTTTGGTCTTCACTTCAGTTCAGGCAATCTTCTACAAGGCTGACTCTGAACTTCTTCAGGACGAGTTGCATTTCAGACTTCAGATGTTCCCCCTGAACTGAATCCCTAACCTGACAATCCTGAATACGACTATCCTAACTAACTGTACTTAGGCAAATTCATCAGGGGTTTTGGGATCTAATCAAAACACTCAGATTGTCCCAACAGGGCCCATTCCTCAGATGACTCCGATCGTCATCGAATCTGGGTCCGAGGCTCACTCGGTATCTCGCCCTAGTCATGGCGAGCTCCCCTGCGAGGTCCGATCTGATTCGGTGGAGAGAGCTTCCAGTTCTGGCCAGAGCAAAGAGTCATATCTCCGCGAGCTCTGGCGAGATTGTGAGCCAACCCCTAACGAGGCTTCGGTTGAGGATGAGGAAAATGCCGAGGTCCCGGGGGAGGTCGCCGATGTCGGCGAGGAGGTCGCCGAGGCAGTCGAGCAATAAGGCGACCTCAAAGAAGTCACATTGGAATGGTTTCACTCAATTGGCTTCCCTAAGCCCCAGCTAATCGAGCACCAGGTCTCTGCCGAGGTTGTTGACCCATTCGACTGGGAGGAGTACATCACCCAACATGCGGCGAGCTTCGATCTCCCCGGGCGAGAATATCGGGATGCGGCGAACAAATCAAACTACAAAGCCAGCGACGTTAGGAGTGTTATCACTGAGTACCAACTTCCTCATTTCCGCAAGAGGCACCGGATTCCACACGACATCTTCCTATATGCCCCGGAGAAGGATGAGCGAGCTGATGCACCTCCGGCGGGGTTGACGGCTATTAACGTGCACACCCTCGAGGCCGGGCTTACACTGCCCCTACACCCGATCATCGGCCAATTTTCATTCGATAACAACCTCGCCATCACTCAGCTCACTCCCAACGCCTGGAGTAGCTTGTTGGCGGCATTGGCAGTCTTTGGGTTGGAGGGGTACGAAAACCAACTGACAACCGCCGAGCTCAACAAACTCCTCGTCGTAACTCGGCAAGTAAACGATGGCAAGGGGTACTACTACCTCAAAGCTCACCCGGGGGAGAAGTTCTTGGGGATCCTCCCGAATAAAGTTCCTGACTGGAAGCAGCAATTTATCTTCATGGATGGAGACTGGCGAGCTTCTACGAGCTACTCCGGGCGAGGAGAGCGAATTCCAACCCCTGATGAATACGGGGAGGCCAGCAATAGGTTGCCTACTTGGTGTGCGTGGGTTGAATTAGATTTACTAATCTAATTCTTTTCTTTTGCAGGTTTGAAGTATCACACATCGAGCCACGGGAAGCCCGAAGTGTCGGTTGAGTTTGACGTGGTACGGGTTGTCTGTTATCTGAGGGGTCAAAAGGATCGGGAGACCGCCCACCTCACTCAACATCATTGTTTAAGGCTCGCCGGGCTCCACACTCTGCCGCATCACCTCACGGTCCAAGGTCCTGAGCTTCCAGGTTTACCACTCTTCGAAGCTCGCCCATAAGGGGGGGTAGCTCGCCCAAGATGCTAACTGTACTCTTAAACTTTCTTTCTCGCAGACGGTAGCCGGGTTGCTTTCCCAACTGTTGAGATCCTAGACGCTTATCACATCGTAGCCCGCCGGTTTACGATGAATCCTCCTCGCCCCAACAAGCTCGCTCCGCCCTCGATACTTGCATTGGATGCGAGTAAAAAGGCTGAGCTCGCCCAGAAGAAGGGCGAGGTAGGTGGGTCCGGGACCCAGAAGGGGTCGACTAAAGGTCCAACCAAATCAAAGGCCGCGGAGGTCTCCAAGACCGGTAGAGGTGGAGGGCAAGGTTCTGCGACGCCGGAGCGGGCTTCCCACCAGTCGAAGAGGGGCCTCTAGCGCGGCGATGGGTCTCGGGTTGGTGGAGATGACAATCAACCTCGCAAGAGGACCCGGACCCTTCTCCACGATGAGGAGGAACCCGATCACGCTGAGTGAGCTGACACAAGGTCGTCACAAGGTGGCTCGGCTCACTCGACTGCCCCACTTGCGGTTGAGCCTCTCCAGAGGTCGCCGCCTACTTCGTCTCTTTTTGGAGCCCAGACCAATGACGACACGCTCTTGGGTTGGGACCCTGAGAGAGCTCAGTGAGTAGCTCGCCATTTTGATTTCCATCCCCGTTGTTTTTCTCATATTTTATCTTTTTCTTTTCTAACTGTTTTGACCTCGCAGTTATGCCCCCATCGCACATCCGAACCACCACGAGGCCATCCATGCTTACGAGCGATCCCGATCCCTCACTTCCATGCGCAGCCTTCCTCTGGGTCTCGCCCGAAATACTGTGAGTGAGGTACCTCGGCATTGGTCGAACCCCCAGCTGGCGACCATAGAGGGGCAGGACCTGGTCGAAAATGCCCTGCTTTCGATGCACTACGCAAATGGGCTTCTGCTCGCCAACCAAAGGGTAATCGACCAGGCTACTCAAATCGAGGCGAGCCGCCAGGAGAAGAACAAGAACCTGATCACACTGACGGAGTCTCTGGACAAGGCCAAGAGGTCAGCGAAGCTCGCCGAGGAAAAAGTTGCCGCGTCGCTGACCACCGAGCAAGATGCCCTCAAATAGCTCGGTGACCTCCAACGCAAGCTCGCCGGGATCCAGCAGGATATGGAGGCCAGGATGAAGGCCAAGGAGGACGAGCTCTCCGAAAAGCTCGTTAAGGAGGTCGGCAAGCACGCCGTGACCAAGAGAGAGCTGGAGTTGCAGCGAGGTCTGACCAAGGGTGCCGACGAGGAGTGCTCAAAGCTAAGGGATGAGCTTTCGGCGAAGGTAAATGAGGTCGCTGAACTCCGTAACAATGCATCCTCCTCGGCGGACTTGGTCGCCGCAAGAGCTGAGGCCTCGGACAGGGGCTTTGTCCAGTGTTACGCTGAAGTCATCCGGGCTATTTGGTGGGTGCGAGCTCATCATGACGACGAGCTAAAGGCAGTTGTTGGCGATTTCAAGGACTGTTTGGACAGGGTTCCCTTCCCTGACGACATGGAGTTGGACATTGGCGACCTTCCGGAGCTCGAGGTGCCTCTCGACTTTGTTCCAGCACGTTTCAAGATCATCAACACAGTTCCCGTGCCGGAACTGAACCTCACCGAGGGGGAGGAGGTCACCCACGAAGAAGAGCAAACCCCCCTCACCGTCGAGCAGCTCCAAGACGCCTGTGGGGATGCGATGCTCGATACGACTGGGTTTGACACCAGCGGGCTTACGGGCAACATCACGACGTTGCCCGAACTTTCCCCTCCAGTTGGCCACGTCGCCACCAACCCCGCCGAGGTCACTGTCGATGCTCCTGCTGCCCCCACTGCTCCAGAGACTTGAGCTTTTTGATTGCTTTTCTATATTACTCTTCATAGCTCGCCCAGAAGGAGCTTCTTTTTGTATTTTCTTTTTGTTTAAGTAGTTTGAGCTCACCGGGCATGTGTAGCTCGCCCAGAAGGTCTTTTGCATTTCATACACGGTCAGCTGGCCGACCTTTGTGGCCAACACCACTTCGTATACTTAGGAATTTTTCAAGTATTTTTTACTTGAAAGTTTCTTAAGTATCTTTTGAATAGAATTCGAGCCTTTTGTTACGATCTTGTCTTCGCTTATATTTTTATGCTTACGTTATAATTTCAATTATCTCATTTATATATTTTTTGGGTA
Organism: Prunella vulgaris; assembly: GCA_026898435.1. NCBI lineage: Eukaryota > Viridiplantae > Streptophyta > Magnoliopsida > Lamiales > Lamiaceae > Prunella > Prunella vulgaris. The sequence goes on along the minus strand of JAPKLY010000053.1, from coordinate 115,880 downwards.
CTCAACTGTTCGTCTTACTCTACTTTTGAGAAGCGAATCGTTCATTTTACGTCACTTAGGACTACGAATTGTACCTCCGCTTGTGTAGTACATATTCTTCGTCATACACCACTTAGGGCCGCGAATCTCTCGTCTTAAACCACTTAGAGTGGCGAGTTGTACTTTGTTTAATTCACGTTGGGCAATTGGGTTTCGTGAACCTTGCCTTAGACGTTTTCCGTCTTTTTCACAAATTTTTCTAACTTTTGGCAGTAGGCGCTTAGTGATCCTTTAAGAAGGATACCTTCGCTGACCTGGGGCACTTTGGCCTTTGCCGTTTGAGCCTTTAGATTATAACGTTTGGGACCTTGGTCCTTGCGCATTGCGAAGCTTCGAATAGTTGGACATTTTGTGAACCTTCGAAGAGTTGGATATTTTTGCGAACCTTCGGGGAGTTGGATATTTTTGTGGACCTTCGAAGAGTTGGAATATTTTCTCGAGAAAAACTTCTAACTTTATACAGCAACATAATTTACATCGGCTGCCATCAACATTTCTGATGCGAACCTTCGACTAGTCTATTATAAAACTTCAATCTATTGATAAAACTTTTTCAAGTGGGCCGCACTCCAGGTGTACGACGAGGCGTTGCCTTATGCATCTTCGAGGTCATAAGTACCGTTTGCCCAGGCTAAGGTAACCCGGAACAGTCCTTCCCAGTTTGATCCGAATACACCCGGTGGGGCCATCAACTTCTTCTTTAGTACTAGGTCCCCAACCTTGAATTTTCGATCTCAGACTTGGGAATTATAGTACTTTTCTGCTCTACACTTGTAGGTGGCATTTTTCATTTCTGACGAAGCTCTGGTCTCTTCGATCAGATCTTTTTCGACTGCCAAGGCTTCGTCATTCTTTTCTTTGTCAAACCCTACCACCTTCCAAGTCTTATTTTGAACTTCAACTGGTACCACCGCTTCAGTCCCGAAGGCCAAGGCAAATGGGGTCTCTCCGGTGCTGGCCCGGTATGATGTTCTGTAAGACCATAGGACCTCCGGGAGTTCGTCTACCCAGCTTTCTTTCTTGTCTTCGAGGCGGATCTTCAATATGTGTTTCAGGATTTTGTTGACCGCCTCGACCTGGCCGTTTGACTGCGGATGGTATGGAGTTGAGTAGTGCTTCTTGATGTTCCACGAACTACAGAAGTCTCTCAACTTTTGGCCGTCAAACTGCCTCCCGTTATCCATGATGATCGATTGCGGAAGTCCGAATCGGCAGATCAAGCTCTTCCATATAAAGCTGATCATCCTTTCTTGTGTTATTATCGTGAGAGCTTCGGCTTCAGCCCACTTGGTGTAATAGTCTACTGCTACAACAACAAACTTTACACCACCTCTTCCGGGTGGAAATGGGTCGATCAAGTCGATACCCCATTTTGCAAAAGGCCACGGGCTGAAAACCGACTTCAGTTGGTTGGCTGGGAGTGGATATTAGGTGTGAAAAGTTGACACTTTCGGCACTTCTGTGCGAAGCTAATGGCATCTTTGCGAAGAGTGGGCCAGTAGTACCCTTGTCTGATTGTCTTGTATGCCAAAGCTTGCCCCCCAGCATGACTTCCGCAAATTCCTTCGTGAATTTCTTCTAACACCTCGGACCCTTGCTTCTTAGATAAGCATTTGAGTAGAGGTAGAGAGAATCCACGTTTGTAGAGTTGGCCATCCAGTAGCGTATATCTGGCAGCTTGTTTTACCACCCGACTAGTTTCCCATGTGTCTTCGGGGGTTGTTCCATCCTTTAAGTATTTTTGGATCGGAGCGCACCAATCTTCACTGTCTTTGTCCTCTTCCTGCCCCCACTCGAGGTCTAATTTACTTTGTAATCGGACGTCGAGGGGTTCTTCAGTTTGGTAACTACAACCTCCGTGACTTCGGCCTCGCCGTTACTGGTAGCTAGTCGGGCTAGGGCATCTGCTTGTGTATTTTCCAGTCGCGGTATCTGATTGATGTAAACCTGCGTAAACATCGAGATCAAATACGCGGCTATCTTCTGGTAGGTCATCATCTGTTGGCCTTTTGCCTCGTACTCTCCCCGGACTTTGGATATTATTAGCTGGGAATCTCCGAAAACTTAAAGATTGGTTGCCCCCACAGCTAATGATAACCTAAGTCTGGCTATCAAAGCTTCATACTCCGTCTCGTTGTTGGTTGCTCGGAAGTCGAACCGGATTGCGGAGGTGAAGACTTGTCTATCTGGGTTGATCAGAACTACACCAGCGCCTTGCTATGCTGGTTGATGACCCATCAACGTAGAGGTGCCACAGAGCTATACGCCCCCTCATCGGATCTTGTGGGAAAGTTAGCTCGACGATAAAGTCGGCGAGCGCTTGTCCCTTGATCGCTGTTCGGGGTGCGTAGGTTATACCGTATTGGCTAACTTCTAGTGACCACTTCAGCAAACGTCCGGCGGTGTTTGGGCGTTGCAATATTTGACATAGTGGGAACGTCGTCAGCACCTCTACCGGGTGGTCGAAGAAGTAGGGCCTCAATTTTCTAACACACATCACCAGTGCATAGGCTAGCTACTCTGTCGGGGTGTACCACAACTCAGCTTCGTGTAAGACTTGGCTTACGTAGTACACTGGTAGGTGTGTTTTTGCCTCTCCTCGGACCAGGACGGAGCTGATGGCCACCTCCGACGCGGTAAGGTACATGTATAGTTTTTCACCAGGTATAGGCTTTGACAGGACCTGTGTGTCAGCCAGGTATGCTTTAATGTCCTCAAAGGCTCGTTGGCATTCGCTTGTCCACACGAAGTAGTTTTTAAGGTGCAGCTTGTTGGCCTTAGCTGCCTCATTGTACCTCCGCGTGTTTGCCTTGATTGCTTCGAAGAATGGGCGATTCTGGTCGCCAGACCTAGAGATGAACCTATTCAAGGATGCCATGCACCCGGTCAGCCTTTGGATCTTCTGTACGGAATCGGGCACACCCATCTCGATTATGCATTGGACCTGCGTCGGGTTGACCTCTATCCCTCGTTGGCTCACCAGGTGCCCCATGAACTTTCCCGAATGTACGCCGAAGCTGGTCTTCTTGGGGTTCAGTTTTATGTTGTAGTGGCGTAGTATGTCAAAGGTTTGTTTCAGGTGGTCGAGGTGATCCTCCTTTCTCAAACTCTTGACAACTATGTCGTCCACGTACACCTCCATAGACTCGTCGATGTGTTGGTCGAACATTTTATTCACCAACCTTTGGTAGGTTGCTCCGGCGTTGATAAGTCTGAACGGCATCCTCTCCCAGCAATACATGTTTTTGTTGGTGTAGAACGCCGTATGTTCCTGGTCATCCGGGTGCAACGCTATCTGGTGATAGCCTGTGAATGCGTACATGAAGGTCATCATTTCATGGCCGGCAGTGCTATCTACAAGCTGATCAATGTGGGGTAGTGGGAAGTTATCCTTCGGGCATGCCTTGTTTAGGTCCGTGAAGTCGATGCATAGTCTCCACGTCCCGTTGTGCTTCTTGACCAAGATGGGGTTCGCGACCCACTGTGGACACAAGGCTTCCTTGATCAGCTTGTTGTCTAACAACTTTCCCACTTCGACGGTCAGGGCCGCATACTTGTCTGGTCCATACTTCCTTCATTTTTGGTGGACGGGCCTCCTTGTGGGATCTATGTTGAGTCGGTGACATGCATGCTCTAACAGGATTCCTGTCATATCTTCATGGGACTAGGCAAACACGTCCAAGTTGGACATCAGAAATAGCTCCATCCTCGACCGGTACGGTTCTGGCAACTCGGAACCTATGAAGAGTTCCAAGTCCCTTTCCGGGTCCACCGGGAGTGCCGTCAATTGTTCCATGGGGGTGGCTTTCCTCTTCTGACTTTTCCACCTCGGGTCATTGATGAACTCATCCCACTCCTCTTGTGACATTCGCACAGGTTCGTGACCTAGGCGTGGTTCGAGGTCATCAGCTTGGTTCTCAACTTGGACGGGTTCCTCAATTGCCAATACCTCTGGAGGTTCGTCAATTTGGAGAGGTCCTGCAACCTGGGGAGTGGGATCAACGTTCATTGGCGCTGGTTCTTGGCCTCTCGCAGGTTCCCCATCTTGGACCTCGTCAATGTCCATGGGCTCAGGTTGTGGACCTTGCGTCGGTTCTCGCACTTGGTTATTTTGGGTTCCTTCTATTCCTTCCATCGGTGCCGAATTGTGCTTCCTACGTAGGTTTTGGGACTTGGTCGATTTCCTGCAGGTCGCCTACCTCCATCAACTCAGTTTCTGTTGATGATGTCTAGGATGTTTGGCTCGTCTGCGGGAATCTGTACGTTCTCTTCAAGGATGTGAACCTGCATTACAGATTTCTTGACCCGGCCATCTTTAATTTGGAGTAAACACTCTCGCGCCTTTTTCTGGTCGCCTTTGATGGTTCCGGCACCTTTCGGAGTTGGGAATTTCAAACAATAGTAGTAGGTCGAACACGCCACTTTAAATTCATTGATAAAGGGGCAGCCAAGGAACCCGTTGTAGAAGGACCGCTGGTCGATAACAAGGAAATCGATTAACCTAGTCAGTCTCCGCTCCGGGTCCTCAACCGATACAAGCTGGATGCTCAACCTAATTGTACCTAGGGGAACGGTTGCAGCTTCTCCGAACCCCACTATCCTAGCATTGCTAGGTTCTATATACGACTCAAAATCACCTAAGGCATCTAAGGTGGATTTGAAGAGAATGTTGGTGAAAGCGCCGGTGTCCACAAGTAGCCTGTGAACTCGGACGTTCATGATGTTGGCGGTTATCACAAACGAGTCGTTATGGGGCATCAGTACCCCCTCCAGGTCCGCCGAAGAGAATGTGAGCTCATCGGTGAGTTGTGCAACGGGCCTGGAGCTGGAGCTGCCTTCCTGGACTTAGTTTACGGCCCAGATTTCGGCCTTCCTTTTTCTTCTAGAAAGGGAGGATCCCCCATCTTGGATACCTCCGGCAGCTCCGACCTCCCCCTCGAGAACCAAGAGTTCTCGAGTGGGCTCCAAGTTCTGTTGAGGTTGGGGAGGTGCCCTTCGCCTATTTTGAGGACCGCGTTGGCCTGCGTCCTCTTCTTCATCATCAGAGGCTTCCCTCCTCTCGAACCTGGGCCTTTTCGACGGTGTCTTCTTCACAAACTCGGCCAGCTTCCCATCCTCGTAAAATTTCCATAGTTGTTTGAGGAGGTCTCGGCATTTGCTGGTGAAGTGGCCGATTGACTGGTGGTAGGCATAGTACTTGTTGGGGTTGAGCTTCGTGCGGTCCTGGCGGATCCTTCTTGGCTCTTCCAACAAGGCTTTGTCTTTGACCGCAGTAAAGACATGGTCGACGGAGACAGTGAGGACCTGGTTGAGCTTCTCTTTGAATTCATCCCCGTCACCGAAAGCCTTCAAGTTCCGGGGAGCTTTGTATGTGCCCCCGGACTTCTTCCCATATGGCTTTCTCTCCTCTGAGGCACCGACCTCTTTCTAGAGGGCCTCCTGCATAGCTACGAACACTCCCACCTTGTGGCAAAATTCGGTGTAAGTGTTCGAACATGCGAGGTGCATTTTCTTCCAGAGATCGGTGCCCTTTCGGAGCCCAGCCATCACTACGATGACTTTGGTATCCTCGTTCACCGGCTCGTCTTCCAGCAATATCTTATCGAACCTTTCCAAATACTGCTGGTCGGTCTCGTTCTCGCCTTGGTGGATGTTGGCGAGTCGGTGTTTCTGGGTTAGGTAGGATCCAAACCCGGAGAAGTGGGCCAAGAACTCCCGCGTGAGTTGGCCAAAGGACTGTATTGACCCCGGGGCGAGTGATGAGAACCAGCGGTGGGCTTTGTCCCCGAGGGTCAGTGGGAAATTCCGGCATTGAGTGGCGTCGGTGGCGCCTACTGAGATCACGTAGTCTGCATACTTGGCCAGGTGGACCTTCGGGTCAGACTCGCCCTCGTATGCAGACATCACCGGGAAGTGGATTTTCTTTTGGACCGGTGCTCGGAGGATGGTAGGTACCAAAGGGGACGCCGGGAGAGTGGTGGCATCGGGACCGCCAGATTTGGCTGCTACTTGGGCTTGTAGCATCTCAACTGCCTTTTTTAAAGTGGTCAGCTCATCGTCGCGGGTCTCCTCCGGTGGAGGTTGCTTGAAGGTTGTGCGCTTCGTGGACGCACGCCCCCGAGGCGCCTCACTCTAGGGTGACCCCTCCGTGATGGGTCAGAATTTTCGCCCGCCATTTGGGCCCAACCTATCAGCTGCGGGCCTCCGCAATCGATCATGGGCGGACCTACGAGGTTGTAGGTCCGACTCTCCCACCTGTGATGCGGATGGGGCCACCATTCGTTCATTTTCACCGCACCTCGGCCCCAACCTGCCCTAGAGGACCTCTCTCCTCAGCGATTGGTGGGTTTCAGATGCTTCGGTGTAGGCCGAAGCTCGCCCAGTGTGTGGGGCAGGCTCTTCCACCACCTTAGCCTTCCCAGCTCGTTCCCGGTACTGGCGAGCTTGGGCCGAGCTCACCTCCTGCTCTTTGTGGAGGTCGCTATACTGACCCCGGGTCTGGGTGCCCTGGGTCGGCCTGGTCTGCTCCCTGGCCTCGGTGGCTGGAGCTCACCGAGCTACCAGGGCGAGCTCGTCGAGCTGCCTCTGTTGCAGCCTTTGCAAGGTTGCAATCGTGCGCTGGAGCTCGTCAGGGTTGTTTGCGAGGTCCCTCAGAGCGGGGTTTAACTCCTCTTGAGCCACCGAAACCCGGGGAGGTTGCGGAGCATTGCTCTTCTGGGGAGCTGGGCGTGAGGTTTCCCCCTCGCCCTGGTCCTGGTTGTCGCACTTCCACCTTCTAATGGTTGCCAAGGTCTGTTCCTTAGGCATTTTGGGCTTGCGTCGGGGGAAGGTCGCCGAGGTCAGCAGGGAAGCTCGCCGAGGTTCCTGACTTCCGGCCAGGGTGACTTTGTTCGGGTTTTCGTCTAGCCTTGCGTGCAACGAATTTTCTGAAATCCGGTTTATTCGTGTACACGTGTGCGTTTGAAAACCCTTTTTGGACAGATTTTGTGAACCCAGAAATTCGGCTTCTTGCCCGGAAATCTGGGTTTTTGTTCAAGGAGTGAAAATATATGTGTGTATCTTCAAGTGTTCTTGAGTCTTTGTCAAGAACACCTTCAAATCTTTAAATCTTCAAACAAACCCTAACTTTTCACTCTCAAATCTTTTGGGTTAACGACCCTCCTTCTAACACCAAATTGTTGATAGAATTTACTAACGGTGTTTGTTATGTGGCTTGTTATAGCATATTAATCCTATCAAACAATAATCGAAGAATTGTGTTCTTGAGGGATAATATAGAGAGAGAAAGTAGAGAGTTTAGAGAGAGAAAGTTAATGTGTATTATGGTTGTGCTTTTTGAATAGTACAAGGGAGACCTATTTATAGGTGTGCAAGTGTGAGGTGGCACCTTGTGAGCCCATATGGCTTCCGGTGTTGACGAAGGTTCGTAACCTACTCCTTGGTCCCTCACAATGCCACCTTTACAATGCTCCGTCCTACTACACGTACATGTCCTATTCATTCACCCGCTAACCGGGTTCTTAGGCCGGGCGAGCTCCTTGGCGAGCTTCATTGCCTTTGCATTATTTTTAGGAATGATGTAGTGCAGACTCTAGCTCGGTCTCCTTGGATGGGAGCGAGCTCCCTCTCAAGAGGGGTAACTCGCCCGTAGTCTTCCCTTCTCTTGATGCCCCCGGCTGCTGACCTCGGCCTATCTGGAGCTCGGGCGAGGTTCTTACCTACCTCGTCGAGCTCTCCTGTGTTGGCCTTGGTTCGAGTCAGTGACCTAGCTCTTGTTCACCCCAGCGACCTTCGTAGCCTTGTGATAATCTCCTGATTATCTTTTGGTAGTTCGCCTAGTCAACAGCTGCTACAAGTAAATTAAAATATGCTCCTTGACACACGAGCCTAAACTGCACGATGCTCCTTAATGCACAAGCCTAAACTGCATGATTCTCCTTGACGCACGAGCATAAATTGCACGATGCTCCTTTATGCACGAACCTAAACTGCATGTTGCTCCTTTATGCACGAACCTAAACTGCATGTTGCTCCTTGACGCACGAGCCTAAACTACATGTTGCTCCTGGTCCACATGAGGATAAACTGTGTACGACAACCACCAAAGGTAATTATATATGGTTAAACTGTTAACTTATCCCACTAAAGGCATTCAAGTGGTTAAATATCAAAATCCCTACTTTGTCTAAAGTAGTTAAAGAATAGTCCCTCCTGGCCCGCATGAGGTTAAATTGTGTACGGTGCCCCCCCTCCAAAAAAAATAAAATCATGTTCCCCTTTGAACTACATTTTGACTTGATCCTCTTTTAAGAGGTACGTAGGCAGCTTAGCATATCACTATGTTCAGTCATAATCTAGTCATTTTAGCTGGATATCGATTTGCATAAATTATCGGGGCCATAGCACTGTAAGAAATTTGGGGATGCTTCTTCCAAGCCATTGGAATGAAATCTTGCGGGATGATTAAGTGACAATTCAAGCTCAAATAGATGATATCTTAGCCGACGACGACGAGCTCCCCACATCACTGATCTACTAATAAGGATATTATCAAAGTCTCTCGAATAAAGACACCCGATCGAAAATTACAAAAGCCAACAATGTTTCGACAGATGACGATGAGTGCACCACACCATTAATCTGCTAACAAAGACATCATTGGAGTCCACCGAATAAGTCCAAGTTCTTTCTAAGTCGAGTGCCTCTCATTCAAAATCAACGAGTTCTTTTTGGAACTCGTGAAATTGATGAATGCACGAGTTTGTTGAAAAGTCTGACTTCCCTCTAAGTTGAGTACCTCTCATTCAAAATCTGAAAAGTTTCTTTCGAAACTCGTGAAATTGATGAAAACATGAGTCCATTGAGAAGTTCGAGTTCTCTCTAAGTCGAGTGCCTCTTATTCAAAATCAAGGAGTCCCTTTTGAAACTCATGAAATTAATGAAAGTATGAGTCCATTGAGAAGTCTGAGCTTTCTCTAAGTCGAATGCCTCTCATTCAAAATCAACGAGTCTGTTTCGAAACTCATGAAATTGATGAAACTATGAGTCCATTGAGAAGTCCGTTGAGAAGTCTGAGTCAAGTGTCTCTCATTCAAAAGTAACAAGTTTGAAAGAATTGAAACCCACAAGACCGAGACCCACGTTTCTTTCGAAACTCATGAAATTGATGAAAGTACGAGTCCGTTGAGAAGTCCAAGTTGAGTGCCTCTCATTCAAAATCAACATGTTCAAAAAAATTAAAACCCATAGACCAAAACACATATTTTCTTTTGAATATCGTGAAATTGATGAAAGTACGAGTCCATCGGGAATATTATGTAGACGGGTACCACACTTTGCAAAAGGCCTTGATGACTTCGTAGTCAAATTCATACGTGAAGAGAGATGCGAAGACAGAGTCGTAGATGCAAACTTCCTTGAGGTCGTGACGACATCGATGCAATACATCCTCCGTCCACTCCCAATAGCCCTTTGATGAAGCAAAATTTGCCAGAAAATTCCATCGATCCTCTCCAAGTGGTTTGGTTCGGGTTCGTGTCATACGGCGTCCCAAAGATGGTAAACGGGTCACATCTTCGACGTGCCTATGGTGAGCCCCCTTCAAGATCCACGCCTATGTTGATCGGTTCAAGAAAAGCTCTTGCGACCAACACTCTAAGTGCAACACTTTACTCAAGGAAGGTCAAAGCTTCGCATAATTGACGATGATAGGCTTCTCGATCCGCAAATGAGTTCCTCCCTCCAAAGATTGGCGCTTTTCATTGAGAATTATCAAGGAACAAACTCTGAAAGTTATCACAATGTTTTTAATAAACCATTATGATCTGCGAAGAGAAAAAAAATTCCTTCAAATGATAGTTTATTTCAGAGTGGATAGGAAGACTTTTTTTTTAAGCCCAACATGAGTAATGAAATCTCAGATTAATTTTGTGGGCTTGATCCCAACTAAGAAAAAAAAATGGGGCTCAATTGCCCAAGTTCTGCATAAAGGATACACAACAGCCTTCATCTTTGTCTTCATGCTGAATTCTCGCCGCTCTCTCTCAGTCGGGAACTGAAGTCAGCGCCGCTGCTCAAATCGTCTCACAGCCGACGCCAAGGACCGCCACTAGGCCTCGCCGTAGATTGCGCCGCATAGCACTGACGATCACCTCTCAGATCGTCTGAAATCGTGGACCACCGCCATGCAGAACCTTCATGATGTTATGTCGTCCATTACCTTGAGCCGGAAAACACCAGCGCCAATGCCTCCCACGACACTCCCCTCACCGACTAGAACAGGAAATCGCCACCATGAGCCACCGAGCACACACCACCACAAACATCTCTGGAAATTGAATCGATGTCTTCTGTAGCTTTCTTACCACCATTCGCGTTGTGAATCGAAGTCGTGAAACCCCTGCATCCGTGTATCATCGCGCCATAGTCACCATTCTTGATATCCTCCAGCAGGAATCCATGGTTGTTCAAAGCATTCTCCCTAGATTTCGCTATCCCGAGATCGAGCCCAACAACCATCGTGGCCCTCTCGACCGACAGCAACTAGAAACTGCCTTTTCTGCACGAAGATGCCGGCCACGGATCTCGTTGTTGGAAACCAGAACCACGCACCGCTTCAACTGGGAACCACCATCAGAGCCTCCATCGTCTTCGCTTGATAAAAAACCTCCTCTGCTTCACCACGATCGAAGGAACAGCCACATCTCTCACTCCAATCTGAAAACTGCCTAACCGCCGTCGGCAAATCCATCTCTCACAGCCACGATTGTTGTTGGAATTTTTGCCGGAGGGAGAATTCACCCACACACACAGCAAGCTGTTTGCCTCCCAAATCATCGTGGCCCTGCTCCACCATCAATGCAGCAATCACCATTGGCACTGGAAATTAGAGCTACCGTCTGGAATTAAAACTGCCAATTGGAAGTTGCAGTTGCTCCCTCATCGAACGAAGCTCGCCCCGTTCAGCTAGAAAAAGAAAAATTCCTCTCGCTGACAGTTTCAAGGTCTCGGTCCACTCCTCTTCAACTGATCACCGATTCTCACCACGCGCCAACGATTGTTAGTCAAAGATCGAATTGTTAGTCAAAGATCGAATTGTTGCATAATTCTCCTTGGTTGGATCCTCTCCCACGCACACAACCTGTTTGATGAAATACCAGGATAAGGAATGTTTGTGCTCGCCCCAGGTCCATCATGCCGCCAGGTTCACTGCAAACAAGTTAAAAAAAAATCAATTGGAAAATGAAAACTGCTGCTGTAAGATAAAAGGAAAAACAGAAAGGAATGAGATGAATGACAAGAAGAGAAACTCTTATCTGTGAAGATAAATTTGTTAAATTTATTATTAGAGGTAGAGGTAGAGTTCTTTCAAATTACGTGTTAAATTTATTATTGGGAATTAGGATAAATTTAATTTCTAAATAATAAATTAAATTGGGCTTCAAAAGCCTAATAAATTGAATTGAGCCTCAAAAGCTTAATAAATCCAATTGAGCCTCAAAAGCCTAATAATTGAATTGGGCCTCAAAAGCCTAATAATTGAATTAGGCCTCAAAAACCTAATAAATTGAATTGGATCTCGAATGCCTAATAAATCCAATTGGGCCTCTAAAGTCCAATTAAATATTTTGGGCCTCTAAAGTCCAACAAATTCTTGTGGATCATTAAAGCCAAGATATCAAGTCTGGTCTTTAAAAAGCCCAAGAAATTAAATCTTCACAAATATCCTTGGAGATTATCAAATATGACATCTTTTGGGGAATATTCCCCAAATCAAATCTTCTGGGCCATCAAATCTGGCCTGCAAATCTAGAACTCTACACCTATAAGTAGGGTCTCATTCTAGTCATTTTACACACAACAAGAAGATCAAGATGATCAGAGCTTGGAAAGGAGGAGCAACTCAGAAAATCGAAGACTTCGGGCATCCTTGAAGATTCAAAGGCGTTGTTCACGGTTTCAAAAGCGTTCTTCATCAACAAAGGCGTTTTGATCTGGGATCACGGTGCAAAGCCTCCGATCGGCGTTCTTCATCAACAATGATGTTTGATTCAAGAAACACGATGACAAGCCCCACCAATCAATGATCATCCACAAGTCCTCAACGACAATCAATATCGCTCAGCTACAACGACATCTCTATAGGGAGTCCAAAGGAGAATAATCAATAAAGTCCTCCCAACATGGCAATATTAATTTGAAATAAGGCTTAACGCCCTCAAATTAGTATCAACTTCAATATCAAACTCAGACCCAACTTAAAAAATCAACAAAGTCCTTCCATAAGGCAACATTAATTCGAAACAATGCTCAACGCCCTCGAATTAACGTCCAACTCTAAAGTCAACTCCGGACCAGCTCCGACAAATCAACAAAGTCCTTCCACAAGGCAACGTTAATTCGAGGAAATAAGGCTCAACGCCCTCGAATTAACGTCCAACTCCAAAGTCAACTCCAGATCAGCTCCGACTAATCAACAAAGTCCTTTCACAAGGCGACGTTAATTCAAAACAAGACTCGACACCCTCGAATTAACGTCCAACTCCAAAGTCAACTCCGGACTAGCTTCGACAAATCAAGAAAGTCCTTTCATAAGGCAACATTAATTTGAAATAAGGCTCGATGCCCTCGAATTAACGTCCAACTTCAGAGTCAACTCCGGACCAGCTCCGACCAGCTCCGACCAACTCCGACCAACTCGTAAATCAAGTCAAGACCAAGTCAAGACTCAAAGAGAAGAATCAGTGGATCGAATAGAGATTGGACCAAATCAATCGCTTGATTTCTTCAAATTCAACATATTCTTTGTAATTTCATTTTTCACTATTAATAAAGAGTTACTCCATCCGTCTCACTATAAGTTGCTCATTTTGTCATTTTCGTCTGTCCCACTATATGTTGCTCATTTGCTTTTTTACCTTTTTTGGAAACTGTTATTCACTTCTTTATTATTATTTTCAATATTTTTTACACTATTTCCTTTACTTTTTCACTTTTCTCCATCACATCACTTATATTTTTTCACTTTTTTCATCACATCACTTATACTTTTCCACTTTTACCTTAATCTGTGTGCTAAAAAACAACGAGCAACTTATAGGGGGACGAAGGGAGTATTAATTTTTGTGGAAAAAATTCACAGGTTACACCTACAAACGATACATCTACAAAAATAACCACAGTTTAACACACCTAAAAACATAATTCTCTATTACTAAATGATAGAAGTAAAATGTAATTTCATTGCTAAATGTTAGAACAAGAGTTACATATGACTTATATAGGATATAATATTTTTACGGGACCGCAACTTAAGAGAATGACAAAATGAGGATCATAACTTTTTGAATAGATAAAATAAGAACAATTTTGAGCTGGTAAAATAAGGATAGTGATTTTTTCAATTCAGATAGATAATTTAAGAACCGTAACTATTAACAATTATAAATTAAGAACAAATTAAACTTGAAGTCATACCAAATTGGTTCGATTTGGCCCGAATGTATTCCAAAATTGATCCAACCTAATTTACATTAATTTGGACTAATTTGCCCTCAATATGCTTACATTGTAAAGTTACAATATGAAAAACATTTATTCCACTTATATAGAGAAGAGCTAGAGTAGCTTTTGTTGTGGACGGCTCTAGACTTAAAAAGGCAGTTGCAATTTTGTAACAACTTAGAATATTTTGTTAACTACAACTAGAATATTACTTGTGTCTTGTTTAGCTACTCATCATATGTTTATGAATCACTAAAAGATCTTGATCTCTAACAAGCATATAGGGAGATATATTAGAAGTAATTGAGAACGACTCAAATATAATAAATTATTTATAAAATGGTTAATTAATTTTTATAAGTATATACTTTAGAATAAATCGGATTTTTTTTTTATGATTGACTCATGCGCATTAAAAGATTGTGTAATTTTATTTTATTTTATAATAAATCATTGTGCAAATAAATTATGAAATTTACAAAGCAATAAACATTAAAACATAAATAATTATATAAAAAAATTTGTAAAAAAAATACAGTTTCTGTGCACAGTACAAGTAAACACACTACTTATAGTACATACTCCCTCCGTCCACGATAAATGGTCCAATTTGCCTTAAATGGTCGTCCACAATAAATGGTCTACTTACCTAAAATGGAAAACTTACAATCATTATTTTCATTTTTTATACACATATACTCACTTTTACACATCACATCAAGTACTTTTTTAATAATTAAATATTTTTTTATATTAATACACTCACTTTTACACATCAACATCTACTTTTCTTAATAACCGTGCACAACAAGGGTAGTCCAATTTTCATGGACGGAGGGAGTATAAATTATGAATTTTTAAATTAATTGATTTTTGTATCATCACATATTATTTAAAAAATATCCAAATATAGTACTTTCTCTATTCCACAAGAATTTGCATACTTTTCTTATGCGGACGTCCCACACAAATTTGCACACTACTAAAAAAGGAAACACTAATTTACGTGCACACTTACAAATTTATACACATATTTATCCATATGTCACTATTTTATATATAAAACATATTTTTTTTTAAATGTGTCGTTTTGTAGGGTGCAAATTTCTATTGTAATTTGATTTAACCCAACATAGTAATTCCCTTATTCATATGTCACATTTTTTAAAAAGAAGTATGAAACTTGGAATATCCGATGCTTTAACTCGCACTCATTAAAGATGTCGAGAGGAAATTGTAGTTCTGGTCCCACAGGACACGGCCTTGATCGCTTTTGGTCCCAAGGTGTGCAAAACTAGTCTCATACACACTTTTTTGTTGCATTTTTGGTCCCAACGTCAAAAACTAACGATTTCGTTAGTTTATGACACTTTTGGTCCCAATGTTATTTTGCACTTTTGGTCCCAATTTTTTTTTACTCAAATTTGACTTTAGAATCATGTAGAACACTCTAAAAATTAATAATATAAAGCTAGAGTATTTTAGAATAATTTTAAAAAAAAATTAGTATAAGTTGAGAGTTATTGAGAAATCAAGAGAACTCGTCCCAACCATTGATTCAAAATAATATTCATAGTCCATTGTGAGGGTGAGTTACTATAAATAGGAGGATATTGCTAAAAAATCTAAAAGTTGTAAAAACTTTTAAACTATAAATAAATAATTATTATCCTCAAATATTTGTGTACTCAATATTTACTTCTTAAATCATATAATTTCGTAAATGCTTCTACAGTTGTGGCTTTAGCTGCAACCCATAATGCTTTCTTGAATGCATCACCCTTGAACCCAACTCTCTTCATATTTCCATGCAAATGCCTTACACCAAAAAACAGCAGCAACATAGTCTCAAAGTACAACAATAATATAACCAAAATACACCAGCAACATAGTGCAAAATATAGCAGCAATAATAAAAACCATAATCCAAAATACATAGTCTAGAATCCAAATTCATAAAGAAGTACATAAACACCATAATTCAGTCAAACTAGAATCCAAATTCAGTGCATAAACATTGTTATCATAACAGAATTCATAAGTAAATCGCCAACATGCTACTTTTTCTCATTGTCCTTTGTTTTCTTCTTCCTTTTCCCCTTTAAAGCAGCATATTTAGTCAAACTAGATAAAGTCACAAATTTCTTTCCTCCTTGAGAGATCACTCTCATACCATCTCTATTTGTACTTTGTCCACCAATATTGACATTACAACCTATGTATGTGTTGGGACTGAAATTAATACCAGTGGAAGGGAGTAGTGGGTTAGAACCTGAACCACCAATTGTAATTTGGCCACCAATAAAATTTTATGGATGAAACTCCATAGGTGGAGGTTCCCTTATCACAACTCCAGATGTCCTCCCCATTTGAACATTTGAGGATGAAATTTGTTCTCCGGAACACTAAATGCATATAAGGTGTCATGATAAAATTATAATTCGGACATATTTAGAAATTTATTGTGAAATAAATAGAAGCAGAGAGTACCTCAACAGATTCTTCACCTTGACTCTTTTTTTAGTGATTGCTTGAAATAGAAACTGCCTGAGACCTCTGGAGCACCTATTTTTTAATTTTCAAGTTATCAAAATATTCAATTGTCAATAAATTTTAGGTATGAAATAATTATGAATAATATATTCATATCATGTCCCTCCTTCCTTGTCTAGTTGTTGGCTTGTACCTCTTTTTGGGCCTATCACCATCCTTCTCTTCAACCTTTGAAAATAGACAAATAAGGTAACATGTTAATATCAAATAAATAATAAGAATTTGATAATAAAATTTCACTCTTACAGCTTTATTAATGACAGGAGCATCATCTTCTTGTGTCATTGGTGGGTGATCAAGACTTTGAGTCAACTCCTCAGCTTGTGTATTTGATGTTTGTCCATTGCCAATTGTAGTTGCACTTTGATTTGCCTCGTCCATTTCCACATCAGCTATGAAATCCTGGGCCAACTTATTCAATTCACAACCCATTCAATTGTGACCTTCTTCTCCACAAAATTTACATATCAATTTGTAACTTTGCCTTGACATTTTTTGAATCCCCATTTTCCCTTTCCCTTTTCCTTCTTCATCAGCACCTATTCTCCTTCTTCTCTCTGGTCTTCCCTTCTTCCTTTTACCAAAATTTGGTGGCAATGGAGGGATGTAACCTGTCTTTACCCACAACTCTTGTCCACTCATTGGTGCAATATTGTGTGCATATATTGCTTCATATATCTCCACAGAGTAACACTTATGCACAAAATTTTCCACATTTAATCCTTCTGCAGATATTGCACTTATAACATGTTTACATGGTATTCCAGATACCTCCCACCCCCTGCACTCACATGTATATTCTCTTAGGTCAACTGCATTCCTTGATCCATCATAACATGTAATCTCATACTTGGATGAAGTAGATTTTACTGGGAGACAATCCTTTGATTCTTTGATTGCTTTGAACAACAACAATCTAATCCTACCACATACTGTTTGTCCCTCCCATTTTCTTTCACACTTATCCCTGTTTTTTTGCACCCTGGTCATTAAGTACTCTCTCAACCACTCCAACATAGTTAAAATTGGAGAACTTCTTGCATCCAAAATGGCAGAATTAAAGACCTCACACATGTTGTTGACTAAAGTATCACACTTGGAAAATGAGTTGAAATGAGATCTTGACCATTGTGAGGGAGGCTTTTCCTGAAGCCATGCAAAACATCTTGGATCTATTCCTTCAATCTTCTTCATTGCAGAGTTAAATGCTTCTACAGTTGTGGCTTTAGCTGCAACCCATAATGCTTTCTTGAATGCATCACCCTTGAACCCAGCTCTTTTCATATTTCCATGCAAATGCCTTACACAAAATCTATTATCTACTCCAGGCAGAATACTCTCAAAAGCTGGGATCAAACCCTTCTGCTTATCTGACATGACAGTGTGTGCATCTTCTCTCTCTATCTGCAAGTCACCCTTTAATAACTCCATCGAATATCTCTTTAATCTGTCCCACATGATGTAGTTTGATAGTATGTAAGAAATGTATCCCTTCTGCAATTTAAAAGAACACTAATTTAAGAAAACATAACATATTCAAGAAAGTGTATGCATCTTCTCTGGAGAAAAAAAACACAAAACATATACATTCACTAATTTTAAACGAATAAATATGAATTTCCAATTTTCAGATCTTCACAGAAAAATAAATACGAATTTCCTAACCTTCACATAACAAATAATATCATTCAAGTATAACTTACACTCCACATAATTCAAAATACAGTACTTACTGTAGTCCGGGCTCCAAATCGAATCAGATGCTTCCTTCGGATCATTTTAGCTCTCGTCTCCAAGTCGAACAGATATTAGTGTAATAAGGGATTCCAAGTATGAGATTTATGGTGTTTGAGAAATTGGTGCGAAATCAAAATTAGGATATTGAATTTTCAGAATTTCTCCATTGCGTTTTTTCTCTTCTCCAAAATTAGGGTTTGGTATTTTCTTCTCTTCACCAAGACAAATGAAAAGGCACGTGCAAGTCACGAGGTTTATTTCCGTCAAAATTGTTAGTTTTTTGACGTTGGGATAAAAAATACAACGAAAAAATGTGTATGATACTAATTTTGCACACCTTAAAATCAAAAGCGATCAAAGCCGTGTCCTATGGGATCAGAATTGCAATTCTCTAAAGATGTCGAAGTTCAAATCGTCACTACGGGAAGAAGAGAAAAAATCACATAGGAAAGTGAAAAAAAGAAAAGGAAAAACTGTCTGAACGGTAGTTGTCAGACGTACGCGCGTTTCAAGGCGATTGTGGAACACCTTAGATCCGGAGGTCCGCCACGTGGCACCAATAAATCACATTTCATCCAATAGTTTGCGCATGTTCACATCAAACAATACAAACTGCGCGTGGAGTTTGATTTCTCTTATGCACTTTACAGACATTCCTACTCAGAACTTGAGAAATTATTTGCCGCAATAGAAAATTGTAAAGCTAGAGAAAGAAAATCGATATTAGTTCCGAAATGACGAGACTGCCCTTCCCGTCCTATGAGTTTTTCGTGCAGTTGACAACAATGCTGTTTTTGTTAGGAAAAGGCGCTGTTGTGGTAAGATGCGATTTTAGTTCACACTGGACGTAATTGGTGGGGGAGTATTGGAGAGGCGCGCGTATAACAGTGAAGCAGAAAACATACGTCCACTGGAGGACTGTATATAGAGAGAGAAGCAGCAGACTAGAGAGAGAAAGTGAAAGACTTTTCTGGTAACGATCCACAGCTTTAGCTTTACAACACAGTTCAAACGAGAGATCGTCAGCTCACTCTACCCAAGGTAAGTATACTTCATAATTTGCAGACTTCGATATAACTTTTTAGAATTTTCAATTGTTTTTTCCAGTACTTTCGATCATTATCTGACTCGATTGTTTTGCCTGGGGAGATTCATGAATTAATGGGTTGAACAGTATATGATCTACTTTTTCACTTTCCTCTTTAATTTCCGCAAATTATCGCGATGAATTAGTTCCTGATTATGATCTATGAAGTGAAGAATTTATGTCGTGTCATTGAAGAAATTGAGTTCTCTCGCTTGTGTTTTAATTTAATTCTTATTGTGGAAGTTTGCTTGGACTTTAATTCTGGAAAATGATCTCATGGATGTTTATGTGGCGTGATCTGGATGCATATTTTTTTTTCCTGAAACTTGAATTATTGAGTTTTTACTGTAATTAGTGTGGATTGATCTGTAAATTTTTGGAATCTGTTTTCTATGAGTTTGCAAAATAAGTATATGTGGAAGAATACTACAAATGATTTTTATTCTCCACTGAGGTTGCATCGCTGTGGTGCTTATTCACACTCTATTTGGAGCTCTTGAGGAAGAATACTACAAATAACATAGGTGTGAATTCTGGAGGTTATGAAATAATAGAAGCAAATGCAAAGGAGTCATATGTGGAAAGGTTATCTGTATTTTAACACGAATTCTGCATGAAACGAATATGATCATTAAGTGCTGTAAATAATAGTTGGACTATGAATGCAAATCATGAAGTTGAATTATAAAAGAACATGCCTACATGAAGTCGGTACTCACAAGAGGGTTCAAAAGGTCAATCCTATTAAAGTAAAACTACCAAATGTTCTGCCAAACTCCTTAACCAGTTGGTTAAAATGGTGTGTTCATCTAGTAAATGCTGGACGTGTGCCACAAGTTAGTTGTTTTGCTGCTCTGCAATTGGAAGTTTCTCCTTTTCATTTGTGATTCTTGTTAAATTCTGGATATACTCTCCTCTTTTATGTATGTTCTCAGTTCCTTAAGAGTAAAGGCCCTAATATCAATTTATGTGTATACTCTTCTAATCACATCTATGCATTTTTCCAGGTTCCCTTCTGCACAGCTGCGGTGCTGGTTGCCCTTTCAGCTGCTCCAACTTTAAGTTCCCAGTTAGAAACCGAAATAGGAAATGACTACAAGCTTATTTCTTATTTTGGAGCCTGACTGAGAACTAAAAGTTCATTCACTGGGGAATTGAAGCACTGTGATAAGTTATCTAAGAGTGTTTCTTGGTCTCTAATCCGCATAGGTGTCTGATCCATAAGTAGAAGGATAAAGATGGAACAAAAAATGGGAAAATACCTAAATGGTCAACCAAGAAACACTGAAAAAATTGGTTACAATTCTGTTGATAATAGAAATGAGGGTGTGATGGGCTCTGTAAACCAGAGATACACACAGGATTCTTCCAATACAATGAATATGAATTTAAGAGCAACAGATGTTAATGCAACAGTCGGAGCAAGGCCTGTTCACTACTCCATTCAAACTGGTGAGGAGTTTGCTCTAGAGTTTATGTGGGAAAGGGTTAATCCAAGACAACATTATATTCCAAATTCATCTGTTGAGGTTAATAGTGGAACTACCCCTGTGGATCGACATGGCATGCTTGGAGCACCCCATACTGGTTCCGAGAGGCAGCCCGATGCTCCCTCTTTTCCTTCTGTTGAAAAGGGTAAATTCCAAGCTCCTGTGACTACAAGCAATGCTTCTTTGAGAGAAGAAAAACCTGTCAGCAATCTGCTTCCGACGGTGACTAGAACCTCATCTAAGAGTACGAGGTTTCACAGTCATTCTTCTTTGGGCTCGCGTGGTGGCTCGTCTAAAATGTTGAAGTTGTTATGCAGTTATGGCGGTACAATTTTGCCTCGTCCAAGTGATAGAAAACTTAGATATGTTGGAGGTGAAACACATATTCTCAGCATTAACAAGGATATTTCTTGGGTGGAGCTTAAGCAGAAGACATATTCATATTGCAATGAACCTCATTCTATTAAATACCAGCTTCCTGGCGAGGATATTGATGCTCTGGTATCTGTGTCCTCAGATGAGGATTTACAGAATATGATGGAGGAATGTAAGGTACTTGATGGTGGATCTCAGAAGCTTCGGGTGTTTCTCATTTCAAATGATGTCCTGGATGATTCTCAGCTTGGTCTTGAGAGCATGGATGGTGATTCTGAAATTCAATATGTCGTCGCTGTAAATGGAATGGATTTTGGTTCAAGAAGAAACTCAATTGGCGTTGATTTGGGGAACAATTTGGATGAGTTAATCAATTCAAGAGTTGTAAGAGAAACTGGTCAAACTGCTGCCTACTTGGCTGCAGGTGGTACTTTAAATCCAGAAGTAGTGTCATCTAGAGCAAATCAACCTTCTCAAGTAGAGATGCCAAGTTCGTCACATGCTTTTGAGGCCAACTCGCTAGGTTACCAGGTCCAGACTATCAATCAAGAACAGCCTGAATGGAATTCATCACGTGGTTTCGGCCAAACGGACGTCCTCTCTACTACAGACGAAAAAAACACAGCTTCATCATCTGTTGGATTACAATATGACTATGGTTTTGGTACATCAAACAGTTCACTAGGAGTAGGGCAGCCTAATATGACATCGAAAAGTAAGGCACCAGGAGTACCACACATGGAGATAAACCAGGACAATAAGATTGAACCTGATAAAGATCATTCCCTGGAGTCAAATATTCCTCGAATGGATAAACGGATGAACAAGGAGAGTTCAATCCAGAGAACTAATGAGCCTACTAAAGTTGATGAGAAGACAGTATCTTCAGATCCACACACTGTTTCATCTTCAAATAACACGAAATCTGATGAAGCATCTACTGCTGCTGCTGCTGCCACAGACAAGGGGATCTTGGTCCCACCAACACAGATAAATGAAGAGAACCATGAAGATGTAAAAAATTACATGTCTCCAAATATTGTTCCGCTTGAAGAGATGAACAAGTTTGATGACGATGACCATTCTTATACATCTGGTATTGGATTCATGAATGAGAGCGGCCATGAATCAGATGTTCTTCCTCAGCCGCTGTTCCGATCAGAAAGAATTCATAGAGAGCAGGCAGGGCTTAATCGTTGGTCCAAGTCTGATGATTCTTCTGGTCCCCATCTCCAAATGAGTAGATCAGATGTTTCACAACATATCTCAGAATCAGTTGATAAGTTGACTGATTGGAATGTTGCCGATAACTTGAAAAAAGTTAATTCTTTCACCAAATCAACAGGTGTGGATTCCCTCATTACTAATGAGAAACTGCATGAATCTTCAAAATTGATGACAGATGATAAAAATGAGTCAGATCACAAGGCTGAGCCAAATGCTACAGTTGCTCCTACTGTTGTTATGTTAAAGCAAGGAACTTCTGAACATCTGCAAGAGGATTCTTCTCATATCAAGATGAAGGAAAAATCCGGTGAGGTAAAACTACATGATATGGGTGGGGGGGATGTTCCTTTAGTGGCCCGACGTGATCATCAATTTGGTGCTGTCACTCCAGAGCATGAAAATATCCTTATCGACATCAATGATCGTTTTCCTCATGATTTTTTATCTGATGTGTTTTCTAAGGATAGAATAGATGCGAGTTATGCTGGTGTTACATCACTGCATGGCTATGCACCTGGTTTGAGTGTGAACATAATTAATCATGAACCTAAAAGCTGGTCATACTTTCAGAATCTTGCACAAGATGACTCCAGAAGTGATGTTTCTCTTATGGATCAGGATCATCGTACTTTCTCGTGTTCACAAGCGATAATTGGAGAACATGCACCTGTGGATTATAGTTTTCCACCTTATGAGGGTGGTGCAGTTGCACAAGATACTGTAGATTCCAGTAGTACACTTGATGTTGATAATCAGAAGCAACCATCTGGCCCAGTGACACCTGACACCATGAATGTGACTTCGGATTATGATAATCCTCAGACTTCTGCTATTCAAATTCAGCCATCTAATCACTCAATGAACTCAAGGACAGCTGGATCTAATCATGAGGTATTAATTTGACCATAGATAACTTTTCGGGACTATAATTTCTTTAATCTTATATCATTTTTATGGTTTTAAGGATGGGAGGAAAGCAGCTCAACCTACAGGCTTCCCTCTTGTTGACCTTTTTGATCCCAATTCTCTACAGGTATGGTTCCTCTTGCAAGCAACACTGGTTTGCATCCCCATAGAGCCAAAACAATATGATATCTCCTACATCTTAGGAACTTAACTGAAACAGCATAATGAAAAAAGTATGTATGAGTGGAGAAAAAAGAATGACTTGCGTGCAAGTACATATGTGTGGTATTGGTATTAGAACCAAGTATAAACTAGTAAAAATAACTGGAAAAGCCTTTTTTTTTAATAAATGGTTTCCATGCCGTTTTTGTAGTTATGTATTGTATATAGCATGAGATTCTTAGACTGTTGCAAAACCAAAGGCATTGTCGTATGCCAGCCTTGCATTTACAATATGTTGGGAGTTCCTAACCTCAACCATTTTAGCAAAATACTGCTCCATGAACGACGCTACATATTGTGGGGACATCTGAAATCTTTTTCAGGAGATCTTTTTTGCTTGAAATGTGTAGAATTTCCTTAAATGGTATATATGTATGTTTGATCCACATTCTGTTACAGATTATTAAGAACAGAGATCTTGAAGAGTTGAGGGAATTGGGTTCTGGAACATATGGTACTGTTTATCATGGTAAATGGAGGGGAACCGATGTTGCTATTAAGAGAATAAAGAAAAGCTGCTTCATGGGCCGAACATCTGAGCAGGAGACACTGGTAAGTGCCTTCAGATGACTTAAAGTAGTATGATGAATGACTGTATCTCCTGTTTCTATGTGAAAGAAGTGAGAGAAAGACCTCGATTTTGATTATAACTTTCTTGTGATATTGTCCAGACAACTGAGTTCTGGCATGAAGCTGAAATTCTGTCAAAGCTTCACCATCCCAATGTGGTGGCATTTTATGGTGTAGTGCAAGATGGACCAGGATCGACGCTTGCAACCGTGACAGAGTTCATGGTCAATGGGTCCCTGAGACATGTTTTAATTTCCAAGGAGAGGTACTATTCTTCTATGACAAAGTCTAATGTAGATCTGTTTTTCTTGTATAGCCCTTCACTAGGAGTTTGTACAGGCATCTTGATCGTCGCAAGAGGCTCATCATCGCGATGGATGCAGCTTTTGGAATGGAATATTTGCATTCAAGGAACATCGTGCATTTTGATTTAAAATGCGACAACCTGCTTGTCAACTTGAAGGATTCTTCCCGACCCATATGCAAGGTGACTCATGACTGTCCTTCGCTCATAAACTCATATCTATATTGCAGTTAACTTATTCAATTGACAAATGAAGAAAGACTATAATTGGGTGCTTGATGAAATCTTGATGCTTAATTTTTATTTTTATAACAATGTCTAGGTAGGTGATTTTGGTCTGTCAAAAATCAAAAGAAATACACTGGTTACTGGCGGTGTTCGAGGAACCCTTCCATGGATGGCTCCTGAGTTGTTGAATGGTAGCAGCAGTAAGGTTTCGGAAAAGGTAAATATCTTGTACGAAACAAGAGTTGACTTATAAAAGGCAATGATGTCATAATGTTTGATTTGTCACAGGTTGATGTCTTCTCGTTTGGGATTGTTCTTTGGGAAATTCTCACCGGGGAGGAGCCGTACGCCAATATGCATTATGGAGCAATCATCGGTTTGCTCTCACTCTTTCTCTTGTTCTATAAAAATCAACGAATGTGGTAACATGCTCTATATATCTTGAATGAGAATTGAAGACTTGTGTATAACACATATTTGTATTAATGCAAATAATATTACTCTCTCTGTCCCTAAACACTTTTCAAACTTCCCTTTTTTGTCTGTCCCACGACACTTTGCACACCCTATAAATGGAAATTACTACTTCAACTTTATCCTCATAATATTCACATATTTACATAAAATGCCATTAGTTTTACACTAAATCCAAGCAATTTCATTATTTTAATAATATAACTTTACACATCACCCTCAATACTCTACTTTTTACACACTTTTCTTAAAAATTGTGTAAAAAGAGGTGTGCAATCTTTTTAGGGACGGAGGGAGTAGTTGTTTTCATTGAACAATAAACAATATTAATTGTGCAACTGGTGCACCTAAGTGTTACTCTTGTTTTAAAGAAAGTGAAACACGATATGAATAACCGACATACAGGATTCTAACCGTGCTTATCTTTGTGAAAGCAGGCGGTATAGTAAATAACACGCTGCGGCCGCCTGTGCCAAGCTTTTGTGACATGGAGTGGAGACAACTGATGGAGCAATGTTGGGCGCCCGATCCCGTTGCTCGGCCATCCTTCACTGAGATAGCCGCACGCTTACGTACAATGAGCACGACGAAAACACCAGCTCATGCTCAGTTATCCAAGTGATTTTTGTGTAAAGATTGTTTTCCACGATTGAACAAGACACTTTTCCTTATAATTATACGAAAAAAAGACAGCTCTTGTTTTTGCTGTTACTTTCATGTACATTATGTATTGCAGCAGTTGTTTATATGTGAGTATGAATAAGAAAAGATATGGAGGTCTGTCTTTCCAATTTGTTTCTCATTGTTACAAGGATGATCTCTGATTTTTAACTCATTATAAATCTGTAATATGTGAAATTCTCAGGATACAGAGTTTTTAGGTCTCATAACTTTTGCCTTTTTCCAAATACGTCCCAATAAAGTTAATTTATCCAATTACATTAAGTATACAATTTACGTCCCAAATTTTACCGGATTTAACCAGAGTAAGCAAAACGACGTTGTTTTGGCTCCGTGTGCCGATCACATGTCATTTAAATTGGGGCTTTCCGGTGTGCTGGTGACATGGAATTTATTTTTAAATTTTCAAATAATTTTTTTGCCAAAATAAATTAATGAATTTCCATCTCATTTTCTAATATTTAATAAAAATGAATAATTAAAAAACTAAAATTTCCCTAATTTAAAAGGAATCTCGCCCTTTTCTTCCCCAAATAATTCAATTGTATCAGAAGAACTCCATTGCACTTGAGACTCCTCGTATCAGCATTTCTTCTTCCAAAAAAAAATTCATTGCAGAAGAACATAGTATTTCTTCCTCCCCAAATATTAATTAAAGGAACTCCATTGCAGAAGAACACAACTTCATCGCAAACCCGAAAATTGAACCCAAATGCCAGAAATTGGAGGCGTAAAATGTTTTTGTCAAATTGTTTGAGGAAGAAGAGGACGAGATTCCTTTTAAATTAGGGAAATTTTTATTTTTTAATTATTATTTTTATTAATTATTAGAAAATGAGGTGGAAATCCATTAATTCATTTGGGCAAAAAAATTATTTGAAAATTTAAAAATAAATCACATGTCACCAACACACCGGAAAGCTCCAATTTAAATGGCACGTGATCGGCACATGGGTCAAAATGACGTGGTTTTGCTTACTCCGGTTAAATCCGACGAGATTTGGGACGTAAATTGTATACTTAATAGATATTTGGAACGTAATTGGATAAATTAACTTTATTGTGACGTATTTGGAAAAAAACAAAGTTATGGGACCTAAAAAATCTCTATCCCTGAAATTCTCTATGGAGGAAAATTAATTATGAATTTGTTATTTTGTATCTAAGAATATAAAGAGTTTGAATCTCAAATAACAAATTCCAGTTAAGGGACTTTGTATTGAAAATTTTAAAAAAAACAACTCCTATTATTCCTGAAGAATCGTCTTTATTTCTTTTAAAAAATTATCCTGTTACGATTTAACAAATGGTGATTATAAAAGAAATTCAATACAGTTGAATTATACAATACACCAAATGCATGCAAGACCTAAACTTTCACTTCGACCATGGCAACCAACAACTTCCCTTTAAAAAAAAAATTCAGCTCATAGCACTCATAACATAATTCATATGGAGATAACATAATTCCTTTAAAAATAGAGCACAACAGTAATTTGTATAGAGAGAATATAATTCCTTCAACAGCACAGAAAAAAGAGATTTTTATTTTCATTCCTGCAGAAAAACGTGATCAAATCGAGGTCCACAGCTTTGCATATAATGAATGCTTTACAACAAACATATAAAATAGAAACACTGTGGGTATGATTTGTTTGGGACTAGCTCGATCGGATGGATGTAGAACTTTGCGATCACGCACCACACGAGTTTGAGATTTAACATCCGGATTTCACATCCCAAATTCAATCCACACCTAATAATACCTATTAAACCTATTATTACTCTTTCCAACACAAACTCATAAAATATCTATTATACCTATTATTATCACACTTTGATTTGAATCCTACTCTACTAAAATCTCAAAATAAACACACACTTTTACTATTCATCAAGGTTTTCACATATCAAGATTTCAAAGTCATGACTTGTTACGACCCCTTAAATCCCAAAAAAAGCATAACTTATACTCCCTCTGTCCCAAGATAAACTTCACACTTTTCTTATATGGACGTCCCAACTCTTTCTTCACACCCCAAAAAAGGAAACAACTCACACCCAAAAAAGGAAACAACTCACATTCACAAAAGTCAATAAAATACACTTTTTTATATGTGAAAATACCATAAAATACTCATTTTGAACTTCTAAAAATTTATTTTACCCACATGTAACTTAAAAAAAAATTTATACCCACCTTATAATATAAAATCTATATACCCTTATAAAATGGGTATAAAAAAGTTAATAACTTTAAATTGGGGCCCACTTTATCCTTATAATCACACTATCCTATAGGTTTTAGGTTTGACTTTGTATTATAAATATTAGAGTACAAGTTATTCAATATAAAATTGAACTTTATTTATCTATAATTCTATAATTTTGTCAATTAATATTTAATTAAGTTGTTCACATGAATAAGTGGAAGAACCAATATGGAATCAACTAACCATCTTGTTTATTACTCTATCATTCATATGTTATTTTAATCTATTTCAAATATTTTGTGTTTTTTAATTAGTATTTTTGTATAAAAAATTTATTAATTAATCACTGATTCGATACGCGGTTGATAAAAATTAAAGTTTATAATTAATTTTTTTAAGACAATTCGGTAGAGATTTAAATATTGATCTAATTTTGATGTGGATAATGCTCTCGTGTTAATTAAATTTTAATAGATATATTTTCAAACATCACAAATTAAATATTTTCATATAATTTAAAAAAATATAGTATTCATTAATTTGAATTAAAATTGAACTTTTTATATTATAACATTCATTAATATGCAATATACATTAAAATAGTCTAAATAAAAAATTCAAATAATCACATATATATGATAAAAATATTATAATTAGTTAATATGATAAAAATATTATAATTAGTCAATTTATTAAAATTATATGTTTTACAACTTCATTGTTATTTATTATTATATAATATTTAATAATGTTAAAGAATATAAATATCAAATAGAATGGGGTAGGGTAGGATAGTGTGGAGTGGGGTAGAATAACTAGATGATGATGCTTGTGGGTCATATGGGTAAAAAAGATTGTTTGAAATTGAAAATGGATAGAAAAAATTATTTATATTTGAAGTGGGTAAAATAAATTTTTGAAAGTTGAAAATGAGTATTTTAAATTGTCTCTCTTTTTATATTTTATTATTTAACTTCACACTCACATACTTCACTTTTACTTAATATGCGTGAAACTCTACCTATGAAGAAAATGTTGGGACGGAGGGAGTATGTTTTTCACAGTTTTCAAAATAGAATCTTGTGTTGATTGAACCCTGTTATTTAAAATCCAGAGGTAAAACAAATAATGTAAAATGAAATATACAAGACTAATATAACATAAAATGCCCGAATCCAAAATCCATATACAAGATTGGTGCAACATAAATGGGCACAATCAAACCCAATAAAGTGCTTTAATTTAAGCAACCATATATAATGTTTTGATTAACAAAAATTCATCAATAATCACTATACAAAGAAAATCTGGCCCACATTTAAAAGGCTTTCATGAGGCACATTAAAAATCACACTATTTTCCCTGCAAATCTTCCTAAGAAACGCATATATAAAATCAATTGCTATTTTCTTGTAAATCCTGGATTCCCTCCTTGCTATAATTACTGTGTTCCCCATTATGTGAACCACCCCAGCATCCCTACAACTACTCAGAAACTCCAGCTCATCAACTTCCGTCGGCTCGCTGTCTCGTCCCGACGATGTCATCGTGTGGTTAATGGGCACGATCGAGTCGACCGATGAGATCGTGAGGTCAAGATTCGACGTGGATGTCTGACCATTAATATCTTTCATCAAAAAGTCCCTCGATTGCTGCGTGTTCTGTCCGTATAAACTGTACTCGTCGGAGTCGGAACACCCTTCCATCATCGACTCGAGGCGAACGAACATGAAAAGATTGTCGAAGAGCTTTTTCTCGAAGTCGTCGTCTTTCTTATGAAGGTCCTTGTAACCGTACCTCGCGACGCAACGGAACATGTGGAAATTCTTCGGCCCGATACGCTTCACGAGGAACCTCTCATCCTCGGGAACCGTGTAAACGGGAAGGTATTTTACGCAAACGAAGACGACGACCGAGTGGATAGCCGGGAGGTTGGTGATGAAGTGCGAGAAAATATGGGGTACGCCGCTAGCCAGCTCGGTATACACGAGCCCGATTCCGGGGACACGGACGAGGCCTAAGCTCGGCCCGAGGCCTAAAATCCAAGCCATCGAGACCTTACTATGCATCTCGAACTCGTACCGTTTGAGCGTACCGTAATGCCACACATACATGATGACGAGAAAGGCAGCAGCGATCACCAGCGGGACCCACCCGCCTTGATCCACCTTGAACAGAACCGCCGAGAAATACGTGCATTCAACGACGAGCGAAAAAACCGTGAACAATAGGACGAGGATCCAGTGACAATGCCAAACAAGCAACATTATTAGCGTCATGAGAAGAGTTGTCACAAGCATAACAATCACAACCGCCGTACCTGTCGTCAATGCATAAATAAATTACATTAATTTTTAGCACGACCACACACACATATGTATATATCTCACTGATGAGTACATCCACAACATACTTGCAGGGAAGAATGATAGTATTTCTATAATATTCATTAAAATTTTAGATTTTGCATAACACTGAGCTTTTTACATGAAATTAAGTCATTCATGTATTAAAAGTTTGTTATTAAATTCATACCTATTTGAACTTAACAATGTCGGTATTCGACATCAATATATCTATATCTATTAGCATAAGGTTCGATATTTCAATTGATACCGATATTTTCAACCTTGTTTAAGCATCAAAAACGTACCGTAAGCATTGCCAATTTGACTTTGGTTTCTGAATCCGGCAGTAACAGCAATGCAAAGAACCATGAGTACCCAATTCATGTCCGGAATATATATCTGGCCAAGAAACTGTTTCGATGTATGCACGACTTTGACCCTCGGAAAACAGCCGAGCGCAAGGGCCTGTTTGATTATCGAAAATGTAGCAGTTATAGTTGCTTGACTAGCAACAATAGCTGCTAAAGTTGCAATAATAAAAACCGGCCAGTATATTTTATCTGCGAAAAAGAAATTCAAATTAGGTACCAAAACGAAGTCCCGTTTTAGCTAGACATCAACATGCACAAAGATACAATCTTTTCTATCATATTTACTATAAAGCATGCACATTCAAATCTCAAAATTTAATGACTAGCCGTTTTTTAAGGTTGGGACGTACCTGGAATTGATCGATAAAATGCATCAACAACATGCTCCGAATTTACCATGATATATGCTGCTTGCCCAGAATAGGCTAAAAGAAGACAAGGAAACACGACAACTGTAAAAGCGAGCTGTATAGCGGAAACTGGAAAATGAGAAAGATCGGCAAATAGTGCTTCCGTCCCTGCAATAAAAAGTAGTCTCAGATTACTACTCATAGCTACTTGAAATGTATCAAGTGTAAATTATCAAAAACCCATCTCAATGTCCGTAGAAATTACCAAAAGAACCACCTAGTTTGAATAGTTACCAAATACCCCCCAAGAAACCAAAATGTTTGCTTGATTGATCAAGAAATGAAAACCATTTCACTTATTGTGTTCTCATATCTGCATAGATTGATCGTTCCATAATTTTGTATTACTCGTCAGTCAAATGAACTTTTTGGAATTATATGATCACCTGAGTGTGCTAGTGGTGTGAATGTGTGCATGTAGATGTATGAGAAAGAGAAAGAGAGAGAGGCATAATTGAAACCTGTGATACTGAGCATGATCCCTCCGAGGGACGTCCAACCTTTGAACTTGCCTCTTTTGAAATATCTATATATATACACAGGTGAAAATGCTCTAAGAACAGAGCTATCGTAAGTGTATATATTGTAGATACCGATTCCTCCAATCATGAGAAACCATATCAGAACAATTGGAGCAAAAAGCCAACCGACTTTGTCTGTTCCATAGTGCTGCATGCTGAACAAACCAACCAATATGAATACAGCAACGAGTACCACCACATCTGCAGCAAACAATAACTGCTCAATCTCATGTTGAAACAAAAACGAAGAAGAGATACGAAACTAAGACATGTAAAGAATGTGATCATCATGGGAGCAGATCATACCGTTGCTCATCTTTGGGTGGTCCACCTTGATCCCCCCAGAAGCCGAAAGAACTGAGATATTAGTGTTTGTTAACAAGGCTCGAATACAAGTCCAAAGATAAGGATATATACACAAGGTTAATAATAATGAACACTGAATAATTTGGTCGATCTTTTATTCTTCCGGGAAGTGAGCTTATACTATCCGAATGAGCTAGTAGAAACAAGTGATATAGGCTTGACGCAGATTGAAACCTTATACTTAGAATTAATAACCCAAAAAAAATATATTATTTGACCGAGATAAGTTTTTTCATCAGACACCATTAGTTTCGTATCGGCCTCTATGAGAAGTCCTAATGTAGAAGAGAAGCATTCCATCTCAGCTATATTTCATGCAGTCATGGTTAAAAAATATCGGATTTTTATTCACAAACAATACATTCAGAAAGTTCGATCATCCTGAGAACTCGGGACCACTAACAGACACACAGGAAGACTTGTTACGTTTCCCAGGTTCAGGATTAAGTCTGTCTAATTTATTTCAAACCCCACAAGAAAAATAAAATAATAAAATCCTGATACCCGTTAATGCACTAATGTAATGAGTGCAACTTAATTTCAAACCCCACAAGAAAAATAAAATAATAAAAATCCTGATACCCGTTATTGCACTAATATAATGAGTGCAACTTAAGACGAGTTCGAAGCCTAGTAAAGAGTTGGTAAGTCCATTTACATGGTTATGGATCAAAAGTAGTTCAGAAAATACAATATAAGATGGAAAAGACAATGGTATATTTACGGAGTAATTACCGGATATAGCAGGAGTGAGAATCCCGTCGCCAATTACCATGCAGGTCCCGACAAGCACTAGCATAAGAAGTGCAGTTCGTCTAAATGCATTAGCCTCCAGCCATCTCTTCGTTTTAGCAGCAAAAGAACGCTCATGGAACGTCGTACGGCTATAAGTTGTCAACTCCTCATCAGTCCTGTGCTGGTTCGGAATAGTTTTTACTTTAGCATGCCGACACAGCAACGAATACAGAGCGAACGTTCCTCCTGAACAAAGAGAATACCAATCCATTAGTGACAAGAAGCAAAAGTCTTAGCACGAGACTGCCTCATACAGGAGAGACGATACTCACTTTTCAAAAGTCGAGTCTCATACAAATTTTTAACACAAGAAACGAGTATTCCAACAGATAGCATAAGACTCTGCTGGCTGAAGGCAGTTACCTTGGCCATTGTCGTTTGCTCTACACACAATAAAAACATACTTGAGCAGCGGTATAAGCGTGAGGGAATATATAATCAACGAAAGGGCGCCAATAACATCCTCCGTATCATCTATTCCATGAGGAAATGTGTTGTAGAAAACGTACAATGGAGACGTCCCCAAGTCTCCGTATACCACTCCTAGACTCTGGAATGCAAGCCTCAAGAGCAAAATAGACGAAAATTTCTGTTTAAGCAATCAAGTGTCAACACCATTACCCTCAAAAACTAAATAAAAGACTAAATTTTTCCACCTTTGTTCCGAAGTAAAGCAGTTATACACAAACTTTAGGCATGATTAATCTCCACAAGCTAATGAATAGCCATAGAAAACTCAGTATAATCCAACATCATCAATTCAATCATTGGTAAGAGAAATTATCACTGGAAAATTAATCCTGATTAACAAGAGCACTCCAAAATCAAATCTATGCAATCCACTGTCACTAATTCAGTCTACTAGCCATACTAAACCAATTACAGTAGGACCAAATAGCAGAGAGAAGAGAGAGGGCCCCCCCCCCCCCCGAGAGAGAGAGAGAGAAGGAAAAAGAAGGATGATAAAAGAGAAGAATATCAATGGTCAAGATCCTGTCAATTCAAAAGCAAAAAAGAAAACAAAAAGGTTTGAAGTAACACAAAATACAGCAGACATGTTATAATCATATGCTTTAAATCCTCATAAGCATATATAGATAGATAGATATATATATACCTTTTCTCTATACATATTTTTAAGCCTCCCTGCCTCTTCATCCATGGGTTGATCAAGCTTCTGCTCTAACACCCACATACCGCCTTTCGATTCACCAGTTTCATCATAATCTCCAGCAGATGCCATCTTTATGATTTCACAACAGCTTATTCAATTGATTTAAACCCCAATTCACTCTTTAAAGAAACAAAAACCCAGATTTCTAAACATCAATAACCAAGAATTCCCCAACTTATTTCAAGAATTTGAAAAGAGAAGAAGCTCAATTCTTGCTCAAGAGAACAATTCCGACAGGGCAAAGAGTGCAAAAGGACAGGAAACTCATGAAAGAGAAGGTAACGAAATTTATTTGTTCTTCGCTGGCAATGAATTCTACGGTGGGGTCAACTAAATAAGAGCCACATAACCACCACCAATAAACAAATCAAACAAGAAAGCAACTTTTAACAGTTTTTTTGCTCAAAATCAATGTCTCAAAACCTCCTCTGTAATCAAACCCCAACTATTCAATCTTCATCTGAAGCAAAATCTTGAAGTGGCTTCAAAATCTCAACTTTAGTCCCAAAATCGCAAATTCAACAATAAAAAGTAGTGAAAAAGAAGAAACAGCCTAATTCTTGATTGCATCTGCAGACAACGAGACTTCAAGTTTCAAGAGAACTAAATAAAATCGTCTTGAAACATCTCTCTCTCTCTCTCTCTAAATAAGCTTGGAAGCAGACATCTCATTCTCTCTCCTCCCTCATCAATCATCATCCCACAGTCTATTATTACAGCTATGCAAGCGACACGTATCTGCAGTCGTGGAATTTGTCACTAATAAGATCATCTTAAAACACACCCATTTTATTAAGATAAATTTTTGGAATTATGATTTTATGAGCCCAATAACTTGATACCAATTTAATTTTGGTCTCAATTGCTCATTTTGATTTTGATCCTATAAATTTAAAAATATTTTGAAATTGGTCCTATTACCTGTGATAGCAGATTGCACAACCGTTCAATGATTATATAGTTATTTGTTTAACTTTTTATTACAAGCGACATTGATGATTGAGTCTTAATATCTGAAGGGCAATATTTATTTAAATAATTTTTAATAATTATTTTTAAAAAAACTCAAAATACAAAAAATTGTTAAAAAAATCAAAATATTTTCAAATTAAATTAGATTTTAAAAGTTAACCCTGCAATATGTGCTTTGTTAATAATAATATATAAATAAAATAATCTTAATATTAATCAAGAAATATTTTTAGAAATTTACTATTTATATTTAAAATTTTGAAATTTATAAAAAGTACTAATTTCAAATAAAAAAATATAATACAAATAAGCTATAGAAAAATATTTAGTTGATTTAAAAAATCAAATAAATTAAAAAATGTTAAACAAATAAATAATAAAAGAATTAACTTAATATATTTTATTATTTATTGATTTGTTTGTTTAATATTTTTTAATTTATTTAATTTTTTATTAAGTTAATTCTTTTAGTATTTGTTTGTTTAACATTTTTAATTAAGTTATTAAATTTATTTATTTAGTATTTTTTATAAATTAACTTAATAAATAATAATAAAAATAAATAAATTTTTAGAAATAATTCTTGATTAATAAATAATACTAAAAATAAATAAATAAATAAGCAAAGAATTAACTTAATATATTTTATTATTTATTTAGTTGGGGGGATTATAAGATGAAAAGAGAGTAATAAAATATAATAATTATATATTATCTTATTTAGAAAAATAATATTATATTTTTTTAATCATTTTAACCATATTATAATTACTTTATATTTTCAATTAAAAAAATTCTTCGTACGAATTAAAAAAATTCTAAACCAAGCAATAACTAATGTGTCATCAAAGAAAGACCCACATGAGTTTTTAGCTATTTATGAATTAAATCTAAGTTTTCAAATGTAAAGAAATCTGATTTTTACAATTATACCCAATCTGTATTTATATTTTTTAAAAATCTATTCTCATTTACTTTATAAAAGAATATTATTTTATTATTATCTCCAAAAATAATTATTTTATTTATAAATGAATTTTACATTTTTTATTATATATATTTTTAAAGTTACGTCCATTTCGTTAAGAATAAAATTATTGCCCAGAAGGAGTAATATATTCTCTTTGTTTAGTAATTTTTATAAATTTCAAAGTTTAACTTTTAGAACCAGATGTAATTTGAAAATATTCTGAATCTTTTTAATAATTTTTGATAATTTGAATTTTTAAAAAATTATTATAAGAAATTATTTAAATAAATATTGCCCCTCAGACATTAAGATTCAATCATCAATGCAATTTGTAATAAAAAATCAAATAAAGAACTATATAATCACTGACCGG
Organism: Prunella vulgaris; assembly: GCA_026898435.1. Taxonomy (NCBI): domain Eukaryota; kingdom Viridiplantae; phylum Streptophyta; class Magnoliopsida; order Lamiales; family Lamiaceae; genus Prunella; species Prunella vulgaris. Next base: position 79,971 of record JAPKLY010000053.1, on the reverse strand, counting down.
TTGTGTAACCTGCTGTTACATGTAATAGGACCAATTTCAAAATATTTTTAAATTTATATGACCAAAATCAAAATGAGCAATTGATTGGAACCAAAATCAAATTGGTATCAAGTTATTGGGCTTATAAAACTATAATCTCTAAATTTTTATACGTTCAAGATAAATCTATCATTAATTAATTTTAATTCTTAAATATTTAATTAGGTGTATTAAAAATATTAAAAATATGCCTTAGTCTTGTATGCACCAAGTGCACCGTGCAATTCAAGTGTATTTTTTAAAAGTTACACAACATACCACTGAAAAGTTATACAAGTTATTACTGAAAAGTTTATATTTAATAGTGTAACTTTTCAGTAATAACTTGTGTAACTTTTCAGTATTATTTTGTGTAACTTTTCAAAAATACACTTGAGTTGCACGGTGTAACTGGTGCACAAGAGACTTACTCTAAAAATATACATGTATAAAAAATTAGTGTCAATGATATTATATTATAATTTTTATAGATTTTATTTACCTGAAATTTTGATATCTTTTGAAAAATATTTTGATACATTTAATCAAATATTTATTACTAAAAAAATTATATATTAAAATAATAATAAACCATTTTCATATAAAATTTATTCATTTGAGACGGAAGGAGTATAATTTAAAAATAAATTAATATTATTAAGCATATCCATTATACTCATATTATTTTGTCTGTTAAAAATTTACTTCTTTGTCCCAAATTTAATTTTTACTTCTGTAAATTACATATCTCCTTGTTAAACCGATATTTTTATATATAATAATATAAAAAAGTTTATAATTATATTTTTTTACACTAGTATACCTACTTTTCAAGTTATTAATTCATAATTATTAATTAAACTTAATTTAATTTAAATTACAAAGCAGTGGTAAATGGAAATTTAAGTTTGGGACTGAGGGAGTATAATTTTTCACCTCTCTCACCATTCTCTTTTCATTAATAAAATAAAACTTAATTTGACTTTTCTTATTTTTTAAATCTCTGAAAAAAATAATTTTTTTTTAAAATAAGAATATTCTAAAAAATAATTATGAAATATCAACTAAGATTTTAAATGTATAACAAAACAAATATAAAATAGAAAATGTAAAAAATTCAACTCAATTTTTAGGAATATATAAATTAAAAAGAACAACAAAAAAATATGATAAAACATAAAATGTGTAATATATTAAAAAATAAATCAAATCTTCAATAACAAATTAATTTAACCTATGTAAAAACTCAAAAAAAATTAGATAAATCAAATAATTTTTTTAAATAATTAAATTAAGAAAGTTAATTATAAAAAAAATATAAAATATATAATAAAATTAAAATAATTATAAATCAATTAAAGCTAAATATTGTGGCAAAAATATTATGTGCCCCCAGTAGGAACCCAAGTCCGCTAGGCAGGTCGGCCGCGATCCATTACAACAAAACCCGCCTCAAGAAAGCGGGATCGTTTCAACCTGATAAGACCCTGATCCTGTTGAGTGGAGTTGGAACACCCGAAGACCCCACCTCACCTAGGTGAGATTCGAGATATAGAAGATATCCAGGGGCCTTTTGGTAGGGGTGAAAAGCCTAAATAAGAAACCATTTACAGTCTTTATGTTTGGTTGCATAGAAATATTTTATTAACTGACGATTTTTTTTTGAGTGACCGAACTTTGCGTGCAATTCTATACAATTTAACTTGGACATCAAATACAAATCCATAAACTATATCGTCGCGAAACACAGAAGAATGAAGAAGTTATTCTCGCTGAAGGCGATGAGACCCAAAAGTCATCGTCTCCCCCATCGACCTTTCCCATCTCGAGGTCCCCGTGACCTCATTTTTTAGATATTCGGAGAGCTTCCAGTAGGAGCAGACCAGGATCAGTTTTTATGCGGCGAGGCCTGATACGGATGCAGAAGATGAAGGCGGAGCTCGACAGAGAGGACCCCAACTTAGATGTCAAGCTCGAACAATCGCGTCGCAAGAAAGTGTGCAGAGCCCAAGACACAATTCTCAAATACATGGTCAAAATCATGGACGTCTGCAATGCCTAGGGCTTCGTCTACAGAATCATCCCAAAAAAAGGCCGGCAGATAATGGGGCCATAGGATTCCTTCCGCACCTGGTGGAGAGATACGGTGAAATTCGACTAGGCCATCGCCAGATTCCTACTCAAAATCATCGAAGAAGCGACTGAGGAATTGAATCTCAATTTGTTTGTGCTTGGTGTTTTCATTTGGTAATGATCCTGCATTTTAATTTATTGATCCTGCATTTTAAGTTGCAAATTTCGATTGAAGATGAAGGAGGTTAATGTATTGGGTGTGTTGTTGGGAAAAGCCTTATAAGATCAGAAATATTGTCTCTTATGGTGGTGGACTAGTTATTGGCTGGGTTGTTGGTCATTGTAGTAGTATCTTTCTATTAATGTTGTGTTTACTTCCAGTTTGATCAACCAAACAACATGAAAGAAATAGTGTAGCTATTTTGGTCTACCGAACATCAGAAATATTTTCCTAGGATTAGTCTTATATGCACCAGTTACATGGTGCAACTCAAGTTCATTTTTTAAAAGTTACACAAAATACTACTGAAAAGTTACGCATATTATTACTAAAAAGTATATCTTTCATAGCGTAACTTTTCAGTAATAAATTGTTTAACTTTTTAAAAATGAACTTGAGTTGCACCGTGTAACTGGTGCACATGAGACCTACTCTATTTTCCTATTAGGCCTTCCAAACATCATAAACCTTTATTTTCTTAGTGAGATACGAAAATGGTTTTCATGAACTTTTCTTGGGTTATTTTCCTATCATGTCTACCAAACAGGGCCTCAAAGTCAAATAAATCAACCATAACGAGAAACGAGATTAATTAGTCATATACAAGATACATGTAAACCATGTCTAATTAGGTAGAAAATCAAACATTGTAAGATGATTTTATGACATCACCCAGGAAGCAATTGACCATTGGACGTGATTTGCCCATAAGAACGTATTTTATGCAGAATAGTTAAGAAGACCCAAATTCATGCATTTAATGCATGAATAAGACAAGCTTTTGAGCTAACTTATGTGTAATCTAGAGTCTAGACATTATAAATAGAGTCTCCTAAGGTCAAATAAAAAATTTGAAAAATCTTAAGCATACCTAAGGTTAAAAAAACTCAACAAATCTTCCTACATTTATTGCTTTTTTATATTCTTCATTCAATTGTTTATTTACCGTTCTTCAACTCATTAATAGTTTCATTGAAATGCAAACAATTAAAATCAAAGTCAATAAAAAGGATTAGTTAAATATTTGAATTATTGGTGCATTTAGAGGTTTTTCCATTTTTTTTTTTTTTGGGCGTGAGCAGCGTCACTCAAATTACAAAACATGAACCCTGAGCAAAAATTCTGTAATAATCTTGACTTGCATGTTAAATTTGGTCAGTGCTTACAATTTTTGGTATGGTATCACTCTCGATGCAGCGGGTACAACTTGATTGGTGAATGAATAACTGCTTTTTTTTACTAGAATAAGGTTTGACATTACTGTTAGTAAACTAAGTATGGTACAATTAAATTATCATATTTAACCACTTGCAATAAATTATTAAATTTGGTTTTCGTAATTAATTACATCGCCTTTTTAGATACAACTATATTTAATGTCTAACTAGCCCCCACATTTTTAAGGGTTAATTTTATATAAATACACCACCTTTTACTCAACTTTCAATTTAATCCTGAACTTCACGATTATTATAAGAAATCCCAATTTTTTAAAGAGTTTCAACTTGATACACTTTTTTTTTCCGGCCAGCACACGTGTGAAATTATTTTTTTATATTTTATTTTTTTCCACATCATATATCAAAACTAAAGATTTTTGGGCGACTTTGTTAATGATTTTGAGTGTCGTTTCAAGTCCCTTTTGAATATGGTGGAAAACGTTTTTTTCCATGGTATTTTTCATTCAAAAAATATTTTTTTAATATAAAATTTTGTTATTTTTTATATATATAATATATGATGTGGAAAAAAAAATAAAAAAGTAATTTCACACTTGTACGCCAGCGTGACAACATTTCACACGCTCCGGCGAGATACATCATCAGTTGCTGGTCGGAAAAAAAGTGTATCAAATTGAATCTCTTTAAAAGGTTGAGATTTTTTTATAATAATCGTAAAACTCAGTATTAAATTGAAAGTTGAGTAAAATGTGATGTATTTATATAGAATTAACCCTTTTATAATGATATGCATAAATTTACCGTTAGATGTTTATAACAAATTTAATCTCTAACCATGTGGGCCCATGCATTTTTATAATGATATGCATAAATTTATTAGATGTTTATTTGTTACATATTCTTATTTTTCACGTAAAAGTATTATGAATGATACATACAATAAATTTGATAATGAATATTAATTTATTTATAAGAATTTTGAAATTTGATTGTTATAGAGATAAATAGCATAAAAATATTATATATAAATTAACACTATAATGTATATAAAGTAACAATACCCTATAATATAAATTAACACCACAGGTAACATGTCACAGTAAATAAACTAAAATCATATTATATATGAACTAACACCACATGCCGAAATATGTGCTATTGTGTGAAATGGAATTTATTTAGTCCGTTACAGGACCAACTTCATTCATAGGATATCTCAATGTGACACTTTTAATTTATAAATCATGATGTTGTTAATTTGTTATGTTATATTTATTTATTAAATATATTATTATTTTTTGGCAAATATATATAATAACTGTACCATTTGACATTCGACGAGTGGCCAGAGAAATAAAAGAAGAAAAAGATAACATAGGAAAAAACATAAGACCTGAGTAGAAGCGGAAAACAATCAAAGCTGACGTGGCTGATGACTTGGTGGCCGGTGGGTAGAATCTGGTCAAGACTTAATAAAACAAAACATGAGAAAGCAAATAGAAACCTAGTCGACCAGTCGACTAGACAACTAACAACCGAAATCCTACCCGCACTTTCTGCCCAGCCTCGGTATAGTTAGGTTAGAAATCAGTTTAGGAGAAAGATAAAATCTTCTACCCAAAGAAGATAGACAGTCTTAAATTAGCTATAAAGGAATTGAGTATACTAAAATCAACTAGAATGCCACTTGATAAAAGAGGATTGGACACAGTCTTCGGTAAATTAGGGGTCAAATAAAATTTTCTCTTATACCCATCAATAAAATTTTCTAAAAAAAAAAAAAGAAACTTAGGGGTCAAATAGTCTGGACAACAATAGATGCACGCGTTTGATGGAGGTCAAGTAAGAAAAATGTTGCTATAAGACTATATTTATCCATGACCTAAAATCTCCCACAACACACTAGTGAACACAAAAAAAAAAAAAAAAAAAATTAAAAAGTCAATTTAAAGCCACGACTTTGTGGCTTGAACAACCCAAAGTTGTGGAGTTAAATCAATTATTCTTGTGCCACATTTCACTTTCTATTGGTTAAATGTATATTATTTAGATAGAATTTAGATTTTTAATATAATATTATTTGAGTAATATATATATATATATATATATATATATATATTAAAATTTGAGATTTTTTTTTTACACAAATAAACACCAATATTGAAGTATTTTGAAATACAATTATTTTCTCATTTTTATCTCATTTATTTTATTTTCTAATTTTCTATCATGAATCCAAGTTATCAGAACTCATAAAATTATCTCAATTTTCAATATTTCACAATATTGTATTTCACGCTATTGATTTATGTATTACTTTTTTATATGTATTTTAATTTTTATTATATTTAATTTTATTATTAAAATAATTATAATTTTTATTATGATTATAAGTTTTAATACAATAAATTTTGTATATGTATAATATCTAATTAACAAAACTAAAAATTATATAATTTATTTAATGAAGGTTGGCGTTGTGAAGGGTTGTAGATAAAATAGGAAAAAATATATATTGAAGATTATGTATATAGAAGTGAGAGAAATATATTTTTTATAAGCCACACTTGGATAGAAATTTCTACCGTAAAAATTATTAAATATAAAAAAGAAAAAAAAAAAGCAGCCCACGCGCACCTATCCTCCCCAAACTCACGTCTCGCCCTCTAACTAGGGGTGGCAAATGGGCCGGGCCGGCCCTGCACTGGCCCACCGGGCTGTTGGGGCCCGGCCCGGTACCAATTGGGCCTACATTTTATCGGCCCAGCCTGGCCCTATGCGGGCCACCGGGCCAAAATGACCCATTACTTAATAATTAAATTTGAAATATATTATTTATATTTATTATTTTTAGCATGTAAAAATAATAAAGATATTTTGATAGACACTAAATTATAATCCCAAAATATTTTTAATATTAATTTAAACATAAGGAAACACACACTCAAAGAATATATATATATATATAATTAATTAATGAAACTAATCAATAAGATTCTAATTATATATATTATTAATGAACTTGAAAAATGAAAACACACACATGTTTAGAACCTGAAAACAAACAGGGGAACTAAACTCATTTTGGAAAATTCTAATTAATAAATATTAGTTTATTGAAACTCAATTCATTTTGGTTAAAAATCAAACATTAATAGAATTAAACTAAAAAAAAGTTATAAATTATAATTAGGAATTTAGGATTTGGGTAGTTTTTTGTTTTGAGCCTTTTGGTTTGGTACTTGCATTGCAACATCATAATTAAAAAAAAAAAAAAAATCGGGCCAATATTTTTTCGGGCCAAGCCCGGTTCATTTCGGGCCGCTTATTTTTAGGCCCAGCCTGGCCTGAAAGACTGGCCAACTGGGCCGGCCCATCGGACCGGGCCCATTTTGCCACCCCTACCTCTACCCAACAAACTCCACGCAACATTTTATTTATCACTCCCCCCCCCCCACCCACACCCGGCCACCCCAAATACTTCATTTACCCTCCAGGCCTCCACCCACCCCAAATCAAACTAATTTTAATTTTCTGCAAAAAAAATTTATTTATCTTTTTTTTTTAAGTTTATTTTAATTTTTAATTATTGTGTAGATTAAAGTATACATTTAATAGTATATTATAAATAAATATTTATACGTATATCAGCACACATTTAATCTTACAATAACACACATTTGCTCTTATAGTAACATATATTTGTCTCTCAATATGTGTTACTATATGGGCAAATGAGTGTTACTGTAAGGACAAAATATATTTTTATGAGAATAAATATGTATTTTTTAATTTATTCATCATCCATTTAAATTTGGGTATATTGTTTCATGTAATACATATGTTATTATATGAAAAAAATAATTACTTCAATAAAAATAAATAAATATTTGTGAATGGTCAATATTTGTTATTATAGCAACACACATTTTGCTCTTGCATTATGTGAAAAATCAAATGAATATGTGTACAATAACAACATTTTATAAGATAGTAACACACATTTGCTCTAATAGTAACACACATTTATCTCTCTATTTGTATTACTATATGAGCAAATTTGTATTACTATATGTGCAAAATATATTTTTATGAGAATAAATATGTGTTTCTTAATTTATTTGATATTGTTTCATGTAATAAATATGTTATTATATAAAAAAATATAATTATTTCTATAAAAATAAATAAATATTTGTGAATAATTAATATTTGTTCTTATAGTAACACACATTTTGGTCTTGCATTATGTGAAAAATTATTTATTCTATAAAAATAAATATATGAAAAATAACAATATTTTATAAGATAGTAACACATATTTGATCTAATAGTAACACACATTTATCTCCCAATTTGTGTTACTATATGGACAAATGTGTGTTACTATATGAGCATAATATATTTTTATGATAATAAATATGTGTTTCTTAATTTATTCATCATCTCTTAGAATTTAGGTATATTGTTTCATGTAATACATATGTTATTATATTAAAGAAATCATTATTTCAATAAAAATAAATAATTATTTGTGAATAATCAATTTTTATTCTTAAAGTAACACATATTTTGCTCTTGCATTATGTGAAAAATTATTTATTCTATAAAAAAATGAATATATGTAAATAACATTTTATAAGATAGTAACACACATTTACTATAATAGTAATATATATTTGCTTTCCTGTTTGAGTTACTATACATACGGATAAATATGTGCTACTATATGAATAAATGTTTGTTACTATATCAACATAAATTGAGAATTAAATTTTTAAATTTATTATATCATTTATTTTTAAATTTACAATACATGGGCTTGGGCTGTGTGGGTTTGGGGGAAGCCTGGGCGTGTGCGTGTTTGTTGTGTGGGTGGTGGGGGTGTTTGGGGTTTAACATTTGCACGTGCATACTCCTGGGTGTGGGCGAGCGTATTATGTGAGTGGAGGACGTGTGAATTGATTAGGGTTATAATTGCATGTTTTTGCATCCATTTCTATATGGTTTTAATGTTCTTATGTTCATATTTGACCCTAAAATGATATACTTTGTGCATTTAACCCTTTTTGGCTAGAAAGTTGTGTTTTGTAGTGAAAACGAGCAAAACTGGCGAGAGACGAGCAAGTTCGTAAAAGTTCAGAAATTGTGAGTTGATCCAATGGAAGCAAATGATATACCATGTAGAAGAGTTCAAAGAGAGGGTCGTAATGGAAAAAGAATCGAGTCAATCGGAGCTCTAGAACTCAAGATATGAAGGAAACGAGGAAGTCGAGGATCGATCGAACTAGACCAACCTGGGTTCGTGCGGCCACAAGCTCAGACTCGTGCGACGACCAGCTTCGGTTCGTGCGGAAATCCCTGCTTCGTTCACAAGGGTTCGCACGAATGGGCTCGCATGAATGCATTCGTGCGGCCACCTGCTCTGGTTCGTGCGAATGCTCGGTTGGACACATTTTCGAGGGCTGTTTCATCTTTTCGCGCGATTAATGAAGGGCATTTTGGACTAAACATTGTGGGCACTATAAATACATCAAGGATCAAATTCTCAAGGCATCTAGGTCATAATCTTAGTCATAATCTTAGATTAGAGAGAGAGAAAGGTAGTTACTAGTTGAGTTTTAAGATTTCTTCTTACGATTTCATCGATAACTTTTGATCTACCGCTTGGATCATCGATCCGTTTATTCCTGCATTCTCATCTCAGCTTGGGCTACATTTCTACCGATTGAATTTCGTTTTCTATTGTTGGATCATTTTCTAGCATTTCAAGATAACTTGTATCTTTTCCAATTTCATTGTAATAGGTAATATTTCTACTTTCCTTTACATTTCTTGTATAATGATGATTGTAGTTAGTTCAATTGTTCTTTTGTTTACCAAATTAGCCATGGGCTAATCCCTTTATGTGTTAGTATATGATTCCTATGGAGTAATGTGGTGTTAATGTTGATCTTATGAATGCTATGAGATGTTATATGATCAATTCTCTATATTTATGGTTTGTATGAATGCTTAGAATTCATAATTGATTGAATGGGCCATTAGGGAGTTAGTCTCATATGAGAATTGAGCTATTTTCCTAAATCTTCTTGTTATTAGGCCATATCATGCTAAGTGTTTGATAAAATTCCTAAGATAGTGAGAATTATCTTTAGTAAATAGAAAGAACAAATAGAGGCTCTAATGTGTATCTAGGGAGACCTTTGCATGTTTGAGTGGCTTGCCAAGTGATTGTAAAATACCTCATTGCATGATTAAGTGATACATCACCATGTGAAACGTAGGATAGTACACTAATACATACTCTCACAACTTGCTCACTTTGCACATCAAGGTGATAGGTAGTTTGCTTTCTTGACACGCTAGTAGACATTAGATACCGATTCTCCTTTATTTGCTTTGTTTGATTTCGAATTGGAACAACAATTGCACCTTACAAATCTCCCATCTCCCTAAGTTCGATAAATAATAAACTTGGTCATCTTGCCACGACGATAACGATCACATGCACTTGCGTGTAGACACCATTTAGGCAAACAAGTTTTTGGTGCCGTTGCCGGGGAGACGGCTAGTTTGTTTGGTTGTTCCATTTTGTTCTTTTATTTTCAATTTTTGCACTTTTGTGTGAGAGTTTTGATACTATGTTTATATGTCTTTTCTTAGTTTTCTTTAATTTGCTTTAATTCTTCTTGGTGAGTGTTGATACTTGCTTATTTTTGTAAGAGTGAGCTCAATTGAGATGGACGAATACAACCATTACTCGTTGTTGGACTAGCAAACTAACACAATTAACATATGGATAATCGTCGAGGTTTGGCAGGTCACCAGGACTCACCCAGATCCGCGGAAGTGCGGAGCTCGCCCACATGGGGGCAGCTTACCTGCGTAGCTCGCCCAAAGGAGCTCGCCCCTATCCCCATGAAGACTCTGGAGCTCGCCCCGAGCTCGCCCCCTATCCCCATGAAGACCTCGCCGAGGTCCATCATCGCACGACGCTCGTAAGCCACGTAAGGCACTGGAGCTCACCCCAAAGCTCGCCCAAACCACCGAAGCCCACCTCCGAGCTCGCCTAGGAGCTCTCCTGTTAGTCGATAGGACCCCGATGGCGCACTCTTTTTCCCTCCGTCCGGTTTATCCACAAGGGTGGTTTACGACGAGGTTTTTAATGAGGCCCATCTAGTCTAAGGCATGGTAGTAGGATGAGGCATGACATGGGAAGCGGTGTGAGAGACCAAGACGAGGGTAAGGAACCCTCCTCAACACCGGAAACCACGTAGGATCTTAAGGTGCCATCTCACACTCGCACACCTATAAATAAGACATCTCTTGTACAATTCACATAATGCAAAAATTAATACATTTCCTACACTTTACTTTCTCTCTCTAAGCTCTCCATTTTCTCTCTCTACATTATCCAAGAACATAAGATTATTGTTTGGTAGAATTAATCCATTATAAAGCCACATAAACAAACACAATTAAGAAATTCTATCAACAATTTAGCGCTAGAAGGAGGGTCGAATCTGAAAATTAAAAATTCTCAAGAACAAAAAAAATTAGTGTTTGTTTGAAGATTTGAAGATTTAGAGGTGTTCTTGATAAAGCTCAAGAACACTTGAAGATACACATACACATATTCATTCCTTCGAACAAAAACCCAGATTTTCGGAATGACAAATTCTGCCCGGAAAAAGTTTTCAAACGCACGCGTGTACACGAATAAACCAGACCCCGGATAATTTGTCACACGCGAGGTTAGACGAAAACTTACGCAGCTCCACCCAAGCTTGACAACCTCCATCCCGGCGACCTCCCTCCACTCCGGCGACCTGCAGCGAGCTACCCCCTCCGAAATCCAAAAATGGCTAACACTCGAGCCGCCAAAGGACAAGCCTCCGCAGCTGCGGGAAGGTCCAAAGGAGGGGACCAAAACCAGGCCGAGGTGGATACCGCACGCCAGGTGGTGGAGACCTCACAACCACCTCCCCAGAAGAGCGCCGCAGCTTCGCGACCTCCGCGAGTTTGGCCCCCGCCCTGAGGGACCTGGCCAGCAACCCCGACGAGCTCCAACGCACCATTGCGACCTTACAAAGGTTGCAGCAGAGGCACCAGGACGAGCTCGCCCTGGTACCCAGGCGAGCTCCAGCTGCCGAAGCCCGGGAGCAGACCAGGCCCACCCAGGGCACCCAGACTCGGGGGGATTACAGCGTCCTCCCCACCGAGCAGGAGGCGAGCTCGGCACAAGCTCGCCAGCATAGGGAGAGGACCGGCAAGGCCAAGATGGCGGAGGAGGATCCCACTCCTTACACCTAGAGGGAGTCGGCCTACACCGGGGCATCAGGCACCCACCAATCACAGAGGAGGGAAGTCCTCCAAGGCCACATGGGCCCGAGATACGGGGAAAATGAGCGGACGGCGGCCCCAGCTACGTCCCAAGGGGACTCCGACCAGCAGCCGCGCAGGTCCGCCCATGAAAGGGTGAGGAGGCCCGCCACCGACCGGCTAGGCCCCCATGGCGGACGTCAATTCCAGCCCGCCACTGAGAGGTCACCTCAGAGTGAGGCACCTCGGGGACACGTGTCCGCGAGACGCACGACCTTTGAGCAACCTCCGCCGGAGGTGACCCGTGATGACGAGCTGGCCTCACTGAAAAAGGCCGTCAAAATGCTACAAGCACAAGTAGCAGCCAAGTCTGGCGGACCTGACGCCACGACTCTCCCCGCATCTCCATTGGCACCTGCCATCCTTCACGCACCGGTCCAGAAGAAAATCCAGTTCCCAGTGATGTCCGCGTACGAGGGCGAATCTGACCTGAAAGTCCACCTGGCCAAGTACGCGGACTTCATGATTTCGGTTGGCACCACCGACTCCACCCAGTGCCGAAACTTCCCGCTGACCCTAGGGGACCGAGCTCACCGCTGGTTCTCTTCACTCACCCCGGGGTCAATCTGCTCATTTGGCCAACTCTCGCGGGAGTTCCTGGCCCACTTCTCTGGGTTCCGATCCTACCTTACCTAGAAGCACCGACTCGCTAACATCCATCAGGGCGAGAGCGAGACCGACCAGCAGTACCTGGAAAGATTCGATAAAATCCTGCTGGAAGGCGAGCTGGTGAGCGAGGACACCAAGGTCGTCGCAGCGATGGCCGGACTCAAGAGGGGCACCGACCTCTGGAAGGAGATGCTCCTCGCATGTCCCAACACTTACACCAAATTCCGTCATAAGGCGGGGGTGTTCGCGGCCATGCAGGAAGCACTGCTCAAAGAAGTTAGTGCCCACGAAGAAAGGAAACCCTACGGGAAGAAGTCCGGGGGCACCTACAAAGCTCCCCGGAACTTAAAGACCTTTGGCGAGGGAGACGAGCTCAAAGTAAAGCTCAATCAGGTCCTCACTGTCTCCGTTGACCACGTCTTCACTGCCGTCAAAGGCAAGGCCATGCTGGAGGAGCCGAGGCGGATCCGCCAGGACCGCACGAAGCTCAACCCTAATAAATTCTGCGCCTACCACCAAGCCATCGGCCACTTCACCAGCGAGTGCCGAGACCTCCTCAAACAGCTCTGGAAATTCTACGAGGATGGTAAGCTGGCGGAGTTCGTGAAGAAGGCCCCAGCCAAGAGATCAAGGTTCGAGAGGAGGGCCACCTCCGATGATGAGGAGGAGGAAACGGACCAACCTGGTCCCCATAACAGACGAAGGGCACCTCCCCAGCCTCAACAAAACATGGAGCCCACCCGGGAACTTTTAGTTCTTGAGGAGGAGATCGGAGCTGCCGGAGGTCTCCAGGACGGGGGATCCTCCATGTCCAAGAGAAAAAGGAAGGCCGAAATCCGGGCCATAAACCAAGTCCAGGAAGGCAGCTCCGGCCCCAGGTCCATCTCACAGCTTGCTGTTGAGCTGACATTTTCCTCGGTGGACCTGGAAGGGGTACTGATGCCCCACAATGACTCATTGGTGATAACCGCCAACATCATGAACGTCCGAGTTCACAGGCTACTTGTGGACACCGGCGCATTCACCAAAATTCTCTTCAAATCCACCTTAGATGCCTTAGGTGATTTTGAGTCGTATCTGGAACCTAGCAATGCTAGGATAGTGGGGTTCGAAGAAGTTGTAACCATCCCCCCAGGTAGTGTTTGGTTGAGCGTCCAGCTTGTATCGACTGAGGATCCCGAAAGGAGACTGTCTAGGCTCATAGATTTCCTAGTTGTTGACCAGCAGTCCTCCTACAACGGGTTCCTTGGCCGCCCATTTATTAATGAATTCAAAGTGGCGTGTTCGACCTACTACTACTGTTTAAAATTTCCAACTTCAAAAGGTGCCGGGACTATAAAAGGTGACCAGAAAAAGGCCCGATAATGTTTACTCCAAATCAAAGACGGTCGGGTCAAGAAGTCTGTTACACAGGTCCACGTCCTCGAAGAGGACGTACAGATTCCTACGGACGAGCCAAACATCCTAGACGTCATCTCAGTCGAAACTAAGATGATGGAGGTAGGCAATTTGTCAGAAATCAACCAAGGCACTGGACCTGTGCAAGACACACAACCGACACCAATGGAAGACTTGGAAGAAACCCAAGTGTTGAGACCTGTGCAGGGGTCGGTACTTGCGCAGGAACAACAACCTGCTCCCATGGAGGTGGTTGAGGAAGCCCAAGATGGGGGACCTGCGGGAGGTCAAGAACCAACACCGATGGACGTTGACCCAACTCCCCAAGTCACCCCACCACCCCAAGTTGATAAACCACCGTAGGTGCTCACAGCTGATGAGCCCGCCCAAGCTGAAAGCCAACCCGATGGCCTCGAACCGCGCATAGGTCACAAGCCTGCGCAGATGTCACAAGAGGAGTGGGACGAGTTCATCAGCGACCCGAGGTGGAAAAGTTAAAAGAGAAAAGCGACCCCCATGGAAGAATTGACGGCACTCCCGGTGGACCCGAAAAGGGACTTAGAACTTTTCATCGGTTCTGAGTTACCTGAATCGTACCGGTCGAGGATGGAGCTGTTCTTAATGACCAACCTGGACGTGTTTGCCTGGTCCCACGAAGACATAACGGGGATCCCATTGGAACATGCTTGCCACTGACTTAACATAGATCCGACGAGGAGACCCGTACGCCAAAAGCGGAGGAAGTATGGATCAGACAAGTACGCAGCTCTAACTGTTGAGGTGGAGAAGTTGTTAGACAACAAGCTCATCAAGGAAGCATTGTGTCCACAGTGGGTCGCGAACCCCGTCCTGGTGAAGAAACACAATGGGATGTGGAGACTCTACATTGACTTCACGGACCTGAACAAAGCTTGCCCGAAGGACAACTTCCCACTGCCTCACATCGACCAGCTGGTGGATAGCACCGCAGGCCATGAGATGATGACATTCATGGATGCTTTTGCGGGCTATCACCAGATAGCTCTACACCCAGATGACCAGGAATATACAGCGTTCTACACCAACAATAATATGTATTGCTGGGAAAGGATGCCGTTTGGACTCATCAACGCCGGAGCCACCTACCAAAGATTGGTGAACAAAATGTTTGACCAACACATTGGCGAATCCATGGAGGTGTACGTAGATGACATAGTTGTCAAGAGTCTGAGAAAGGAGGACCACCTGGACCACCTAAAACAGACCTTCGACATACTGCGCCACTACAACATGAAGTTAAACCCCAAAAAGACCAGCTTTGGCATACACTCCGGAAAGTTCCTGGGGCACCTAGTTAGCCAGCGTGGAATTGAGGTCAACCCAACACAGGTCCAGTGTATAATCGAGATGGGTATACCCGATTCCGTCTAAAAAATTCAAAGGCTGACTGGGTGCATGGCAGCCCTGAACAGATTCATCTCCAGGTTCGGCGACTGAAATCGTCCGTTCTTCGAGGCGATTAAGGCAAACACACGGAGGTACAAAGAGGCGGCCAAAGCCAACAAGCTCTACCTCAAAAACCAATTTGTTTGGACAAGTGAATGCCAACGAGCCTTCGAAGACATTAAAACATACCTGGCAGATACGCAGGTCCTATCAAAGCTGATACCTGGAGAGAAGCTGTATCTATACCTAGCCGTGTCGGAAGTGACCATCAGCTCCGTCCTGGTCCGAGAAGAGGCGAAAACACACCTACCAGTGTACTACGTGAGCCAAGTCCTACATGAAGTTGAGTTGCGGTACACCCCAATAGAGAAGCTGGCTTATGCACTGGTGATGAGTGTTAGAAAATTGAGGCCCTACTTCTTTGACCACCCGGTAGAGGTGCTGACAACATTCCCACTACGTCAAATACTACAGCGCCCAGACACCGCCGGATGCCTGCTGAAATGGTCACTAGAGATCAGCCAATACGGTATAACCTACGCACCCCGAACAACGATCAAGGGACAAGCACTCGCCAACTTTATCGTCCCACAAGATCCGACAAGGGGGCGTATAGCTCAGTGGCACCTCTACGTTGACGGATCATCAACCAGCATAGCAGCGGGCGCCGGCGTGGTCCTAATCAGCCCAGATAGACAAGTCTTCACCTCCGCAATCTGGTTTGACATTCAAGCAACCAACAACGAGGCGGAGTATGAAGTGTTGATAGCAGGACTTAGGCTATCATTAGCTGTGGGGGCAACCAATCTTCAAGTTTTCGGAGATTCCCAGCTAATAATATCCCAAGTCCGGGGGGAATATGAGGCAAAAGACCAGCAGATGATGACCTACCAAAAAATAGCCACGCATCTGATCTCGATGTTTACGCAGGTTTACATCAATCAGATACCGCGGCTAGAAAACACACAAGTAGATGCTCTAGCTCGGTTAGCTACTAGCAACGGCGAAGCCGAATTCACGGAGGTTGTAATCACCACACTCAAAAACCCCTCGACATCCGATTATAAGATAAATCAAACCTCGAGTGGGGGGCAGGAGGACAGTGAAGATGGTGAAGATTGGTGCACTCCAATCCAAAAATACTTAACGGACAGAACAACCCCCACGGACACCTGGGAAGCAGGCCGGCTAGTAAAGTAAGCTGCCAGATATACACTGCTGGATGGCCAACTCTACAAACGTGGATTCTCTCTACCCTACTCAAGTGCCAAACCAAGAAGCAGGGGTCCGAAGTATTAGAAGAAATTCACGAAGGGATTTGTGGGAGTCACGCTGGGGGGCAAGCATTGGCATACAAGATGATCAGGCACGGCTACTACTGGCCCACTCTTCGCAAAGATGCCATCAGGTTCGCTCGAAGGTGCCGAAAGTGCCAACTTTTTGCACCTAACATCCACTCCCCAGCCAACCAGCTGAAGTGGGTTTTCAGCCCGTGGCCTTTCGCGAAATGGGGAATCGACTTGATCGGCCCATTTCCACCTGGTAGAGGCGGTGTAAAGTTTGCTGTTGTAGCAGTAGACTACTACACTAAGTGGGCTGAGGCCGAAGCTCTCACAACAATAACCCAAGAAAGGATGATCGGCTTCATATGGAAAAACCTAATCTGCAGATTCGGGCTTCCGCAGTCGATCATCACGGATAATGGAAGGCAGTTCGACGGACAAAAGTTGAGAGACTTCTGTAATTCATGGAACATCAAGAAGCACTACTCAACTCCATATCATCCCCAGTCGAACGGCCAGGTCGAGGTGGTGAACAAGATTCTGAAACACATATTGAAGCTCCGTCTCGAAAAAAAGAAAGGGAGCTGGGCAGACAAACTCCCGAGGTCCTATGGTCTTATAGAACTTCCTATAGGGCCAACACTGGGGAGACCCCATTTGACCTAGCCTTCGGGACTGAAGTCGTGGTCCCGGTCGAAGTCCAGAACAAGACTTTGAAGGTGGTGGGGTATGATGAAGAAAATAATGACGAAGCCCTGGCAGTAGAGAAGAATCTAATCGAAGAGACCAGAGCTTCGTCAGAAATGAAGAACGCCATCTACAAGCGTAGAGCATAAAAATATTACAACTCTCAGGTCCGAGACCGGAAATTCAAGGTCGGAGACCTAGTGTTGAAAAAGAAATTGATGGCCCCACCAGGTGTATTAGGTCCAAACTGGGAAGGACCGTTCCGGGTCACCGCAGCCTGGCCAAACGGCACTTACGATCTAGAAGACGCAGAAGGCAACGCCTCGTCATACACCTGGAGTGCTGCCCACCTGAAAAAGTTCTACCAATAGACTAGAATCCTGTTATAGACTAGTCGAAGGTTTACATCAGAAATGTCGATGGCAACCAATGTAAATTACGTTGCTATAAAAAGTCGAAGAATTTGTAAAGTCAGAGAAATTCAGAAAAAATTCCAAAAAATTCCCAAGTGTTTGGACCTGTGCAGCTCTCCAACCAGGCGAGCTGCACCAGGTCGCCCATTGCTCAAGGGAGCTCGCTAAGCCCATCTCGCCCACGTGTTCAAAAACCCGTAGTACGCAAGGACCAAGGTCCCAAGCGTTGTAATTAAATAGCTCGAAGGCAAAGGCCAAAGTACCTAAGGTCGCGAAGGTACCCTTCTTAAAGGGTTGCTAAGCACCTACTGCCATAAGTTAGAAAAATTCGCGAAAAAGACGAAAAATGTCTAAGGCAAGGTTCACGAAACCCAATGGCCCAATGTGAATCAATCGAAGTGCAGTTCGCCGCCCTAAGTGGTCTAAGACGAACAATTCGCAGCCTTAAGTGGCATAAGACGAAGAATACGCACTCTCAAAACAGAGGTACAATTCATAGTCGTAAGTGACGTAAAATGAACGATTCGCTTCTCAAAGTAGAATAAGACGAACAATTATGTACCAGAAAAATAAACAAGAATGAGCTATTTAAAAATTATAACGTAAAAGCGCAAAGACGTAAGTGAAAAGAGTTGGACAAAAATGCTCGACTTATATTTAAAAGATACTTAAGAGATTTTCAAGCCAAAAATATGCTTGAAAAAATCCTAAGTATGAGTAGCAGTGCTGGCCACAAAGGCCGACCAGCTGGCCATCTTTGAACTACAAAAAGCTCCTTCTGGGCGAGCTGCACGTGCCCGGTGAGCTACATCTATTTAAAGCAAAAACAAAAAAATACTAAAATAGAGCTCCTTCTAGGCGAGCTATGGAGCCTGGCGACCTACTGCAAGTTGAGAAATAAAAAAGCTACTCTAGAAGACAAGGGAAAAAGCCTAAGTGTCGGGAGCGGCGGCGGCAGTAGGCACATCAGCAGCGACCTCAGTAGGGGCAGGGGCGACCTGGGTAGCAGGAATGGCGAGCTCGGCCTCGGAAGTGATATTACCAGTTTGCCCGTTGGCATCGAACTCGCCCAAGTTCAGCACGGTATCCCCACAAGCCTCCTGCAGTTGCTCGATAGTGAGGGGGACCTGCTCCTCCTCGCCGGCGACCTTCTCCTCGCCGGCGACCTCCTCCTCGCCAATGATCAGCTCCGGCACCTCAATGGTTTTGATAACTTGGAAGCGTGCTGGCACGAAGTTGAGGGGGATGCCGAGCTCCGGGAGATTGCCAATGTCCAGCTCGGCACCATCCGGGAAGGGAACCTGGTCCAGGCAGGCCTTGAAGTCGCCTACCATGGCCTCAACCTCGTCGTCCTTGTGAGCTCGAGCCCACCAAAGAGTTCGCAAGACCTCGGCATAACATTGGACACATCCTCTGTCAGAGGCCTCGACCTTCACTGCCGCCAGATCCGGCGAGGAGGAGGCAACATTCCGTAGCTCGGGAACCTCGTTGGCCTTCGCCTCCAGCTCGCCCCTTAGCCTTTCACACTCGGCATTGGCACTCTTCACCAGGCCCCGCTGCAGTGCGAGGTCCTTCTTAGTAATTCTGTGATTGCCGACCTCCTGGGCGAGCTGGGCGGCGAGCTCCTCTTCCTTGGCCTTTACTCTCGCCTCCGTCTCCTGCTCGAGCCTGGCGAGCCGGCGTTGAGCATTCTCGAGCTGCTGAAGGGCATTTTGCTCGGCGGCCAATGATGCCTCGGCCTTTTCCTCAGCGAGCTAAGCCTACTTTTTCGCCTTGTCAGCAGTGTCCGCCAACGCCAGCATTCTTTTATTCCTGTCGGAGCGACCTGCCTCCAACTCGGCGACCTGCTCGAGAGCCTTCTGATTGGCGAGCATCAATCTACTCGCATGATGAGCCGAGAGGAGGAGGTTCTCCTTCAGGTCCTGGCTGTTGATGTTTGCCACCAACGGGGTCGTCCAATGCCTTGGCATCTTACTCACAGCATTCCGGGCTACGCCCAGAGGGAGGCTCCGCATCGACGTGAGGGAGCGAGATCGCTCGAAGGCATGCAGGGCCTCATGGCGATTCGGGAAGGCGATTGGGGCATAACTGCGAGATCAAAGCAGATAGAAAATGTCAGAAAAATAGAAAATAATGAGCAATGAAGGTCGGCTAGGCGAACTACTTACTGAGCTCGGTCAGGGTCCCAACCAAGGAGCGTGTCGTCATTGGTTTGCACCCCGAATGGAGACGGCGAGGGGGGCGAGCTCCGAATAGGCGTGGCTGCCAGCGGGGCAGCGGATTGAGCAGATCCCCCCTGCCCGGACCTCACCGAGATCCTCTCAACTCGGTCGGAGTCCTCATCGACCAGACCCGTGTACCTAGTCCTCTTACGAGCTGGGGGATACTCCTCGCCGGCTCGGGATCCTTCGCCCCTTTGGGACCCCCTTTTTCCTCGACCTCGCTCGGAGGGGGCGACAACTCGCCCCCACCTCGGCCGGTCCGAGCGACCTCCGTAGCCTTAGACTTCTCGGGAGCCTTGGCTTTTTCCCTCTGGGTCCCCGACCCCCCTACCTCGCCCTTCTTGGAGGCGAGCTCTGCCTCCTTGCTCGCCTCCAACGCGAGCACGGACGGCGGGGCAAGTCGGACGGCGAGGTGGGCCCATTTCAAAATGCTCTTTAATGATTTGGTAGGCCTCGGGGACCTCAGCGATCGGAATGGCGACAAAGCTACCACCTGCACAAAAATTGAAAATGTCAGCATGATGGGCGAACTACCCCCCCCCCCACCGTAGGCAAGCTCCAAAGAGTTGAACCTGGGAGCTTGGGACCTTGGATATCGAGGTGGTGCGGCAGTGTAAGGAGCCCAGCGAGCCACAGGCAATGGTGCGCACACAGGTGGGCGACCTGCCTATCCTTCTCACTTCTCAAGCAGCAGATGGCGCACACCACGTCGAACTGGGCCGATACCTTAGGCCTGCCCCTGCTGGATTTGTGGCGCTTCGGAAATGCAAAAAGAGAGAAAATTAGAATTAGTATATCTAATTCAACCCACGCACACCGAAATAGGCGACCTACTGCTGGCTTCCCCGTATCCCTCCAGAGTGGGAATACGGTCACCCCATCCATGGTACGTGCTGGAGGCTCGCCAGTCTCCACCTATGAAGAAAAACTGTGTCTTTCAGTCACGAACTTTATTGGGCAAGTCCCCGAGAAATTTTCCCCTGGGTGAGCTTTCAGATAATAATATCCCGCACCGTCCTGCGCCCGCTTGGTCACGGCGAAGAGCTCACCCAGGTCCGCCGAGGTCGTTGTGTTCTCATAGCCCTCCAATCCAAAGACAGACAGGGCGGCAAGAAGGTTGCTCCATGCATTCGGGGTGAGCTGGGTGATGGCCAAGTTATTGTCGACAAGGTATTGGCCGATGATCGAGTACAATGGCAATGTAAGCCCGGCCCTTAGAACATCAACGTTCAAAGCGGTCATCCCCTCAGGAGGCGCGTCAGCCCGCTCATTCTTCATTGGAGCATACATGAAGATGTCGAGCGAGAGGCGATACTCCCTGCGTATGATGGGCAGGTCGCATTCATCAATGAGGCTCACTACCTCGCCAGCCTTGTATTCAGACGGGGCAACTTCCTCCAGGTTGGCGGGGTCGGCGGGGGGTATCCGGTCCGGGCAGGAGAAGATCGCCGCATACTCGGCGACATACTCGTTCCAATCGAATGGATGAACGACCTGGGTGGGAACCTGGTACTCAACCAGCTGGGGTTCCAGGAAACCGATACGATGGAACCATTCGAGCGTAACTCCCTCCAGGTCGCCACCCTCCTCGCCGACCTCGACGATGCCCTCATCAATCTCCTTGGGTCCTTCGTTGCCACTGGCAACTCTTTCCTCTTGGGTGACCTCGCCGCCTTCCTCCCATACCTCGCGGTATACGGCGCTGGAGGCTCTTTCCTCCGGATCGGGACGCAGCTCGCTACGCAGCTCGCCAGAAACCTGGCGAGCTACCGAGGTCGCCTCGGAGCTGGAGCCGATCTCCACGTACGAAACCCGAGGTGGCTCATCCTCAATTATTGGCCATTTGTCAAGGTTCCGGTCCGAAAGGGTCCTACTCGAGGAGTGTGTCGACATGGTCTCAAAGAAGTCCAAGGGGTTCTTGGCACAGTCCAATAATCCAACTCAAGGAAGTCCAAAGGGTTCTCGGCACAACCCACAGTCCAAAATCCAGTAATCCCGAAGAAACAAAAGAAAATCAAGTAAAAGACAGAAAAAAGGGAAGAAAGATCGAATCCTACCTTGAAGAGCCTTTGAAAATCCGTCGAACACAAGAAAAATCGGTCGCCGGGAAAGCTCTGAGAATTTGAAATGCAGAAAGTGAGAAAATGGATCCACTTTCCCCTATTTATAGACGTCGGGGCGAGGTGCGATATTCAGGAAGTGCGGGGACTTATTTGCAAACTATTTGAAAGTTGACATGATGGTGGGCGGGAACCGAGGCCTCAAAAGACATGCATGACTCCTGGGTTCCCACACCACGTCGGCCAAAAACAACCGCCCTGGCCGAGCTCGCCTAGCTCGGCAATCACCCAGGGATAGTTCACCGAAATTCAAATTCTCCAGCTCATCCGCACATTTGATGAAGTCATGATGCGTGCGAGCTGGGGGGCAAATGTTGGACTAGCAAACTAACACAATTAGCATATGGATAATCACCGAGGTTTGGCAGGTCACCAGGACTCACCCAGATCCGCGGAAGTGCGGAGCTCGCCCACATGGGGGCAGCTTACCTGCATAGCTCGCCCCTATCCCCATGAAGACTCTAGAGCTCGCCCCGAGCTCGGCCCCTATCCCCATGAAGACCTCGCCAAGGTCCATCATTGCACGACGCTCGTAAGCCACGCAAGGCACTGGAGCTTGCCCCAGAGCTCGCCCAAACCACCGAATCCCACCTCCTAGGAGCTCGCCTGTTAGTCGATAGGACCCCGATGGCGCTCTCTTTTTCCCTCCGTCCTGTTTATCCACAAGGGTGGTTTACGGCGAGGTTTTTAATGAGGCCCATCTAGTCTAAGGCATGGTAGTAGGACGAGGCATGACATGAGAAGCGGTGTGAGAGACCAAGACGAGGGTAAGGAACCCTCGTCAATATCGGAAACCACGTAGGCTCGTAAGGTGCCGTCTCACACTCGCACACCTATAAATAAGACCTCTCTTGTACTATTCACATAATGCAAAAATTAATACATTTCCTACACTTTACTTTCTCTCTCTAAGCTCTCCACTTTCTCTCTCTACATTATCCAAGAACATAAGATTATTGTTTGGTAGAATTAATCCGTTATAAAGCCACATAAACAAACACAATTAAGAAATTCTATCAACACTCGTATTCTCCACAATATCTATATTCTCCTAATTGTTATACGTATCAACCTCACTCATATCAACCACCAACCTCTATACGAAATTCCTTATCCTCCTAATCTTTACTCATATAAAGATTCCTACACTTTATCCTCTCCTATTCCTCTAAATCATGAAGAAGTTCCTTTAAGCCATATTAATGATACTCTAGTTTACATCTTAAATCAACTTGAAGAAATTCAAGGAGAGTATAAAAGAAGCTTTGAGGAAACTAATGAGAAGTTTGATGAAATGTTCAAATCTTGAGGAGATCAAATTAAGAGCTTGGAGCTCCAATTGGAGCAATTGACCAAACAAGCCCAAGAGATTTGTGAAGAAAAGTTGGAGGATGAAGATGGGGCTAATTTAGATGATTCAAGAGGAGGAAAAGAAGATAATCAAGAAGAGGAAGATAAATGTCCACTCATGGACTTGAGCTTAATTGAAGAAAAATAACAAATTGAAGTGGAAGAGGAACCTACAATTGAAATGAGCATTTTTCTACCCTTAGACTCTTCTACTAGTGTTACATTTGATCATGTTGTTTATTGTGAATTTGTCTTGCCTCTTGATAGATTTAATTATAAGGTTGAGTTAAGAACTTTCTTGAACATTTTTTATAATCGGAAATGGGGGTGGATTGGTATGATGAGAAAAGATGAAGAAAAATTTTCTTGGGCTTATAAATTCAAATTGACAAGGAAGGTAGGTTTTTTGGGGAAGAAATCCTACATGTTTCCTTGATATTGAAGCTTTGAGATTAGAGTTAGATGGGGAGGATGACAAATATCCTTGGCCATTTAGCTAACATTGGTGTCGTCCAGCTAGGGGACGTTAAATCCAAGCGCTAGGTGGGAGGCAACCCACCCTTATATCCTTTTTGTATCCTTTGTTAGTTAGATTTTTGTTTTGTTTTCATGATTTTGGATTAGGAAGTAAGTTGTGATATTTTCACTCTTGATTTTTACTTGTGCTTAATTGGTAGTTTGGGGGAGTTTATATTGAGATGGTAGGATTGGTGTTGGATAGTGTTGTGCATGATTATATTTGGATGTGTGCTTTAATTACTTAGCTTATGTCATATTCATCATTCTTTTCCAATTAGGGTTTACAATCCGAAAAAGTTTGGGGAGGTGTGATCATTCTTCATATGGGCTATGTGATTATAATTGTTTATGTTTGTGGTGGTTAAAAATGGTTTGAAGTGGTGTAGAAAAAATTAAATTCAGAATTGTGGAAAAATAGCCCCGATCGAGCGGTTCATAACTGGCGATCGAGCAAATCGTTTCGACTCGGGCAAAAAATAGGCGCACGGTCGGTAGGCATGGCTCGCGTCCGAGCGGCCGCCTTCAGCCGTCCGAGCAGGCTCTGGGCACGTGGTTGAGCGCAGCACCCATGGTGAGCAATCTTGACCATTTTTCTTGTTTCGGCCACACTTTCTTCCTACACCTTTGTACACCATTTTCCACACACAAACACACATATTTTACACCACATTCTTGCACACACACTCATTCAAAAACACATGAGAAGAGAAGAGGAAATTCTTGGAAATCATGCTCTACATTTCTACTCTTCACTCCCTTCCATAGGTATGTTTTCTATACTCCCTTCTTACTTATGCTTGTTTACTTGCTTCCTTTTCCTCATGTTAGTTTCTTCTTTTGTAGATTGCTATTTCGAGCTTATGTGTTGATTCTTGTTGTATTGTGCTCTATTTTGTGCATTGTTTGATCTTGTCTTCACTTCTTTGCCAAACTTTTTAGACCCTTGGTCCAAAAAAGTTTGGTGGGGTGTGATTGTTTCGTCATTCTCATTGCAATGCTATTCTTATGTTGATTCATAGTGCTTCTATGATGTTTTGTACTATATGCTTAGGATGAGGCCTTGTTTTGCTTGTTAAATTTTGAGATTATTGTTGCCTTTGAATAGTGTGGCATGAGATATGTTTATTGTTGTGTGGATGAGTTGAAAGTCATGAGAAGTGTAATGGATTTATCTCTTGATTCTTGTTTTATCTTTGATACTTTTGATTCTATGATTCTTGAAATTTCGATGATATGAGCATTATTGATATGATATGAGTCTTGATTATCTACTACCCGTGAGATTTGAGCCATTTTTACGCCCGTTTCAATCTTGAACGGATGATATTCTTTGATGTGAGTTCCACACACATACATGTTACTCTAGAACTTGGCTTTGGTCTTACTTGAGACTACATTAGATGAATGATTTCACATGATATGATTTGAGCCATTTCTTTGATTTATATTGAGCCACTTTGCCATATGAGCCTACCATTGATATTACTATCCATTGCTCACCACTTTGTGCTTATAGACCTTTCATTTGGCTAACCACACTTTAAGTCATTTTCCTTCCTTTTTGGAACTCTCTTGTCCCTATGATTAGTAGAGTGAAAAGAAGGAAATGTTGATAGCTTAATATTTGAAGAATAGTTAAAGTGAAAGCAAGCTGAAAGGTAAGTTGCTCGCCACCCTGCTCGCCAGCTTGCTCGACCGCTTGTTCGCCTGGCTCAGGGATGGCAAGGCAACAAGCCCACATGGCCACTTCCCAGTTGCTCGCCTGGGTGCTCGCCAAGCTGTTCGTCGGCTTGCTCGCCCAAGCCTGAGGTGGCGGAGCAACAATCCCACGTGGCCAAACTCAAGTTGCTCGTCAGGTTGCTCGCCGGCTTACTCGCCCAAGCATGAGGTGGCAAAGCAACAAGCCACAAGACCAAGCCTATGGTGCTCGCCTACCTGCTCGCTATGTTGCTCGCCCCGGTGTTCGACCATCGTTCCCAGGGATGAAGACACAGATATCCAGAGAACCTGTAAGGAAGGCATATGTCGTAAGGGTTAGAGTTAGTAAGGCAGATTAAGAAGGTGGTGACAAGTGGAGGACACTTGTCACCATCAGAGGCCATGTGGTCTAAAACTGTGCCACATCACCCTAGAAAGGGTATAAATAGGTGAAAACACCGCATTTGTAAGGATCTGATTTTCCTAATACAAGTAATATGTTACAAAATTTCTCTCTCTACTTTCTTATCAACAATTCGTACAACAATTCCAAATTATATCTTTGATTATTGTTTGAGTCATTCTCTAAGATTAATTAGCCACATAAACTTTCAATTACAAGAATTGCTCAACAATTTGGCGCTAGAAGGAGGGTCCGAACCTCCGTCGATTGGAAGAACTAACGCTCGTTCTTCGTTTTCTCAAGAACACCATTCGAATTTTAGTAAGTTTCAAGAAATTCTTCAAGTGTGAGCGTTTTCGAGAACAATTATCATTCTAAAAAATAAGAGCTAGAAAAGATTTTCTTAAAGAACTCGCTTCCTACACACAACTTTTGCCCGAAACAATGACGAGACGTACATATGACGATTCCCACGATGAATCCCGCACCACCTCAACAAGTCGGAGGTGGAAGGGGAAGAGACCATCGGGACGTCATCAAGTCGGAGGTGGAAGAGGAAGAAACAACTCGAGTCCCGGTATTATCGGCGGCCCCGGAGAGACCCCAGATCGAAGCAACCATCGAGTCGATGGTCAGAACCCCAGAAGATATTGAGAGGGCAATGGCCACACTCAAACAGATGCAAAGGTAACAGATGGTTGTAGCTCGTCAGCCTGTGATTCAAGCGGCTCAGACAGAGACGAGGTACGAGACTAGAACAAGTTATCACGCCCAGGAGGAAGAGGCAAGTAGTGGACGCGTCGCCCCTGAAAGCTCAAAGGGTAAACAAAAAATGTGTTATCGCTTGGGACCCCAGCCCGGACGATCAGACCAGCGAGCAGCTGGGCGACAAGCTGAACAGCCCCGACATGTTGAAGGGTCTCAGGGGGACAGACAGAATGAGTTAAGCCATCACTCCGGGAGTGGAAGAGCCGGGTACTCGCACCATCAAGAGCCTTGTGAGTCTGACGCAAGGTACCAACGCAGGCCAGTCCAAGAAAGGTTGAGGACACAGGCATCCGAAAGGTTGGGCCCGAATGCTGCGAGCAACCTCCAACGACCAAACTGAGAGGTCGCCCGAAGTGAGGGACTGCTGGGGGCAGCACGTCAATATGAGGTGCATCCGGAACAGCCTCGAGAAGGGGGATCATCTCGGGGGTCATCGATCCTCGAGATAGAAAAATTGAAGAAGACTGTGGAGGACTTGCAGCAACAAGTGGCCACCAAAGACAAAGCTGAGACATACACTTCCCTCCCGATTTCACCATTGTCTACAACCATCCTCACGGCATCGATCCAGAAAAAGATACAGTTTCCATCGCTGGTACTGTATGAGAGAGAGTCTGACCCCAAGGTCCACATCTCGAAATATACCGACTACATGATCTCAATGGGGGTGTCAGATGCAACTCAATGCAGGAATTTCCCCTTGACCTTGGGGGACCGTACTCACAGATGGTTCTCTACATTGACGCCCGGGTCTATTCAGTCATTTGGCCAGTTGACCCGAGAATTCTTATCCCACTTCTCGGGATTTGGAACGTACCTGACACAGAAGCATCGACTGGCCAACATTTCGCAAGGGGCCGAGAAGACGGATCAGCAATACCTTGAACGCTTCGACAAGATTCTTTTAGAAGGTGAGTCGGTTAGCGATGTCACAAAGGTTGTGGCAGTCATGGTGGGACTGCGTAAAGGAACGGACCTATGGAAAGAGATGCATTTAGCCTGTCCTAGTTCATACCCCGAGTTCCGTCATAAGGCCGGAGTATACGTGGCAATGCAGGAGGCCATGGCCAAACAGTTAGGAACGGAAATGATGACAGGAGGAATGGTAAGAAGCCCAGCGGCAGTGGGTACAAAGCTCCGAAGAATTTGAAGTCATTTGGAGATACTGTGGAGTACAAAGAGAAACTCAATCAGGTGCTGACCACCACAATTGATCATGTGTTCATGGCAGTGAAGGACCAAGACATGCTTGCCGCACCCCGGAGAATCAGACAGGATAGGAGCAAGCTAGACCCGAACAAATTCTGTGCTTATCATCAGAGTAACGGACACTTCACTAGTGAATGCCGAGATCTCTTAAAACAACTGTGGAAGTTCTATGAAGACGGGAAGCTTACCAAATTCGTTAAGAAAGCTCCGGGGAAGAGACAACGGCAACCAAGATAAGCAGATTCGGGTGATGAAGATGATGATGAGATGGAAAGGGCTCCGAACAGACAAATGCGTTGGGGTCCGCCAGTGGTTCCCACTCATCAAGAGCCCAACCGTGAAATTTTGGTGCTCGAGGAAATTGGCACAGCCGGAGGGATGGTTGATGGACGCCCAGCCTAAAAAAGGCAAAAGAAAGCAGATATCCAGGCAGTTAACCAAGTACAAGAAACGGGGTCCGGATTGAAAGCATCAGCTAAGCCAACTGTAGACTTGGTCTTTTCACAAGCAGACCTCGAAGGAATCCTAACATCGCACAACGACTCCCTGGTTATCAGTGCCAATATTATGAACACAAAGGTGCACCGGCTACTAGTGGATACGAGAGCATACACGAACATCCTGTTTAAGAAGACACTAGATCAGCTAGGAGATTACGAGTCTTATATAGAAGACTGTAATCATAAAATAGTGGGATTCGGAGAGGTTGTGACCGTCCCACTAGGTGTAATAAGATTGTCTGTAGAACTTGTAGCGCTAGAGGACCCGGAAAGGAGGATGACCAGGTTGCTAGATTTCTTAGTCGTAGATCAACCATCCACCTATAACGGGTTCCTCGGCCGTCCTTTCATTTCAGAATTCAAAGCCGCATGTTCTACTTACTACTATTGCATTAAGTTTCCAACCTTAAAGGGTGCAGGTACAATTAAAGGGGACCAGAAAAAAACACGAGAATGCTTATTGACTCTGAAAAAGCCTGTCACCCAGGTGTTAGTGCTCGAAGATGTAATATCACAACCCTCCCCGGATGAGCCTAATACTTTGGATGCTATCTCCATAGACACCCAGATGATGGAGGTCGGTCAAACACCGGAAGAGATGGAGGTAGACGATATACCCCAGCAAAACCAACAAATTGGGGGGCAAGCGGAGAATGACCCGGAAGATCAAGATCATATTCCAGCAACTGTTGCCGAAGCAAGTGGTGACATGGAGTTAGCACCTGAAGGTCAGACGAGTGCACCGGAGGACATCGAATCTCGGTTAGGTTACGAGCCGATCCCAATGGAGATGGACATACACCTTGAAGGGCCCATTGATGACCCGAGATGGAAGGATAAGAAGCGACGCGCCACTCCAGTCGAAGAGCTCAGGTCCATACATGTTGATCCCATTAAAATGGATTTAGAACTTTTTATTTGGTCAGAGTTGGAAGAACCCTATAGGAGAAAGATGGAAGAGTTCCTCCGCGCTAACCTTGATGTATTTGCATGGTCACATGAGGAGATGATGGGTATACCAGTGGAGCATGCTTGTCATCGTCTCAACACTGACCCCACAAAGAAGCCCGTCCGCCAGAAGAGAAGGAAGTATGGACCCGATAAGTATGAAGCATTAACTGGCGAAGTGAAGAAGCTTTTAGATAATAAGCTTCTAAAGAAGTCACTATGTCCTCAATGGGTGGCAAATCCCGTCCTGGTCAAGAAGCCGAACGGAACGTGGAGGCTCTGTATAGACTTCACAGACCTCAACGCCGCATGTCCGAAGGATAACTTTTCGTTGCCTCACATAGACCAGTTGGTGGATAACACGGCAGGACATGAAATAATGACTTTTATGGATGCCTTTGCAGGTTACCATCAGATTGCCATGCACCCGGACGATCAAGAACATACAGCTTTCTACACAAATAAAAATTTGTTCTGTTGGAAGAGGATGCCATTTGGGTTAATCAATGTCGGCGCCACGTATCAAATACTAGTCAACAAGATGTTCGACCAACACCTTGGTGACACAATGGAGGTCTACGTCG
Source organism: Prunella vulgaris (assembly GCA_026898435.1). Classification (NCBI taxonomy): domain Eukaryota; kingdom Viridiplantae; phylum Streptophyta; class Magnoliopsida; order Lamiales; family Lamiaceae; genus Prunella; species Prunella vulgaris. The sequence continues at coordinate 49,958 of JAPKLY010000053.1, read as the reverse complement.
ACGACATTGTGGTGAAGAGCCTAAGAAAGGAAGACCACTTGGAGCACCTCAAACAAGCATTCGATATCATGAGAACATACAACATGAAGCTGAATCCAAAGAAGAGCAGCTTTGGGGTGCAGTCCGGGAAATTTTTGGGGCATCTAGTAAGTCAACGGGGCATAGAAGTTAACCCTTCACAAGTTAAATGCATTCTGGAGATGGGACCGCCGAAGGATGTACGAGCTGTCCAAAGACTCACGGGGTGTCTAGCAGCATTAAACAGATTCATATCCAGATCCGGAGACAAGAACAGACCATTCTTCGAGTCCATTAAAGGCAAAGGCATCTGCAAGAGAATCGGGAAAAATAACTATGTCTGCACTGACGCCTGCCAACGGGCATTTGATGATATAAAAAGCTATCTCAGCAATCCTCAGATCCTGTCAAAGCTCGTCCCCGGAGAAAAATTGTATTTATACCTGGCAGCATCAGAGGTGGCCATAAGCTCAGCCTTAGTACGTGCGGAGGGCAAGACACACTTGCCGATATACTATGTCAGCCAGGTGCTACATGAGGCAGAGCTGCGGTATTCCCCAATGGAGAAGTTGGCATACGCATTGGTGATGAGTGTACGCAAGCTCCGACCTTACTTCTTCGATCACCAAGTGGAAGTTTTAACAATGTTCCCCTAGAGGCAAATCTTACACAGACTCAACACTGCCGGACGATTGCTAAAATGGTCACTAGAGGTCAGCCAATATGGTATAACATACGCTCCCCGAACAGCGATTAAGGGGCAGGCTCTAGCAGACTTCATAGTAGAGCTAACCTACCCTCAAGATCCGGAGAGGGGACGTATATACCCATGGCACCTCTACGTAGATGGCTCAGCAACAAGTTCCGCGACAGGTGCAGGTGTTGTCCTAGTGAGTCCCGACAAACAAGTATTCACCTCAGCAATAAGGTTCGACTTCTTAGCAACTAACAATGAAGTCGAATATGAAGCACTTATTGCGGGATTGAGACTATCATTAGCTGTGGGGGCAACCAAGCTTCAATTTTTCGGAGATTCGTAGCTAATAGTATCTCAAGTCCGAGGTGAATACAAAGCAAAGGATCGGCAAATGATCATCTATCAAATGATCGCCGCGCATCTGATATCCAAGTTTGATCAAGTGTACATTGAGCAAATCCCCCGGCTAGAGAACACACAAGCAGATGCTTTAGCTCGGTTAGCTACAAGCACCGGAGAACCAAGTATCTAAGAAGTGGTGGTCACAAAGCAAACTAATCCTTCAACATTTGATTATATTAATCAAGTGTTGAAGAGGGGGCAACAAATAATGAACAACCAAGAAGTGATTGACGACTGGCGTACACCCATCACTAAATACTTGGCCAATGAGAAGCAGCTGGGAGATCCGTGGGAAGCACGACGAGTTCTGAAGCAAACTGCCAGATACACAATGATCGAGGGACATTTATATAAAAGAGAAATCTCGCTCCCTTTACTCAAATGTCTCTCCTCGGAGGAAAGTCAAAATGTGTTAGAAGAGATCCATGAAGGGATATGTGGAGGCCATGACGGGGGGCAAGCCCTAGCTTACAAGACTATTAGACAAGGGTACTATTGGCCCACTGCGAAAGGATGCCATCAGATATGCTAAGAAGTGTTTGAAGTGCCAACAGTTCGCTCCAAGTATCCATACCCCGGCACAAGAATTAAAATCAGTATATAGTCCATGGCCATTTGCTAAATGGGGTATCGACTTGATCGTCCCATTCCCTCCCGGTAAAGGTGGAGTAAAATTTGTAGTAGTGGCTGTGGACTATTATACTAAGTGGGCCGAAGCAGAAGCCTTAACAACGATAACCCAAGAGAAATTGATAAGTTTCATTTGGAAGAACTTGGTGTGCAGATTTGGGTTGCCACAGTAGATCGTCACGGATAATGGGAGACAGTTTGATGGAAATAAGCTAAGAGACTTCTGCACTTCGTGGGATATTAAAAAGCATTACTCAACACCATATCATCCTCAGTCGAATGGACAGGTCGAAGCCGTGACCAAGATCTTGAAACATATCCTGAAGATCCGATTGGAAGAAAGAAAAGGCAGTTGGGCCGATGAGCAGCCAGAGGTCCTTTGGACTTATAGAATATCTTATAGAACGAGTACCAGAGAGACACCATTCACCATGGCCTTCGGAGTTGAAGCAGTTATCGCGATAGAAGTTCAACATCGGACATGGAGGATAATCAAGTATGATGAAGAAACAAACGAAGATGATATGGCAGTGGAAAAAAATCTGATTGAAGAAACAAGGACTTCTGCGGAGTTGAGAAATGCCGTCTACAAACGACGAGCTGAAAAATATTACAACTCACAGGTCAAGAATAGAAGGTTCAAGGCTGGTGACTTGGTGATGAGACGGATATTAGCGGTTCCTACAGGAGTATTCAGTCCAAGATGGGAAGGTCCATTCAAAGTAACAAAGAGTTGGCCGAATGAGACGTATGATTTGAAAGATATGCAAGGCAACCCATCGTTATACACTTGGAACGCGGCACATCTCAAGAAGTTCTACCAGTAAAAGACTTGTACAAATTTTCTTTTGAAACCTAGCTCGCCCAACATGTATAGGGGCAAGCAGGTTTGATTCAGATAAGGTTGAGTCTGTAAAGTTTTATTATGTTGAATAAAGAAGACGTTTCCTTTCATTTTGGTGTGTCGAAAGATGTCTCAAGTTATAAGCTCGAAAGACTTATTTGTCTAAAATAAAGGCAAGGTATTGAGACTAACCCTATGGATATACCAGGAAAAGGAAGTCCTTACCATCAATAAGTCTACATCGAAAGAGATGAAAAATAAAAGGTGTTAAATTTGCGATTTCGTAAAATGAAAATTAAGACGAATAAATTAAAACACCATACAACGAAGATGGGCAATAAATAACTTAGACAAAAATATCAACAAAACGCAAACATAAACAAACTTGGAAGAAAGGAAACTGCATATTCATTGATGTCAAAAAGAGTTCAGATACATGTGGGGCGTCTTCGAGGGAGAAGAAGCAAAAAGTTACAAATAAAAGCAAAAATTACAAAAAGGACAAAAAGGGTCAAACACCCTGCTGGTCACCGGCTTGCTCGCCAGCCTGGGCGCCCGCTTGCCCGCCACCCTGAGCCTGCTCGCCCACGTGCTCACCGGCCTGGTCGTCTGTTTGCCCTTCGGTGCCTGAAGGAGAAAGACCCTGAAGAACCTCGATAGGAGACAGACCCTCGGTGTCAACCATCGCATCATCCTCAGCATCAATCTGAAGAGGTGGATAGTTTCCACCAATGATCTTAAGGGTAGGAGGCACAGTGCTAAGATCGACACTCATCTCCTCGAGATCTCCGATGTCAACCACCAAACCCTCCTTGAGAGGACGCTCAGTGAGGAAATCGGTAAAATCCTTCTTCAAGGTTATCCAGGGGTCTTCATTCTCACCAACAGCATGGTGATAGGCCCGGAGGTTCCCGGCAAAGGCGTAGACGAACCCAAAGTCAGAAGACTCGGCTCGAATATCAGCAACGACCTCGGTGGTATAGCAGTCAGTGTGCGCGGCCTTAAGTTCGGCAAGTTGAGTTCGGGTAGTCTGGAGTTCTCTTTCTAACTCAGTTACCTTTCCCCGAGCTACCCGACTCTCCTCTAGCTGGGCTCGGATGCTGGCCAACTCAGATCGAAGGCCATCAGCTTCGGCTTGGGCTCGTTCGGCACTTGCAATCGCGGACTGTTCAGCATCCAATGAGGCTTTGACCTTAGCCTCTAAGGTCACCGCCTTCTTCTTGGCCTCGTCCCTTTCCTTCCTCAGGGTGTCATTCAACACCGCATACGACTTTTCCAAAGTCACGGCCTGCTCGATGGCGCGCTGAGCAGTGATAAGAGCACCACTCGAATGAAGCATGGCCGTGCGGATGTTGTCGGTTAACGACTGCACTGAATGGTAGCATCCTGAGGTTGGGTCCAGTGACGGATGGCAGACTCAACGGCTCCCTGAACTGAACCTTTAAGTTCGTTAAGAGTCTTAGGAGGCCGAGCGAGTGCGAACTGATGAACCGCAGGGCTTCGATGTTGGTAACGGGAAGGATCATACCTGCATAGGAAGTTCATACAAGATAACACTTAGAAAAACTTTCAAAGAAAAATTTCCAAGTAAAAATGTGTTAAGAGAGTTTGAAAATCATACACTGCCGCCCGGTCCTGGTCCCATCCAAGGATGGAGATGTCCAACAACTGCCCGACAGAGTGGATGGGCGCGGGGGCAATCAAAGTGCCAGCGGAGATTGGGAGTGTGGGCTCTGGGACCTCAACCCGACCCGAGCCTCCTGAGCCTAAAGCTCTCGTGGTCCTCGCCCTCTTGGCGGCATCACCTTCATGCTCGAGGCGCGAACCATCACCCCACTGTAAGAGACGGCTACCGCCACTAGGGGCTTGACGATCTTCGGTACGTGGAGCGCGTGGTGGAGCAGCTGATCGGGTGCTGGGACCGGAACCCATCCCTTTCTTCGCCTTGGCTGCCTGTTGAGCAGCTAACACAACAGATGGGCGATCTCTCTTGGTTCGTGCCATCCCAAATCTCTGATTAAAGATTCGGAAGGATGGAGGGATGGCGATAGTGACCTCTGCAGCTACAAACACCAGGGAACATAAAAAGAGTTAGAAGAGTTTTCAAAATACATGTCAAAGTTCTAAGATGTAACAATCATACCAGCAGGACGAGCAACCTGAGCTCGTAAGTGGTGAGGAGTGGTAATCAACCCCGAAGCAATGCGGCAGCTAGGCTTGTTCAGGTACTCGAATGTCCTGTCTTTCTTATTCCGTCGACAGACAAGGATGCAGGTAAACTTGAACTCCTCGGACAAGCTCGTCTTTTTCCAACGCTGAGGAGTAAGGCCTGCAACAAAGAAACAAGGCTTTAGATACGATATCGAAAACAACATTCAAAATGCTAACAACTGCAACTCGCCAAACTCAGTAGGGGACATGATGCGTCCCCCAAGTCCTTCGTCGTTATCCGGGGCACGCCAATCACCACCGTTGAAGAAGAATTGCTCCTTCCAGTCCTTCACCTTGTTAGGCAGTCCTTCAAGGATCCACATGTCACTCCTCGCTTTCAAGTAATAATAACCCTGACCTTCTTCAGAGCATTTACTGAGGCAAAGAGTGTAATTCAACTCGTGTGGAGTTAGGCGATCCTTATACTTTTCCAAAGCAAAGACTGTGCACATCGAGATCAGGTATATCCAAGCATTGGGTGTTAGCTGCGTAATAGCTAAACCCGTAGTCTCCAAGAAGCGGCCGATGAGGGGGTGAAGAGGCAACGTCACACCAGCGGCCAGAGTGTGCAGATTAATCGCTGTCAGACCCTCCGGAGGGCAATCAACTCTTTCTTTTTCCCGAGGAGCGTACATCGTCACGTCACAAGAAATGTGATACTCCCTCCGGATGCTGTCGAGATCGTCCTCATCAATAACACTCACCACAGTGTTTGCCTTGTAGTTAGTGCGGTCACCTTTCTCAAGTTCCCGGTATTATAAGGGAGGGGTTGGGAAGTCAGCGGTATATCGATCAAAATAAGCTCTCCAGTCAAACTCCTGCTCGATACCTACAGGGATGGACTTCTCTGACATGTGAAGTTGCGGGAAGCTAACAGACTTAAACCATTCGGTGATAGAGTCATCACTATCATCACTACTAGAGAGTACTTCTACATCCTCTTGGTCATCATCATCGGGGCGAGCAGCGGGCTGCTCGACTATCTGCTCGCCCGGCTGCTCGCCCGTCTGCTCGCCGATCTACTCACCTCCCTCCTCCAACGGATGATCCATCTCCACAAACTCGGGATCAGAACCCGCAAGATGAACCGACGAGAGACCGGCGATCGGACCACTCTCTTCCATGGGTTGTTTGCCCGGGTTCCGGTGAGAAATGGTACGACTTGAAGACGATGACATGTTTGAGAAAAGAAGAGAAAAGAGGAATTTGGCCCTAAGAATGTGCTAACTATTGTATTAAGGACTCTGCCGCCTTGATTCCGGTCAAAGTTTGTCCAAAAAAGAGAAATCCGATGAACAAAAACCATATAAGGAATAAAAGAGGATAATACAAAGGGGGAAATAAAAAGAAAAAGGATTGAGAAACTACCTTTGATTCAAACTTCAAAACTGTTCGCCGGAATTGTGAAACTAAGAAGATCGCCGGAGAAATCAGGAAAGAGCTTGAGCCACCGAAAATTTCAGAAGAATGGACAAGTGAAGAAGAAGATGAACAGTGGAAGAAAAACCCTATTTATACATTAGGGTTAAAGGAAAATGAAGGAAAAAGCTCAGGGACCATTTTGCGAAAGTATTTGAAAAGTTTGAAAGAGCCCGCCTTTTCGTATGACTGATTGGCACACCAAACGAGGGGACGCCTCGTTTTCCAAAAACATCACTTCGATTGACAAAGGATAGGACGAGCACCAAGTCGAGCACCATGCTGCTCGCCAAGCTGCTCGCCTAGTTGCTCGCCAGCATGGTGAATCAATTCCGGCATATACTTTGATAAAGAGAAACCAAATCAAAGCATATACTGAGGGGCAAATGTTGATAAAAGGATTTAAGCTTAATATTTGAAGAATAGTTAAAGTGAAAGCAAGCTGAAAGGTAAGTTGCTCGCTACCCTGCTCGACCGCTTGTTCGTCTGGCTCAGGGATGGCAAGGCAACAAGCCCACATGGCCACTTCCAAGTTGCTCGCCTGGGTGCTCGCCAAGCTGCTCGCTGGCTTGCTCGCCCAAGCCTGAGGTGGCGGAGCAACAAGCCCACGTGGCCAAACTCAAGTTGCTCATCAGGCTGCTCGCCGGCTTACTCTCCCAAGCACAAGGTGGCGAAGCAACAAGCCACAAGACCAAGCCTATGGTGCTCGCCTACCTGCTCGCTATGTTGCTCGCCCCGGTGCTCGACCATCGTTCCCAGGGATGAAGACACAGATATCCAGAGAACCTGTAAGGAAGGCATATGTCGTAAGGGTTAGAGTTAGTAAGACAGATTAAGAAGGTGGTGACAAGTGGAGGACACTTGTCACCATCAGAGGCCATGTGGTCTAAAAATGTGCCACATCACCCTAGAAAGGGTATAAATAGGTGAAAACACCGCATTTGTAAGGATCTGATTTTTCTAATACAAGTAATATATTACAAAATTTCTCTCTCTACTTTCTTATCTACAATTCGTACAATAATTCCAAATTATATCTTTGATTATTGTTTGAGTAATTCCCTAAGATTAATTAGCCACATAAACATTCAATTACAAGAATTGCTCAACAGGAAGGAAGATTGGTGATTTGATGAAGAAATTGGTGGCTAAAGTGGAAAGAAATTCAAGTTTGCATGGATTGATGTGAAAATGTGCAAAGGCAAGTGCTAGCAAAGCTAAAAAAAAAGGTTGACTTTATGCAAAATTATGGTCAAGTTTGACTCTAGTGTTGTGAGTATGATCACAACTTGTTTAAAGGGAAGATTGATTCTTTGAAGTGTGATTTTGAAAGAGCATGAAGAGATTGCAACATTGCATGAAGAAGTGAATGATCTCTACTTTGATTCCTTCTATGCTTTACTAATCATACTTAGTCACTATTACCCATATGATCCTTCCCTACCAAAGAGCCAACACTACAACCTTTAAAAGACCTCAATGATGTGTGATTGATTTGTCATATCAAGTGGTGGAGAATGTAGACTTGAGCCAAGCGTATGGTAGTATGTGAATGTGGTGTGATGTATGAGAGAGCCTAAACACTTGAGGGTGAGTGAAACACCTATCTTGTGAGGATCATGACTCATTGACTTGATATTGTGCTAATTGATTTGATTTTGATAGTTAAGTGGATGATATTGTATCTTAGATGTGCTAGATATTGAGTGATGATTCTATGGCATTGATCTTGTGCTTGATGCTTCATTGATACAATTATTCCCTTATCTTATCGCTTCGTTACTCGAGGCCGAACAACAATCTAGTTTGAGGGTGTGATTAGGGTCATAATTGCATGTTTTTGCATCCATTTCTATATGGTTTTGATGTGCTTATGTTCATATTTGACCCTAAAATGATATATTTTGTGCATTTAACCATTTTTTGCTAGAAAGTTGTGTTTTGTAGTGAAAACGAGCAAAACCGGCGAGAGACAAGCAAGTTCGTAAAAGTTCAGAAATTGTGAGTTAATCCAATGGAAGCAAATGATATACCATGTCGAAGAGTTCGAAGAGAGGGTCGTAATGGAAAAAGAATCGAGTCAATCGGAGCTCTAGAACTCAAGATATGAAGAAAATGAGGAAGTACTAGACCAAGCCGGGTTCGTGCGGCCACAAGCTCAGACTCGTGCGATGACCAGCTTCGGTTCGTGCGAAAATCCCTGGTTCGTTCACAAGGGTTCGCACGAATGCATTCGTGCGGCCACCTGCTCTGGTTCGTGCGAATGCTCGGTTGGACACATTTTCGAGGGCCGTTTCGTCTTTTCGCGCGATTAATGAAGGGCATTTTGGACTAAACATTGTGGGCACTATA
>JAPKLY010000053.1:4564-36385 GCA_026898435.1 Prunella vulgaris | reverse complement strand
AAGATAAATTACAGCAGAAAAAAGTAAAGTTATTGAAGATATGGTGTCATTAGGTATGAGAACATCGATTCTTATCGATACATGGCACATGAGGTTGGAGGAGAAGAAAATTTGGGACACACAATGAAGGACCATTACAATTTGGTGAACAAATTAAAAATCCAAGAAGTTAAAGGTGGAGATGCCAGTAATCTTATTGAGATCATGAAAAAATAAGAATTTGAAGAAAAGAGTTTTTTCTACAAGATTAGATTAAATGAAGATGGGAGGCTTTCAAGTATATTTTGGAGGGACTCATTAATGATGGAAGATTATGAAATATATGGAGACGTAATGGTTTTTGACACGACATACAGAACAAACAAGTACAATTTGATCTGTGCTCCATTTATAGGAATAAACAATCACTGGAAAAATGTTATGTTTGGCTGTGCATTTATATCGGATGAGAAGATAAAAACTTTCGAGTGGCTTTTCCAAATGTTCAAGAAATCAATGAGATACAAAAGCCCAATGACAATATTCACAGATCAAGATTTGGCAATAGCAACTGCACTGGAACAGGTATATAAATTATACCCTATAAAATGTTATGATATTTAAAATTTCTGCTTAGAGTATTTTTATTTGTTCTTAAGGTATTATAATATTGTTCTTGGGGTATAAAAATATTATGGTTTAGATATGAATAATGTATTCTAAGTGTATTACTAAACTGACCTTCGGGTATTATGAAATAAACCTATGAGTATCATTTATTTGCTCTTTGGGTATATTTTTTAAAATATATTTCTATTACAGGAATTTCCAGAAACAAGACACAGATTGTGTCTTTGGCATCTCCAACAAAATGCAATTGCAAGATTTGGAGAACTAAAGAGAGATGGTCCTTTTAAAAGTGCATTTAACCATTGTTTAACAGGTTGTGATGATGAGAAGGAGTTTGAAATCAGTTGGGAAAATATGATATCAACTTACAACCTGCAAAACAATGCTTGGTTTAAAAGACTGTATAGTCTTAAAGATAAATGGTGTACAACATTAAGCAAGAACATATTTTCTGTTGGAATAAGATCATCCCAAAGAAGTGAAAGCACTAATCACTCAATTGGATTTAAAGCGCACAAACAGACAAATTTGACAGAATTCTACAAGATTTTCAATGAGACATTAACTCAGTGGAGGAGGACAGAGAAAAATGATGAATTCAATTGTTCAAGAATGACACCAGAATCTCCTTTTGGAATGAAAGTGATTATAAAGCATGCTGCAGAGGTATACACTCACACAATTTTTAAGCACTTTGAGGAAGAGTTCTCAAAATATTTATTTGTTTCTTCTACTGTTGCTGAATTCTATGAAACAACCTTGGTTTATAACGTAATGAATGATGAAGGAAATAGAAGTAACAGAGTGGTATACGACACAGCTATGAACCTTTTCAGCTGTGATTGTAAGAAGTTTGAAGAATATGGAATATTGTGCTATCACTGCTTGAGAGTAATGAATATACACTCTATACAAAAAATACCTGATAATTACATATTAAAGATGTGGTCCAAACTTGCAAAGGAACAAGTGTAGAACAAGATTGTTGCTGAAGCAACAAATGATAACATGTATCAATTCTACTTTGGGTATTCTTTAATTATTCTTTGGGTATTTTAATAAATTCTTTGGGTATTACTTTAGGTATTATATTATGTTCTTTGGGTATTCTTTGATTATTCTATGGGTATTACTGATATCTTTATGGGGTATTAAATAAAAATATTCAGTTATTAACAAATTTTAACTATATTACTCTATCAAATAGGGAAAAGTGTTCTAGCAATATACCTTGGAGGCATGATATCATAAGGAAGTACTACAATGTAGTATTGATGAGTGAAGAAATTGAAGAAATGAGAGAACTCATAGAAGATGGATATGAAAAATATGTACAGTTCTTAACGCAAGGAATTCAAAGCAACATGAAGAGATTGAGGCTCATTCTGAAACATCGATCAAAGTTCTCGATCCCGAACGCTCAGTAACAAAAGCAAAAAGTAAAAGGATTAAGAGTGGTATCCATACTAGAAAGAAGAACAAGTCAACAACTTCACAGTCATCACATATGAGAGAATATGGATCAATTACACCTAATCCTCATATAATTTGAATGAGGATTATATTTCTGTTTTGATTAATAAATTGATGTTACATTTTTTCAATATAAATGTTTATTACAATTCCAAGTTATTTATCAAATTTGTTGTATCTGATGTGTATTATATTTTTTTAAAATTCATTAATACTCAAGGAGTAAAAAGTAGAACCCGGAGATCAAATAATTAATACCCCAATAACAGTATATGAATACCCCAATAATAAGTAATACTCAAATAAAAAAATAATATTTTATTCAAAAAGTTCGCTCAGATAAAAAAAATTAAAAAGTAAAATAAAATTTACTATATAAGGTAAAAAACCCTAGAACGACGGCAATACGTTCCTAAATTTGATCGACGGAAAATTCGACCGACGCAGCATAAACAAATCGTCCAAAATGGTAATAAATCTTCCTAATCTTCAACGAATCATCATAAGAAATGCTAATAGTTATTCTCTCTTGATTTCTCTCTCTCTCTCTCCCTCTCCCTCTTTATGTACTGAGCATTATGTATGCGGAAATACTCTATTTCATCATCTGAAAGTATTTTCATATGATAATATTGAAATTTTTCCGTGTATAAAAAATACTTTAACTTCAACATAATTTTTAATCTTAATTTATATGTTTTTTTTGGGTATTAAAAAGTTATCCTTGAGGTATTATTGTTTTTTTATTAAATTGTTCTTGACATATACTGTTAGGGTATTCTTTACTTGTTCTCTGGGTATAATTCTATTATTCATGGGGTATTATTATTATCTTGTAAGGGTATTAGCATGTAAAATATATAATAATAATTAAGAATTTATATATTTATTTGTTTACTTTAAACAGATGACTTCCTTACTATTAAATTGATTTATTATTAAATTGTTCATCCTATATTTGCTAGGGTATTCTTTACTTGTTCTCTGGGTATAATTCTTTTATTCATGGGGTATTATTAATATCTTGTTAGGGTATCAGCATCTAAAATATATAATATTAATTAAGAATTTATATATTTATTTGTTTACTTTAAACAGATGACTTATTTACTACTCCCTCCGTCCCAGATGAACTTGCAAGTTTTCCTTTTCGAGACGTCCCATAGGAACTTGCAAGGCCAAAAATGGAAACCCTTTTATAAACTTCACCCTCACAATATCTACATATTTACACAAAATGCTACTACTTTTTCACTTTTTGGGCCCACATTACACTCAATCCAACTAATTTCGTTACTTTTTACATAAAATTTTACCAAATTAACCCTCAAAACACTACTTTTTTTACTTTATTCCACTTTTTTCTTAATTTGTGTGCCCCTCCCCCTTGCAAATTGCTCCGGGACGGAGGGAGTATTAAATTGAGTTATTAAATTGATTTTTTATTAAATTGTTCATGACATTATGCTATATTTGTTAGTGTATTCTTTACTTGTTCTCTGGGTATAACTCTATTATTCATGGGGTATTATTAATATCTTGTTAGGGTATTAGCATCTAAAATATATAATATTAATTAAGAATTTATATATTTATTTGTTTACTTTAAACAGATGAGTTCTTTCTTCAAACCCCTCATTGGCAACAACCTCTTCATTCCTAAACTGGTGAGTTTTGTTTATACATAATATATAAAAATTAATAAAATGTTTAATTATAATTATTAATTTATGTGCAGAGATTACCTACTCGGTTTATAGATGAAAATGCAAATTTATTTGCACAATCATCAACTGAAATGACACTGACGGCAAACTACCATCATGGCAAGAATTGGAAAGTTAAAATAGAGAAAATTGATGAATACCATTACTTCAATGAGGGATGGATGACATTTGTTGAAGAAGCTGATATAGAATTGTTTGATGTGCTCACTTTCACACTGATTGATGAGAATTCAATCCATGTTGATATCTTTTCAAAAAGTAGTTGCTGCAAGAACTGCTCAAACTATGGTTTGTAATTTTTAAAAACTTACATTCATTTAAATTACAAAAATATATTGACATTTTTTAAATTTCCATATGTATTAAACAGATTTTGATGATGATGATCATGATAATGATGATGAAGAAGATGAAGTTCAACTTGGGCAGAATAGTTTGAGTTTCACAAAGGAGGTCAAAGACTACCATTTCACTGCAAATAAAATGGTAATTTATATATAATTTTACTTTCATTTATCACAATATCTATTTTTGATTTCATTTAACTAATATATTGTTTTATAGGACGTCCCCATAAATTTCATAACTGCTGCAGGATTGTTGAACAAAAGAGAAATCAAGTTGAAGGATGAGGAAGCAAGAGTCTGGAAAGTTCAAATGAGAACCAGAGGTGCTGGAGTGCATTCATTTTGCAGTGGCTGGAAAAAATTTCTTCTTGCAAACAATGCTACAGTAGGTAGCATTGTTAAGTATGAGTTCGTGTGTGATGAACTCATACATGCAATTGTGAAAAACAATTAACAATTACTGTGTTTGGTTTGTATGCCTCATAAGAGGTTTATCTACTTTTTTTTTTATTACAAAACAATTACAATGTTTGGTTTGTATACCTCATAAGAGGTTTATTTTGAATGGTTTAATATTAATGTGTCTTTGAATGGTTATTTTGAATGTTAGAATAATATATATAACTGTTAAAAAAATACACATATATTTTATCCTTTCAATACCCAAAGAACAAATAATAATACCCAAAGATAAAAAATCAATACTTAAATAAGAGTCAATCAATACCCAAAAAAATATCAAAAACAATAGATACTAGTTTTATAATAATTAACATAAAATAAAATTACAAATATAAAATTACAATAATAACAATTAAACAATAAAAGAAATATAAAAAAAATAAACAGAATACAATAAAAACTATTTATAATAATAACAATAAATAACAATTTATAATACTAACAGAAAATAAAATTACAAAGAGAAGTTAAATAAACACAAATACACAAAGACAATGTAACAAATCTCCAAAAACCATGCCAAAAATACCCAAAGAACAGATAATCAATACCCGAAGACATAAAAACGAATACCCAAAAATCAGTTAATTAAACATAAATACCCGAAGACATAAAAACAGATATCCAATGACCAGAACAACATTACCCAAAGATCAAATGATCAATACCCAAAGATCAGATAACAAATACCCAAATATAATATCACAAATACTCAATGACAAGATTACATATACCCAAAGACCAGTTTACCAATACCCATAGAACAAGTCACAAATACACAATGATCAAGTCACAAATACCCAAATAACAGATTACAAATATCACAAGTAAATAACTTATATAACAAAAATAAACAATAACAAATAAATCAATAGCTCCATAACAAAAAAATTAATTCAAAAAAATAAGTACTAATACCCATAAATTTGTTCTAAGATCATTACACTTACCCAAAACAACCAAACCATTGTTCATCTACCTGAAACCATTGTTCACAAATATCATTTTCTTTCACCAAGCCCCACATTCAACCTCAAACTATTGTTCATATACCTAAAACTACAGATTGTTCACAAATTTACAAAACAACCTCAAACCAACCTTTTTCAGTTCACTTTCTTCCTCTTCCCCCTTCCCAAATTACTATCAATTTGTTTTAAATTATCCGCAGCACGCTTTTTCTTTAACCCATTAGCTTTTTGCTGTTTCAGCTTCATCTCATTGTCCAAATCCTCAATCAACTTTGGTTTAGATTTATAAAAAATCATAAACCTTCTTTATGACATCACCCCTAGACTGATTCAAGTTGGAAAGCAAGATCACAGAACAGATTTCAGATCGCATCACTAAACGAATTTCAGCCTAAAAAGAAACAAAATAATAAATAAAATAAGTTAATAACAAACAAAATAACAAACAATAAAGAACAAAAAAAATAATTAAGAATTAAAAAAATACCTTTGTCAAATCTGGACTTGTGTAGGTAGTACCATTGAAATGCTTCATATGATGCATCATGTAAACACCACAATCCTTATCTGGCTTACCAGTCTGCCATTTCAATGATACACTCTCATAAACAAAATCTCCAACATCATCAGCTCTAGGATGTTTCTTTGATGCCAAAATTCGTCTCATCAACATACACTAAAACATAAAACAACAAAAATTAAATTAACAAATAATAAAAACAAACAAACAAAAACATTTAAAATGTTAGAGATATATACCAATAAATGAGCAGATTTAGTGTAATCATTAATCTTCTCCTCATGTTTGCAGTCAACAAAATTAATTGCAACAACAACATAATGATTGTGGATACCAACAGGAATAAAAAGCTGTAAAAAAAATTAATTAAAAATAATAATATAAAAAAATACCAAAAAATAAAAAATAATAAATACTAACCATACCAGTCGTCATGAATGAACCCTCATACACAAACAGCCATTCATTCCAAGCTGAGTAAACATCATTTTCAACAACTTTTGCAGATTTTCCATTCACTACAACTTGTTCAACAAAATACTGTTCCATAAAATAAAATAAAATATAAATTCATATATAATAAACAGTAAAAAAATAAACACAAATAACAATTTAATAAATAACAACTACTAATACCAAAAGAACAATTACTAATACACAACATCAATTCATTGACACCCAATGATAACCTAAATAACAACTGAAAAATACCCAAAGAAGAAAATAAAATACCCAAAGAAGAAAATAAAATACCCAAAGAACAATTAGTAATACCCAACAATAATTCATTGACACATAAACAACAAATGAGAAATACCCAAAGAACAAAGTAAAATACCCAAAGAACAAATGAGAAATACCCAAAGAACAATTAGTAATACCCAACAACAATTCATTGACACAAAAGATAACATAGAGAACAACTGAGAAATACCCAAAGAACAAATGAGAAATACCCAAAGAACAAAATAAAATACCCAAAGAACAAATAACAAATACCCAAACAACAAATATTAATACCCATCAACAATACATTGACACCCAAAGACAACTCATTATGCAAATAATAATAACACAAAAACAAATAAAGATGAGTCTTACGCTGTGATTAAGATTAAAACAGAATCTGCTCCTCCTTGAATCAGAAATAACCTCAGCATTAACCTCCAAGCACCATGCAGTAATGATGGTGTTGTCAATTTCTTCATTTGGTAACAAACTCATTATCCCATCTTTATTCACAAAAACAGAATCTTTGTACAAATAATAGTTATCACTGCAAAACAAAAAAAGTAAAAAAAAAAACATTATATACAAATAATAAAGACTAAAAAAAAAATTGAAATAATACTTACACTGCAACAGATCTCTCTCCATCATAAAAACAGAAATCGACAACCTCCAAATGAGTTTGGAACATTGTTTTATAAATCCTCTTATTTGCTTTCACCAATTTGGATACATATCCAATATCATCATGTATCAACCAAAACAAACTCCTACCATCATCACCTACATTCCCTCTATTCATGCTAACAGATTTTTTTGCTTCTTCAAGTTCACCATCAAGACCACCCAACCTACTCTTCAACATCACTGCACCTTGCGGAGTCTTCTCAACCTGTGCACTCTTTACTGCAGCAGCTTTATCAAACTTCTTCATAACTTTCCGAACCTCAGGATCTGTACCAGAAACTTTATCTTTTCGAGCAACTTCTTCCATTTCTTTACCAGCTTGACCATCATCAGAAACTTTATCTTTTCCAACAACCTTCTCAGAAATCTCAGGATCACACACTTGAACACCCTTCTCATGAACGACCTTCTCAGAATCAAACACCTGAAGACCCTTATCATGAACGACCTCCTCAGAATCAGACAATTGAACACCCTTATCATGAAAAACCTTCTCAAAATCAGATACATGAACACCCTTCTCATGAGAAACCTTCTCAAAATCAGAAACCTGAACACCCTTATCAACCTTACAAACAATTTTTCCTTTATAATTCTTCAAATTAACAAGGTCTCCAACAATGTCTCCATAGTAAGCCTCATCAAACCAATCTTCAGAACTACTAAGATTAGTTTCAAAAACAACAGGATCTGGAGTAAGCAATTCAAAACTCAGAGCTGAATCAGCAAATTGCTTCATCAATGTCACATACTTCACAAGCTTATCAACATAACGATGAAGCTTAGGATTCATAAAAAATTTCTGACTGTCAGACACATCAGATTCAGCAGTGGATTCTAACTGAGAACTGTTTAAATTTGCATTCTGGATACAGTCCATAAGCTTCTGAACCTTTACATTAAAGTTTTCAGAAAATTCTCTTGCTTCACCTTTAATTGACAATAACAATTCTTTTATCTCCTGCAAGATAAAATGTAAATAAAAAAAAAACCAATTCTAATTAATAATTAACTAATAAACAAAAATCAATAGAATAATAAAATATAAAAATTATTAATACCCAAAGATAAAAAATAAATACCCCAAGATAAACATATTAATACCCATACAGTATAAAAAAATACCCAAAGACTACCAAAATAAATACCTGAAACTGATCATCATCTTCCTTTTCCTCCTCATTCTTTGAATCACACCTTGACTCCGTTGGTGTTTTATTCAGGATTCCATTACTAGAAAGTGGATACAAATCCTTAACTAACTCACCTGAACCAAATCTTACAGCACTAACCTCTTGAACAACCCTTTTCTTCAACTTTTCATCAGTCCAATGTTTGATCAATGGAATAGAATGAGGTTCACAAACACCTCTCCACTTCAACCGGTGAAAATATATTATTTGTAAAAGAATGACACAACCACTGATGTTTTTTACAACACCCCTTTTGTACAAAGTAATAGACTCAGACAACCTCCTCAACACAAGTTCACACCAATCAAACTCAAGAATACAGTCTGGATTCTCTAATGCTTTAAAAAAGATGGGGTTAACACTTCTATTTGCAGAAGGACAGAGAAAAGAACACATACCGGTTAAAATCATCACCACCATTAGGACATTTATCCTTAATAATCGAAGAAAGTTTCCCTATCGGACTCTTTGCAACAAACCCATACTTCTCAGCAAAAGTATTAAAAGCAGAACAATCATCAGACCTACTATAAAGAGGGACCTCTCTCCCTTCGTTCCTTGGAATCTTAAAAACATCGTAAACATCATCAGCAGTAACTGTAAACTGCCGAAAATAATCAACCATTAACATACGACTGCTACCATTGAAATTATCAACAAGTCAATCAATCATGCCACTGTTTACAAACCGATTAAGCTTTAAATCAAGCAAACCTTCAAAACCAATACACTCCAAAGATGCCCTTTGTTGATCATTCAAACTTTTCACCAATACACATAATCCATGTGGACGGCACTGAGATATAATTTTACTGCAAGACAAATAATATATAATACATTAAGTAATATCCAAAAGAAAATATAATGAAAACCAATTAATAAATACATCAACAACAACAAAAAATACATCAAGACAAACAAAATGATACTTAAAGAAGAATGACAAAATACCCAAAGAAGTAAAAAATAATACCCAAGTTAAAACTAAAAAAATACAAAAATAACAACCAAATAATACACTAAATACAACTACATAATAACAAAAATATATCAAACAATCACAGAAAATACATAAAATCAAATAACAAATAACAAAACAATTCAATTAACAAAATAACTACAACAAAATGACCTATTATATACTAAAAAAGCAAATAAATAATAATACCCGAACATAAAATAAGTGATACCCAAAGTATAACACATAGATACCCATAGCAGAAAAAAGAATATCCAAAGACTAAAAAAAAATACCCAAAGAATAACAAAGTTATACCCAAATAACAAAAAAAAAATACCTAGAAATCTCTTCTCCAGATACAGAATGCACCTCCGATGAAACAACCTTAACAGATTTCCCTTTGCTTGAATTTTCCTTTACATATTTCACTTTGTTCACAAGTGATTTGCTAGATTTCTTCTTCTCGTTCAAAAAAAAAATAAGTCTATCATCTTCTTCCTTCGCTGCATGTTCAACACGATCACCAACGAAAGGAACTATATCTTCACACTTATTCACAGGAGAATCTCGATGTTTTTTCCTCTGATACACAATATCATTCTTGTGCTTAGGTCCACTCCCTTTAAGAACCGTATATTTCCTCTTCACCATTATAACAGAAACAAACCCTAAGAAAATTACAAACAGAGCAAGATCATTAAAAACAATACTCAAAAAACAAAATACTAAAATCAAATACAATGATATTGATAAAAAATCACTTACAATGTAAATTCCAGACGAAATCCAAAGAAAACGCACCGCGAAGAAGAAGAAGAAGAACAAAGAACTGAAACTTGGAAAGGAGAACACGAAACTGACGTAGTTTGAAAAAAGATAGAACACGAAACAATGATACAAGGAAGAAAAAGGCGGTTAATTGCCGGTTTAATTAAAACCCGAATAGGGTCCACGCGTTTTCAAATCGGATACCAAAGTCGGATCCAATTTTTTTTTAATTGGGCCAAAATACAAAGGGCCGAAAATTCAGCCCATTAACAATGCACCCTTGTGCATATAAGAATTTGTGATTAAAAAATTTAACCAGGGATGTATGAAATTGGAGTTGGTAAATTTTCGTAGTGAAATTTCATCTAGGCACCTTTATTCCTTAATCTATTAATAATTGCCAACGGAATCAGTTTGCCTATAAAATAAATTTTTTTGGTAATTAATTACCAAAAAGTTATTTACCTACAAATATTCAGTAGACAAATTATTTGTAGGTAACAAATATTTTACTATAGATTTTTTGTTAGAAATTTCGTAGCAAAGTTTTATTTTCTTGTAATTAAAATATCGAGTTTTCAAAAAAAAAATATAAAAAGAATTTGACCAAAAATATCAAAATTGAATAATAATTTGTACCATAAATTGCATTATTCATATAAATTCAACCTATATATAGACACTGAAATTTATATTATAGGTCTAATTTAATTAATTAAGGTGTACATAAAATGTAACCATAATAAAAATTTATTTAGACTTAAATGCATTATGCAATTCAATTGTATTTTTAAAATAGCACGGTTATTATTATGGTAAAATAATCATATTTTACTAATTATTTATAAGAACTGATTTTTCAATAATAACAACATAACTTTTTTATTTATAATAGGGAAATTTTTATCTTTTAATTGAATTGCATGGTGCAGGTGATATACAAAAAAACTTATACTTTTTATATATAAACATCTTTTGTAAATGAAATTGCAATAAAATTACACCAAAAAAATGTGAGGACAGTTGTCAGTAGGAGCTTAGATTCGTAAACCTTTTCAATTTTAAGCTTTAAAATGACTTATGTAAAAGATAATTCTTTTAAAAAAATCGAATTCATTGTTCAACTTAAAAAAAAAAATTAATTATTTTTATTATTTTATATTATTAAAAAATACACATAAAAAACAACAACAAAATTAAAATACTTTGCCAGTTTTAAAATAGATACACTATAACTATTAAAACATCTCTATCTATATGTGTACCTAATTACTCGTTTTTTCGTTTTTCATTTGGGGGAGTTCACAATATTTTCTGTCTCTGCATAGGGGCAAATTTGAGAATTAATTTAACCACTCAATTTCTTTCTTTTTAGAATAGTTATTACTGCGTTTTGCGCACGTGTTTTTAGTTTTTGCCGTACAGTTTTCAATCAAGGGCACATGTGATATGTCCGTGTCGATTAATTTAAGTAAAAAATGAGAAAACACAAAACTATGTATTTCCGGAAATTCTGCACAATATTTTTGTTAGAGTCCTAGTCCTGCGTACACCGCTGCAAACGTGCTGATTTAAGTTTATTTTTGAAAAATTATATAAAATATTATTAAAAAGTTAAATATATTATTACTGAAAAATATATTTTTAATAGTGTAACTATTCAATAATAATTTGTATAATTTTCAATAATAAATGGTATAACATTTTAAAAATACACTTGAGTTACATGATGCACCTGGTGCACAAGAGACTTAGGGGGCGCTTGTTTCAAATTCCTCAATGGTAATGAGAATGCAATTTTTATTTTCCTTCTTTACCCTTACATATATTCAATAAGAATTTATGTTCATGGTGGTTACATCATTAATGTTGTGCTCTAATTTTGAAATAAGTATACAAAAAAGAAAGTTGTTGATGAGGGGAGATTGATTGAGGAAGATGATTATAGGATGAGATGAGAGTAATCAAATTGGAGTAATGATTATCTTATTTATGAGGAAAATCAATGTTTTGGTCTCATTACTTACTATAATTATTATATATATATATATATATATATATATATATATCTCCACTCCCATTACCATTGAGGAATTTTATACAAAGCGTCCCCTTATTCTTTTTTAAATTATCTTTCACACTTGAAGGTGGCACCTATATTTAAAAAAAAAATTAAAATTTAATATAATAGAGTTAAATAGTTTTTTTAATTTTTATAAATATAAGTTATTTTCTTATTTAGAGTGTAAAAATAATACTGAAACAACTAAAAAAAGTGTGAAAATAATCTTGAGAAGTATGGTGTATTTATATAACTGTACTTGTAATTATAAGTCAGGGGCATCTGCATGTTGATTAAAAAAAATGAACTATATTTATAAATTAATTTATAATATTTAAACAAAAGTATAATTTTTTCGTACACATAAGCATATTTTTTCTACACAGACCTAATTTATAATTAATGTGATTCTAATAATTTTTTCCTATAGATTAATTATTTGGTGACCATTGGAATCGAAAATGAGATCGAGTTGAATGTCACGTGGTTTTCCACATGAGAGTAATGGTCCTGACCTGACGTTGGAAATTTATTTGATACACACAAAACGAATATCCAAAAATAAAATTCCACTTTAGAAACAAGTTGAGAGATTTTCCTTTAAAAAACACAGCTTGAGATTTTGGAAGTTTGTGCGGTAAATGTCTAATTAAATTTCTTTTTCCATGAGCCACACATTATCCCAACTGTATTTATACTCACATACACATCTGTCAGTAGACATTAAATTAAATATTTGAAAATACTTTAGTTTTAGTTTTTGTCTTAATTTTATTCAGGAGTGAGATTTTAATTAATTTTTAATTTGTATAAATTTTTTTATCAACTAACATTCTGTATTGAAAAATAATAAGTTCGCAACCTAAATGTATACACACGGGTTATAATCGTTCATTCATATACATACATATATATATATATATATAAATATTACTTTTTAAATATATATATGTTCACACTTGTATATATAGTTTTAATATATATTTTATACATTATATATATTTTTCATTTAATCATTGAATTTAATATTTTGGGTTAATTCTATATAAATACACCACATTTTACTCAACTTTCAATTTAATTCTAAACTTCAAGATTATTATAAAAAATCTCAACCTTTTAAATAGTTTCAATTCGATACACATTTTTTTTCTGACCAGCAACTGATGATGTGTCTCGCCGGAGCGCGTGAAATGTTATCACGCTGAAGTACACGTGTGAAATTACTTTTTTATATTTTTTTCCACATCATATATTATATATATAAAAAAATTTAATATTGAAAATATTTTTTGAATGAGCAATACCATGGAAAATGTTTTTTTTAAATGTAATTTTTTAATATAAAATTTTGTTATTTTTTTATATATATAATATATGATGTGAAAAAATATATAAAAAATAATTTCACGCGTGTATGTCAGCGTGACAACATTTCACTCGCTCCGGCAAGACACGTCATCAATTGTTGGCCGGAAAAAAAAAGTGTATCGAATTGAAACTCTTTAAAAGGTTGAGATTTTTTATAATAATCATGAAACTCAGGATTAAATTGAAAGTTGAGTAAAAGGTGGTGTATTTATATAGAATTAACCCTAATATTTTTTTGTTGTATCAAAGTGTTTAAATGATTAAACTTATATTTAAAATATATATACAATGTAAATGGACAATTATAGTTTTGGTATGATTGATAAAATACTAGAAAAATAAGATTTAAGTTGCAAATGATCAATCTTTTTATAATATATATAGGTTGCAAAATATTAGTACATTATTATAGTATAAGTTGCAACTAAATAAAAAAATTTGAATAAATTGCAATGGATATTAGCTCATTAACAAAAAAAATTGTCACTCTACAAATAATAATGTAAAATTTAAATTTTTTTTTATGATATCTTAATAGATAATTGTGTCACGATTATTATGCGCTATCACAACATGCAGGTCAACTCCAATTCAATTAGAATTAAAAATAAATATGTAATTATCTCACAATATTTTACAGCAAAAATATTTAATACGATTATAAAACACACACTAATTATATAGTACAATTGATCAATGTGTATAAGTATTTGCCAAAAGGATAAAGAATAGACAATGTTGGATACATATCAATATTAATATTTTCTATATATTTAAGTAAAAATAATTAATGTTGTTATAAATTAAGTCGAAACATGGTTTGACCCACTCGAACACTTATCATCTGGTTCGTCAAATCTATTCATCTACTTCGTCGAATCTAAGTACAATCAAAGGGGTGCGACGGACGATCTAAATTAGCTTGATTCCAAAAATTACAGTCTTCCATTGAGAAAACCCACAACTATTTAGCAATTACAAACAGACCCACAAATTATATTCCAAAACCCATTTGACATCAACAAACCTTCAAGCATATAAATCACCTACAAATATTCAAACTTTCTAAATCTTGCATTAAAGTCCAGTCGAAAGTTCTGGACGTTCATAGCTTCTAATTTGTAATATAGTAATTATAAATTTGTAAAGTTATCGTATTTTGGAAACTATTGTTATTGAATCATATTGCACGATTTTCAATAAATTTGTATGAGATAGAGTCAAACTGTAGCTCGATTTTCAATTTGAGTCAATTTTTGCATTTCAATCTTTGTCTATACTCCATCTTCATTTCTAACAAATGAATTAAGAAGAAAAGACACTAGGTTTACTTAGTGATGTAGAAATCGGCCTAGGCGCTAGGCGGCTACTTACCGACCTAATTTTTGCAAAATCGGCAATTATAGGCTTTTTCGGGCCCTAGTCCGCCTAGGTGGTGACTAGGCGACCAGTAAATGCCCGATTATCGATTTTCAACTTCTACAATCTTGAGTTTACTAGTGAACTGTTATAAAATTTATTTCAAACTATAATGAGCCTACTTTTATTTATATGTATATCTAGATATGCAAGTTCTCTTGTAAAAATACTCCATTCCAAAATTTTCAAAATGTTCATTTTAAATTAGATGTATTATATTTGAAAAGATAACAAAATAACTTAATGATTTTAAATATTTTAAAATTACACAATATATTATCACTTTCTCGTACTAATTTAACTCTCACATTAAAATGTCTGTCGAAAGATCATTCAAGCCTCCAATAAACAACTTTTTCTCTTATAACACAAATAAACCCTCCATTTTTTCTCTTATAACACAAATAAACCCCCCACATAGTTAATTTTACATGTGTTACCAATAAAAAAAATTAAATATTCATATGAAATATATACCGAAAGTAATAAATTATTTGATTAATTAATTTAAAAGCACCTCTTCAAAAGTTAAAGCCCATCAATTATTGGACATCTCCATGTTAAACTAGGTGGACCCGGACAAGACAAGCAGGTTAAATGGAGCAATAGTCTAGGGGCATTAAGCAAATTTATTTATTTACCAAACTTAGCCTATATTATATTATATAATATTAATGCCATGATGTTGTCACATCTTAATTTTCTTTCACATTTTACTTAAATAAATCGTGGTTTCAGGTTTCACCTAACAATGTTCCCATTGGAAAAAGAAAAGACAATATTGCCATTAATTCAATTGGTCAATTATGGTGTCTGATATTTGCAACCTGCAAAGATTTAATAGTAGAATTGGTTTAATGTATGACGATATTTCATAATATAAAACTTTTTTTCAAATATTATTAAATTTATATTTTATATATTGACGATAAGTATAAAAAGACTGACTTTTTCTTTGGGCCCAGATATAGGAAAAGTTTCGACACTTTAAT
Source organism: Prunella vulgaris (assembly GCA_026898435.1). Classification (NCBI taxonomy): domain Eukaryota; kingdom Viridiplantae; phylum Streptophyta; class Magnoliopsida; order Lamiales; family Lamiaceae; genus Prunella; species Prunella vulgaris. The sequence continues at coordinate 20,094 of JAPKLY010000053.1, read as the reverse complement.
CAAATTGCCAATCATTTGAATTAATTCACGGGCAATATTAATTACTTACTTTGTTTCAAAATAATTTTTATAATTTTTTTATATACACGTCTAAATTTTTTTCACACTCACAAAAAATAATAAGATATATTTTTTATATTTTATTATTTAATTTTACACTCACTTTATTTCATTTTTTTCACTTTTTTTTTAATAGGCGTACAATTCTATCTATAAAAAATGTTGGGATGGAAAAAGTAGAATTTATTGCAAACAAGGATCTAAACCATCTTCAATACAAAATTTAAAATATGGTTTTAAAGTAGTTATAAATTAGGACAATAAATATATATATTGTTTAAGGATAATCGAAAAGCAAAACGAAGAACACATAATTTGTTGACCCAGTTCATCACGGAGTGACTACGTCTGGGGGCGTACCAAGCCAGGAGATTATTTCACTATATCTCATGAATGAGATCCATTTATATATAGGTTACAAATTAGGGTTTACATGAATATAGAATACATAATGAAATGACTAAACTATCCTTCTAGTAAATACATTTGATGAAGGCACATAAATGTAATTTCCTTTAACACTCTCTCTTGTGCCAAATCAAAAGGATGGATGGTGCATAAAAGTTGCCTCGATAAAACCTTGCCAAGTAACATCCATATAAGAAAAATAAACCTTGGTCGAAGGGAAAATGAGTTGCAACGCACCTATGTTAAAACTCCCCCTGAAGTCTACACCTCTCAACTGATAGGTACATCTATCAAGTGAGCTCAAAAAATTTACACATCTCAATTCCTTTACGATATTTCTCAAAGTTATCTTGGACAATGATTATGTAAATAGATTAGCCACATTTTCTCTAGAGCGTACTTAAATTATTTGAATCTTGAGCAAAGTTTGTTGTTGCATGATATAGAAAAACTTCGGTAATATATGTTTCATATCACCTATATAACACAGATTCATTTGTTCAATGCATGCAATACATTGCATAAAGGATCTTCAGTGGTAGAACTCAAGTCACTGACTCCTTGAATGTGTGATGATAGACTTTCACTAAATACACTCACAAATTGCTATATGTAAGGTAATAATCTCTAAATAACTTTAAGAGATATCTATCAAAGTTTCTTAGTTGATGTCCAAGATATCACCATGTTTCTCATGGTAAATATAATTAATTTAGTAATGTTCATGTGGTTAAGATATAACCAACATTAGTAGAACCAAATAATATATTATTTGGTGTATAAGTGTGTAGGATAGCATTTAATATTTTCTTAAGGGTTGCAATTTCATCTGCCGTCCTTTTCAAAATTTATATAGTAAATAACATGCCCATGTCACTGGTTTCTTTTAAGTATCAAAGTATATTCTTGACACTATTCCAATGATATTGTGTTGGTCCTGTAATAAATTTAGTTAACAAGTTCATTGAGAAAGTAATATCTAGCCAAGTATATTGAGCTAAGTACAATAATGCGCCTATTGCACTTAAACAAAGAATTTCAGTTCCTAATATCTCTTCGTCATTTTGCTTTGGACGAAAGGGATTTCTTTACATCCAAACATCGGCCGATCACGAGAGTGCTAACAGAATGCATTTGGTCCATATTAAATCGCCTGAACATCTTTTGGACATATGCAGACTGGTGGATAAGTATCCACAAACTCCATAAAGTTGAGTTTTCCCAAGATCCTTTATCTTAATAATTTTAATTAGTTTCAGGATTTCTCTTATTACATTAAGAGTACCTATGTTCATCCATCAACATAAGTATCATAATTGCAAACCCAAAACTCATTTTCTTTATAAATACGAAGGGGCATTATTTTTTGTTGTTGTAACCTTTTCCAATCAAGTAGTCACTTGACTTGGTTAATAGAAGGTCATCAGACACTTTCATATATATCTCTGAATCAAGATCCCCATCGAGATATTCAGTAACCATATTCATAAGCTGCATTTCCAATCCTTCGGATGCTACTACGCTAATAAAGTAGTAAACATTATAACGTTCTTAACAAGAGAGTATGTCTCTTCATAATCAATTCCAGAGCGTTATGAAAAACCTTGCGTTATAAGGCAAGTTTTCTATATCAGGACCATATATTTCTCATTACGCTTTATGACAAAGAGTTATTTATGTCCTATAGGCTTTAGACTTGGTCGGGCTAGCACTACCGGACCAAATACCTATAACTTTGTCAGAAAATCAAGTTCTACCTGGATTGATTCTTGTATTTAGGCCAGTTTGCTCTTGTTGATATTCTACAACTGAGCTTGGTTCGATTTCATGGTGCTCTATATTTTCTAGAGCAACATAATAAATAAATACATCACTAGTCTGTGTGCAATATCTGTCTATTGACTTATATGCACTCTCATAATCAATAGAGATTTTTCATTCTCTGGAATCATATTAAACATCGGAGCGTCCTCCAGTGATGATTCTTGGACATAAATATAATCAGAGACAATCTCATGAGATGTATTTTCGACATTGATGATCGATAGGTTTAATTGTGCCACACCTACCATTCCTTCCTTTGGGTGGTGTCAATCGAACCAGGTGACCTCCCCCTTTTCCTTTTGGGAGCCACGACCTCAACCACACTTCCACCAAGTATGGTTGCAACACCTTTTCTATGGTGTTGTACCCCTTATAGAGGACTTTTAACCTTGCAGGCACATTTGCAGCTGATATGTATGACCTAATCTCTTTAGCAATATCAATGAACGAATCAGGCATCGAATCTGTTACGCTCTGAAGATTTATAATTTAACATCACTTTTTCATTGTGAAATTTGGGGATCAAATGAGATAAAGTAAGAATCGACCACGATACTTCCTGTCGTTCCCACAGAAAATTCTTTTTCTTATCTCCCCTAACGACGGGAAGACTATCTCATTTAAGTGACAACCCGCAAATCTAGCGGTAAATAGGTCGCCTGTCAAAGGTTCTAAGTAGCGGATAATTGTTGGAGATTCATATCCAACATAAATACTTAATCGTTTCTGAGAACCCATTTTAATGCGTTGTGGAGACGCAAAAGGCACAGATGTTGCACAACCAAATATGCGTAAATGTGAAATATCAGGCTTATATCCAGTTACCAACTGGTACACAGGTTGTTAATAGTGGGTCTAGAACGAATAAGTAAAGATGCATGCAATATTGCATAACCCCATGCAGAGATAGACATGTTGGTGCGCATAACCAGTGCCTAATCCACCATGTATTTTCTTTAGATGGTGACCTCTGCGAGACCATTTTGTGTAGCACATGGGTATCAAAATGCTTTACATTGATCCTGATATATATGCAATAATCATCAAATGCTTTTGATGTAATAATGTGATAATGTGATTAGGGTGGTGAGCCCTAAGATATGTACATTGTGCTAAGAGCTTTGCATGCATAATGTCTTGTGGACAGTAAAGAGACATGTGACCCGTATGTCAAAGTATAATCCAGCACCATAAAATACTTGAATGATCCGCATTCTGGATTAATTAATCCACAAATATCATTATGTATCTTGTGTAAGAATGAAATATTTATTTTGTATCTTTAGCATAAACATGTCTCAATGTTATTTTTGCTAAAGAGTAGGCTTTGCAGAATGAGTGACTTGCCTTAAAAATTTATAATGAGGCAGAGTGAGATGTAAATAGTATATCTGGTGCTTCAGAAAATAAGAAGTGCGACAATGCAGCAACAAGATCAATATCGTGCATTATATCAATTTTCATCTCTAAAATAAGGACGTAATGTGAGTTCTTCAACATTATGAATTATTATACAAAAGCCTATATAAATTAATATCAGATAGTCTGTCCATGATAATATATAGTTCAAAAATTCGAATAGTAGTGAGGTACATCACACTGGATCGACATCTTAGTTCCTTTAAAATGTGTTTTCTTTCACATTTGTTTGATGTATTAAAATTTCATTCTCACAGTGTATTTATAAATAACGTTGGCACAATCATCTATAAATTTTAGAGGGTTCGATTAGCTCTTGATGCATATAGAGCTTTTCTGATTTCAACAATTGTCTGCCTTGTTCTTTCTAGAAATCCCAAATCCTTTTTGAGTTTCAATATGAACAAAATGATTTACTTTTCAATTTGAATAAAAAATGATCTACTTTTCATTTTGAGTAAAATGATTTGCTTTTCATCTAATATTTTCTTTTATTTCGTAGATGTATCACTTTACATCGTGATAATATTATATTCGAACCATGTATACTAAATAAATTCAGTACTTTTGAATAAATCCAATGAACCAACATTAATAAAACTAATGTCTCATATCAAAATCTAACTCAAAACTCATTGCTAGTCTAAATAACTTTAAGACCATTACAAATATTTCAAATAAATCAGGCATTATACCTTTACAACATTCTTGAAAAATGAAAATTTTATTATTATGAGGTTACTATAGTGGATATCTTGTACTTTAGATCTCATTTACCACTAATAGTTAACTGCTATATTGTGCTTGCATAATAGTTTGGTATGATGTCACTATGGCCTCTAGGAATGTCAATATATTTGCAACACCTTTTAGTGGGAGGGCCATTAGTGCTACACGTGATGATCATTTCCATGTTCATATGGATTAGTACGTAATATCCTATTTTCTTTTGGATTCTTTCCATTTTTCAATTAAACAATATAAGTCTTGAGAAATTACTTTGTCCCAATAGACTTTAAAAAAATTGTGTCATCCACCAGAGCTGCTCTTTGTGTAATATAGGACAATTTTCGAGTAAAATATGGTCAATATGTAATATCAATTTAATTTGACTTTATTAGACAATGCTTTGTCTTTGGCACCCGTGGATGATTGATTTTGGAAACATAAATTCTTTCCTTGAAAGTGCGAGAAAAGGCACTCAGTTCCTTTTGAGTCTAATACAATATAACCAGGTCGAGTACGTTTCACCATTTATTGTAACACAAGGAAGAATATTTATTAAATATGCAAGCGTAGCAATATATATATTTTTCAAGAATATATTTATTTGAATTAGATTTTGAGACCATAGGTCACATATTGATCGATGCTTTGTGATTATACTTCATCACATTAATTTACTTTCATAATTATATTCCATGAATTTTCTTTATCATGATTTTTTTTTTAATAGTGAATATGTATTGATACAAATAAATAATTTACAGAAATCAATACGAATACTACATGAATTTCATAAAAAAAATTCTAGTTTCTACGGCAAATAATCCCAAGCCTATTCAAATGGGCATTTAAGCAGATTTTTTTTTTTTTTTAATAAAAAGGAGGGCCCAATTTTCCTTATCAGGGCCCAACTCAAGAATGGCCCAATTAATAGAAATTAACTATCAGATAGGGTTTTGTTGGATGATACACACGATTTGGTCAATCAATTTGGGGCGGAAAAATCGGCGAAAAAATCGCGACCAATATGGGCCACGTCGCCGTCGTGCCAGGGCGTTCGCCGATGTAGTGCCGTTCGGTGTCGCGGCGCGTAGTTTGTCGCCACAGGTGCGTAGCCGCCGCCGTGGGCGCGCAGGGGCCAGCTGTTCATCGCGAAATTGGCGAATCGTCACGGGCGCACAGTCGCGCACAGGGGCGCCGTCACGCTGTGCCGCCGTCGCAGTCGGCGTGGTGCGCAGGCGTCTCACAGACGCCGGTGCTGCGGGCGCGAACAGTGGCCGCCAATCTTCCGGCCGTTTCAGGGGCCAAATCAGTGGCCGCCGCCGTCGCCCGTTTCACGCGTCGCCGTTTCAGTGGCGATCGTTGTTCGGAAAAGGAATCGACGTTGTGGCGTCGCATTGTCGTGCTGTCATTATTATCGCCGTCGGTCGAGGCCATTGCTTGGGCCATCGCACCGTCGTGCTTAATCAAGCGTCGCGGCTCGTCGCCGCAGTAGGTAGGTTTTGGTGGTTTTGTTTTCGAAAAAAAATGGTATCTGGTTTCAGATTTTGAAATCTGATTTTGGAATATCAAATTGGAATCGAAATTGATTGTTCTCTGTTTTCGATTGTGATTTTTTGTGAAATTTCACAGAATTGTTTTCGAAAAAAAAATATCCTGGTTTCGGAAAAATCCCAAATAAAATTCTGGGTTTTTGTATATCAGAACAATTGGTTTGGGGTTCGATCGAAGTGATCGAATTATTGAATCCAGGTTTTGTTAGGGTTTTGTTCGTACATAAACAAAAGCATGTAAATCATCCAGTATATAAGCACATAGACAGTATATTCATGGAAGTAACAGGGTACACATGAAGAATCATAATCATTCAAAAACAGATTGATGAATTAATCATCAAAAACAGATTAATTATGCGTACAGATTTGTAAACATATTGGACATGAATATATTATGCAGATTTTCTAAACATAATCAAATAATCTGCAGTAGAAAACCTATGCATGGATTTCTAATTTTTCGGATTAAAATTAAAGAGAAACTTATTGTTTCAGCAACAGAAAATAAAATTAACCCGATTGACCATTGACCCCGAAAACAGTTGGAGCAATCCTCTCGTAAATCCTTAATGCTCGTAGAGACTCGTGCTGATAACGTGTTTAAGGATAATCGAAAAAGCAAAACGAAGAACACATAATTTGTTGACCCAGTTCATCACGGAGTGACTACGTCTGGGGGCGTACCAAGCCAGGAGATTATTTCACTATATCTCATGAATGGGATCCATTTATATATAGGTTACAAATTAGGGTTTACATGAATATAGAATACATAATGAAATGACTAAACTATCCTTCTAGTAAATACCTTTGATGAAGGCACATAAATGTAATTTCCTTTAACATATATATATATATATATATATATATATATATATATATATGTGTGTGTGTGTGTGAATATAATATTGGCTTCCTCCACAAATTTCCGTCAAAATTCATAAAATAATAAAAAATTAATATTATAGTTACCTATTAATCTATAACATATTACTCCACCATTTGCATATGTTTTGCACTTTATTTTCTACTTTTAGTTTAATTACTAATATTTTTTTTTTGCAATATATTTCAATTACATGTCAAATAAAAATTATATGTTTATACAATTGGGAACACATTAAAGCCTAAAGGTGTAAATTTTTATTTAATTCAATCGTTGTATCTCTTCTATTATTCAAATTAAACGTCTTTTTTTTTAAATTTTAATTCACATTTAAAGTCTATATATAAAATAAAATTTAATTCTAAAATATGAAATATTTTTATTAATTTTGATATACAATTGAATACTTTAGTTTAAGAAAAAATTTAATTAGTATTTTTAATATTAATATTATTTTAAAAAATTTAGTATTTTATTAATTTAAAAAAATCAAATATACATAATTATTGAAATAGTCGTGAAACACTTACATATATATTATCTCACCTAAATCATATATTAATAAAAAAGTTGAAAAAACTTAATAATTAGTTAGAGAAAAAAAAATTGATTTAAATTCACAATATTTTTTTATCTCATATTATGTTATCAATATCTAATCGTTTATCGCACTGAAGAATAACTAGTACTATTATAATTAAGGACACTAACTTTAACTTATTCATGAATTCTATAACTTATTCACGAATTCTATTAATTTGGCAAAACTAAGGAGATATTCCATTTTAGAGGCAACGCTGTCATCAGTCATATCGTGGATTTGAACTGTGATCTATTTCTAGTCAAATACAATGTGTAAGTGGTAGAAAAGAAGTCTTTCAAAATAGCTGAATTCAAAGTTTAAAATTAATTCCATTTCTCAATGTCTAGAGCATATTTCGTCCAAATTTATTATTCATAGTTTGCTAAACAATTCAACATTAGTCGGGTCTAGTCTGGTGTAATGAAAATCAAGGTCAATTAATTTCAATAACGAGTATATAGCAATCGAGGTTCATATATTCAACATTCTTTCACATTGCGGATGATATGACATGCATGTGACCTGAGATGGTTCAATGCTCAAAAGAATAACTTGTATAAAAGCTTTGGCGGTAGAAATTTTTAAAAATAAAAACAAAAAAAATTAAGTGACAGCGCCTCAGGATTAATCCCATCCGGACCGCATAGCTAACTAATATGAGCATGCATGTATATGATGCGCCCAGGGGTTAAATTGGCTGCCTCTTACCATAGAACCATACCATGCTCAATTTTTTTTAATACTTGTGAATTATAAAAAAAAAATTAAATAATGTTATGTTATAAATTTTAAAAAATTCTCTCAATTTATATTATTATATGGACAAATATATGTTACTATAATAAAAAATATAATTATTTTTCATATAATAACACATACTCCCTCCGTCCCAGGGGTATTTGCACACATGGGATGACACATGGTTTAAGAAAAATATTTTTTTTTTAAATAAAGTAGTGGTATATGGGTAAATGTGTAGAAAGTTTTGTGAGTGTGCACGCAAATCGATGTTTCCTTTTTAAGTAGTGTGCAAATTGATTTGAGACAGCCCAAAATAGAAAGTGTGCAAATTGGTTAGGGACGGATAGAGTATAAAATTGTAAAAAACTGTGTTATTACATCAATCAATATACCTAGATTTAAAGGGATGATGAATAAATTAATAAACACATTTATTCTCATAAAAATATTTATCCTTACAGTAACACATATTTGCCCATATAGTAACACACATTTGCTCATATAGTAACACAAATTGGAGAACAAATATGTGTTACTATTAGAATAAATGTGTGTCACTATCTTGTAAAATGTTGTTATTTTACATATATTCATTTGTTCTTATAAAATAAATTTTTTTTTACATAATGCAAGAGCAAATTGTGTGTTACTATAGGAACAAATATTTTTTATTCACAAATATTTATTTATTTTTGTAGAAATAATCTTTTTCTTCATATAGAAACATATGTATTACATGAAACAATATATCTAAACTTAAAGGAATGATGAATAAATTAAGAAATACATTTATTCTCATAAAAGTATATTTTGCCCATATAGTAACAAACATTTGCACATATAGTAACATAAACTGAGAGATAAATGTGTGTTACTATTAGAGAAAACATGTGTTACTATATTATAAAATATTGTTATTTTACATATATTAATTTATGTTTATAAATAATTTTTCACTTAATGCAAGAGCAAAATGTGTGTTACTATAAGAACAAATATTAATTATTCACACATAATTATTTATTTGTATAATAATATATGTATTACATGAAATAATATACCTAGATTTAAAGGAATGATGAATAAATTAATAAATGCATATTTAGGGGGTGTTTGGTAGATGACTTTGGGAGGTGAGTAATGGTAATCAAAGTCATAGTGTGTGTTTGAAATGACTCTACTATGACTTTGATTCCCAAAAACTAAGTAATCAACCATAGTTCAGCTATATGAGAACTATGACTTTCATTACATACTCTTTTCATTCCTATACCTTTCCATTCCTTATAATTATACCAAACGACCCCTTATTCTCATAAAAATATATTTTGTCCTTACAGTAACACACATTGATCCATAGAGTAACACAAACTGGGAGACAAATGTGTGTTACTATTAGAGTAAATGTGTGTTACTGTAAAATTAAATATATATTATTATATGTATTAATATTTATCGTAACATAATATTATGTGAATATTTTTAACATAATAATTTTAAAAAATAAAAATAAACTTTTGAAAAAGGGTAATTACCAAAGTTGTTGGCGTGGGTGCACTAGCTGGTGAAATTGGCATATACGTGGTTTTAGGGAAAATGGTATGTAGGGCGTTGGAGGGGATTATCCATGCCAGGGTTGCGCGTGGGGTTGGAGGGGAGGGTTGCGCGTGGGTTACTTTCTTCTTTATATACTATATTTGAAAATTTTTACACTAGAAAATTCTATGCAAGTGTAGCTCGAATAAAAAACATAAAATATGCTCCTTTCGATCCACATAAATTTGTGCACTTTTTTTTTATTTGGACGTTCCACATAAAATTTACATACTACAAAATTTATATATATACCACTACTTTATATATAAAATATATATTTTCTAAAAATACATCATCCGGTAGAATAAAACCAAGAGTAAATTATTTAAAAAAAAAAGGGCCCAAAAAATTTGACAGGCTGGGCCTTTACCTTGTAATGGGCCCTATGAGGAATTTCTTACTAAAATGACCCAATTGGATCCTCAAAATTTGGCAGGCTGGGCTTTATCAGTCATGAGGCCCATGAGGGGATTGCGCCCAATTTAGCAACTTTAACATTACAAAATTTGTCATAGACTACTAGATTATATAGTGCTTGTCTTATCTTTTAGAGTAAATTGCAAACCAGACATATACTACTAGATTATAGTGCTTGTCTTATATTTTTACTGCATTTTTTGGTTTTTGAATTTTAAATTTAAATTCATTATTTTTTTCAAATTTTATTTTTTCATTTTTTTTACTTTAAATTAGGAATCAATATTTTTTAAAATTTACTTCTTAATTGTTGCATAACTTTTGATAGTGCAAATGAACAAAGATTTTTGCAGAATCAAAAAAATTTCTGCATATATGTGCAATTTTTTAAATTTTTGTTTAATATCATTTTAATTTTGTATATACACGAAAAAAAAAAGTTGCATATAAAGCAACAAAAATTGCAAAATTGACAAAATTCACAATTAAAAAAAAACTCATTTAATACTATATAAATGAGATACCAGATCGCAAATCAACAAAATTAATCGAAATAAAACACAAATTAACTAAATGAAACCCAAAAAATTAAAATGTAGCACATATTGATCATAATGAGCACAAAAAATTAACAAAAATGTGGACAAATCAACCAAAAATAAAATGAAACCTAGAAGGATCAAACACAAAAATGTCAACAACATTATGCCTATTTTCGTTATCCTCATTCTCAAAATTGAATAATACCATCAATATTCAAACCTTAATTTCAATTTCAGGGAAGTTCCAGATTGCCGATGGATCTTCTTTCTCTCTCCTATGGAGATGGCCGCCACAAGGAACGGAGGTACAGTGAGAAAGATGAATTTTTTTGATCATGGTGGTGCTGTAGAGAGGGAGAGAGAGAGAGAGGGCAACCAGGCATAACGAAATGGTCAGACAATGGCCATGACAAAATGGCCTTCGAAATCCTAACCGTCTCTCCCGATGTTGGCGTTGTGTGTTGTGGTGGAGGGAGAACTTGGCGTGGCTGCGGCCATAGTGGGAGGGTGAGCGTGGTGGTGGAGGCGGCTCTCAGAGAGAGAGAGAGAGAGAGAGAGAGAGAGATAGATGTATAAGGCGTGAAGGGTGGGTGGGGTTTATATTTAGGGTATGTTTGTTTTGGAACTCACTCGGATAGACGTAGAACTTTGCGATTACGCTCCACATAAATTTAAGATTTAACATTCGAATTCACATCCCAAACTCAATCCACACGGGTAGTGTTTTTTGTAAGATTTTTTTGCAATTACCGTTTTATAATAGTTTCTATATTTAATAAACACTATGTTGATAGGCGAACTATTAATGAAATTATATTAGATTAAATGATTAAGGCTAAGGAGCTTGCCAGCATGGCCTCATGCCACTTCGTCAACTTTGACCAAGTCAACATCATAAGTAGCAGAGGAGCTCGCCAGAAGCTCGCCCAGATGCATGATGATGTGTCACCAGTTGACCAACACTAGGAGAGAGAGAGCTCGCAATGGAGCTCGCCGACTTGCTAGGGAGCTCGCCTAGAGCTCGCCCACATCCAAGAGACAAGACTAAAACCAAGTACCATCACCACATCCTGGAATAAACACAAGGTAAGGGAGCTCGCTAAGGAGCTCGCCCAGTCCGGAGTAGATATGATAGCTATATAGGGAATCAGTAGTGATGTAGTAGGACATAACAATGTAATAGAAGCATAGTTGTGAGTAAGGACAGGTGTAAAGGACACTTGTCAGCACATAAGGCTAAGTAAGCCATTTAAGTGCCACCCCACTACATGCAAATCTATAAATAGGTCTCTTGTACTCTCTTTCTCTCTCTAAGCTCATAACACTAAAACTACTTTCTCTTACTACTCTTCACTCTCTCTTTATCTATAAAATTCACTCAAGAACTTTAATCTTTGATTATTGTTTGGTAGGATTTCCACATAATTATAGCCACATAATCATTCTATTAAACAATTCTACCAACAATTTGGCGCTAGAAGGAGGGTGACCTGAACCTCCTATTTCAGAAATTGTGAGAGATTTCGTGAAGAATTCTTGAAGGTGTTCTTGAGAAAATTCAAGAACATTTGAGGATACAAAAGAACAACCCAGTTTCCAGCTAATCCCCAGAATTTTCAGACTAAAATAAAGATAAAAAGTACTCTAAATTCTTGTGTGTTAGTGGATAAACCAAATTCTGGAAAATCCACTTGCATGCAAGGCTAGAAAGATCCTTGTTTGAAACTTACCTTTGCTGGAATTTACTTAAGAACAAACGAACTTCCTCAAGCTCGACTATGTCTAAAGACAACACTCACACCTCGTCGACCACCAGAAGGTGGAAGGGGCGCACTGCTCAGAAACAAACTGATGGGGAGACCTCACACTAGCGAGCTGACGCCGCCCTAGTGGCACAAGATGGGCTGAACCTAGCCCTCCGAGACATACTCAGTGACCCCGGCGAGCTACAACGTACCATTGCTGCGCTCTAGAGGCTGCAACAGCAACAACAGCAAGACGAGCTCCCACTAACAATGCCAGGGAGCAGACTACCAGGCGCTAGGGGTGGGCATCGGGTTGGGTTTGTCGGGTTCAGGGCCAAAATTTAGGGTACAATATTTAGAAACCCAAACCTGAACCCGATTTAGTTTGGGTACCCAAATTTCAGGTCCCGAAATTTCGGGTACCCAAAATCGGGTACCCAATTTTTTAAATTAATTTTTTTCAATTTAATTTCTTTCTATTAAAAATAACATGGTTCATGGATACAAGTACAATATTTCATAGATAATACTTTAAAAAATTGCAACATGGAAATATTGAATACAAAGTACAATCTATCATAATTAATTCAAATACGAATAATCAATGCAATATTTAAATCGTTCAAATTTCATCCAATACTCCATAGTAATTTCAATCGTTCAAATCTCATCCAATAATTCTATAATCAAAATAGTCTTAATTCTTAAAACAAACCAAAATATTATTAAGTTGGAGATATTGTTGGATATAATTAAAGATATTTTAATATTATTAAAAAATTTCTAATATTACTAAATATTTTAAGTTAGAAACTAATCTAATATAAAACCTACTGAAGTCTAAGTCAAGTAATATACTAAGTCGTGACTTGAATAATTCAATTAGAATTTTTTTTTAAAAACCTAATATTAATAAAAAATAAATATTATTTTCTTTTTAAATTTCGGGTACCCGATCGGGTAATTTGGGTTTGAAAAAAATACCCGATCCCGTATTTTTAATTTTGGGTTCGAGTTACCCGAAACCCGATTTTTTTAGAAAAATACCCGAACCGATTGGGTATTTTTTTTCGGGTTCGGATCGGGTTCCCGAAACCCATTGCCGACCCCTACTAGGCGCACACATGTCACCCAGCCTAGGGATCATGCAGGCGAGCTTTCAACTGAATAAGAGGTGAGCTCTGCTAGAGCTCGCTAGCAAAGATATGCCGCCGAGAAGGCGAAGGTCGCCGATAGCCTCGACTCGCAAGGTGGGCGAGCTACTGCCTATACGGAGGTTTCCGCAACCCACCAGTCCAGGGAAGTCCTCCGAGGCAGGTTGGGGCCCAGGAGTGAGGAGACTGAACTAGAGTCGACCCCAGTATCATCCCGAAGGGAGGAGTTGGATCTATATCCGATTAGGTCCTCGCACGAGAGGTTGAGGAGGCCAGCCTCCGATAGACTTAGCCTGCGCGGTGCGCGCCAGTTCCAGCACGTCACAGAGGGGCTGCCCCAGAGCGAGGGACTACGGGGCCGTACGTCCATGAGGCGTACAGTCCTTGAACAGCCTCCACAGGTGGCAGCTCACGATGATGAGCTGGCAACAATAAAAAGGTGGTGAAGCAGCTGCAGATGCAAGTGGCTGCTAAAAATGGTGGAGTTGATGCCACCACACTTCCGGTGTCACCTTTGGCACCTGCTATTTTGAAAGCACCAGTTCAAAAGAAGATCCAGTTCCTGGTGATGGCCGCGTATGAGGAGACTCTGATCCCAAAGTACATATCTCCAAGTACGCGGACTACATGATCTTGGTGGGAGCCTCGGATGCCACCCAGTGCCGGAACTTCCCGCTGACCCTTGGGGACAGGACCCACCGATGGTTCTCATCACTCGCCCCGGGTTCGATCCAATCATTTGGCCAACTGATGCTGGAGTTCCTGTCCCACTTCTTTGGCTACAGGTCATACTTGACCTAGGAGCACAAACTCGCTAACATCCACCAGGGGGACAACACTTGGGCTCTTGTCGTCAGTTTGGGAAGGGACAAACTTCTTCTGAGAAGTGCTCCCTGAAGCACCTCTCTTTTTCTTGCCCTTTGGGTCCTTAGAGGCATCATAGCCTAACCCAGCTTTAGCACCATCGGTCAACTGAGAGAAACTTGTTAACTCATCAACCACTTGGGAGGATGTGTGTAGCTTCTTCAGCTTTTCCTCAAGATGCCTATTCTTTTCTTTCAGGGCCTCAACCTCAGTGGTGTACTGAAGCACCAGTTTCTGATGAGTATTTTCTTTTGAGATCAGCTCAAGATCCCAAGCAGTTTGCTCAGCTATAAGGCAAGCTTGCCACTCAGTTTCGAACATTACTCTCAAAATAATTAGCTCAATCATCTTCTGTTCCTGAGCAAGGAACAAATCAGTGTCACGAGTCTCAATCAGTGAGCTGATTTCACCTTTCAGTCTTTCAACCTCCATTGGAGTCTCATCATGCCTTTTCAGAGCATGAGGTAACTCTATCTGAAGGTTTGCTAACCTCAAGGCTTCCTCAGCATCTTTTAATCTGAGATACTCAGTTAGCCGATCATTCTCACACCCTGAGTGGTTTGATATTCTTGGTTTCCAACTAAGGATAGCCCTAGCAATACAAAGCAATGCTAAAGATTAGAGCTATCAAATCTAAGCAAATACAGAGTGAATCCTACTACAACACTAGGGAAATTTAATTGCAGAGTGTTGTTCAAAGTATGCTTTGAGTGCTTCGATTCTTGAGAGCTTTCGCTTGGAAATTTCCCGTTAGCCTTGAATGGGTGCAAGACCCTCCATATTTATAGGCAAGATTCAAAATAGATCCGTTGGAGGAGATCTACCTAAATCTTTCCTATTTTAGGGTGGTTGCAGGCTAGATGTACTATTGACCTAATTACCATGCTTAATCTGGCAATTTTTGTCCCGCCTCCTGCAACTCTGAGACGCATTAAATGCCGCATTAACTGCTTCGCAGACTCCGTACATGCGTGTCAAAAGATCATTGGTTCTCCGTACAAACGGCTAG
>JAPKLY010000052.1:1718349-1729080 GCA_026898435.1 Prunella vulgaris | reverse complement strand
TATTGAATTCGTTTGGGCCTTTTGGAGCGATTTCATATGGGCTGAAAAAAATTTAGCTTTTTGGAGCGATTTCGTATGGGCCGAGAATTTAGGGCATTTGAGATCTCTTCGGTTCACACAGTCGGGATAAATAACTAATGACATGATCAGAAGGATACTAGGATTGCATTGTATGGATAGGAAAAGTTTGAATCAAGATGTTCATTTATATTTGCTGGATTATTTGTTATAAATGAATGAGATTATAAAAATAAATTTAAGAAAAGAGTAATCACTAACTCCATAATGATTGCTCCCATAATAATTCACATTACCATTGTCATCTTAAAATTATAACAAGCGCCCCCTAAGTTTCCTATCACAATTAATTATGTGAACTAAACAAATTATACATGTATAGAATGACATTATTACTTGACACTACGACTTTAATAATAAAGCAGTGATATATAAATAAATATGCGTAAAATTATGCGAGAGTACATGCAATTCAATGTTTTCTTTTATAGTATTATGCAAATTAATGTCGAACATTTAAATAAGAAAAGCATACAAATTTCTACCTGATATAAAGAATTGTAAATTAGAGCTAATATATAGAGCAGAAAAGCAATTTTTTTGGGCAAGGAAGATAGGGTCATATGAAGAACTCTCTCACCCCAATTGTAGATCCTTAAGCTCAGTGGTACCAAATGTAAAATGAGAGATGTGCCTACATAACAAACCTTTATTGAAGAAAATAAACATGAATATTGGAATAATTAAAAGGATGCATTATGCATGCATTGGCACAGAGAAAAAGGAACAAGAGGGACGTGAGTTCACGTGTAAGAACGACCCGTGATCATATAGACCCTTATTCTGATTCAATTTCTATGCAAAAGGACAATAGGAAACTGCAATATTTAGGTGTCTGTCTCTCCAATCTTGCCAATCTCATGGGACCAACACCAATGGGGGTAGTTGTTTTTTAGCGTGTATTTTGTGTATCAAGTACACCGTATAATTCAAATACTTTTAGGATGTATTTTGTTAATTGGACAAAATAATCAATCCTGCCAAAATAATTCAAATATGTTTCGGCAGGAATAATCATGTTTTAGCAGGATTGATTATTTTGTCCATTAAACAAAACACACCCTTATATTTTTTAAAAATTATCATACTATTACTAAAAAGTTATCCATAATTATATTGAAAAGTACTCCTCTATGAGCATAATTTTTCAATATTAAAAACAATTTTTTAAAAATAATTTGAATTGCATAGTGTACCTAATGTATACAAATTTTTTTTTAAGGATATAATCCATGGGGCAGTAAAATATAAGTACTATTGTTCAATTAAAATTTAAGTAGTGTTCAATTACGTCAATTTGGACCTGACTGTTGATAGAATTTATTAATCGTGTTCGTTTATGTGGCTTTATAACGGATTAATTCTACCAAACAATAATCTTATGATTTTATGTTCTTGGATATAATATGAAGAGGGAGAGTAGAGAGTTTAGAGAGAGAAATATTGTAGTAAGGATTGTATCGATTGTGTGTGAATGTGAGAATTGTCTGAATAATTACAAGAGAGGTCTTATTTATAGGTGTGTGAGTGTGAGACGGCACATTACGAGCCTATATGGCTTCCGGTGTCGACGAGGGCTCCTTACCCTCGTCTTGATCTCTCACACTGCTTCCCCTATCACGCCTCGTCCTACTACTATGCCTTAGACTAGATGGGCTTCATTAAAAATCTCGCCGTAAACCACCCTTGTGGATAAACCGGACGGAGGGAAAAAGAGCGCGCCATCGGGGTCCTATTGACTAACAGGCGAGCTCAGAGGCGGGCTTAGGTGGTTTGGGCGAGCTCTAACGCCTTGCGTGGCCTACGAGTGTTGTGCGATGATGAACCTCAGCGAGGTCTTCACGAGGATATGGGGTGAGCTCGGCGACCTCCTGACCTCTCGAATTCACCTCGAGTGGCTCGCCCATCAACAATTACCCCCCAGCTCGCCTTCATCATGGCTCATGGCATGTGTGGGAGAGCTGGCATATGACTCTCGGGCGAGCTCTTGTTAGACTGTCCCTCGAACTGATGTGGGTGGAATTCGAGACGTCGCACACGTCTCCCTGAGTGTCGTTTCCCGCGCCCATAATAATAACTTTTCAAATTCTTTTCACATTGGTCCTTGGTCTCCTCGGATATTATACCTCGCCTCGGTGCCTATAAATAGGCGAAAATGAGAAAATTCCTCACTTTGCATCTTCACTTCTCAGAGCACATTTCTGGCGATCGTTTCTCAGCTTCAGGCGCGTCTCCGAACGTCTCCCAAGGTAGAAATCCGAATTTCTCACCTTTTCTTTCTTGTTTCTTGTTTCTTGTTTCCGGACGCCTACATTATGTCTGAGAACTCTTCAAGTCGTACCCCTCCGAATCGTGATTTGGGCAAAGAACAAATGACCGATGACCTTCCAAACCCCCGAGCGGCACCTGTGGTCATCTCCTCGAGCTCTGGGGCGAGCTCTGAAACCTTCCCAGACAGTAGCGAGCTCTTGGGGTCAGTTCGTTCTGACTCCAGCGAGCAGGCTACTAGCTCCGGTGAGGAGTCCCCCCTCCGCGAACTCTGGGATTACTCAGAGCGAGCTCACTGAGGAGCCACGACCCCCGTTGAAGAGGAGGCCACCGAGGTCGGGGCTGGTGACATTGCTGGCGAGCTGGCCCGCGAGGTCGACGAAGAGGTCGGCGAAGGTATGGGGATGGAGGTCACTTATGAATACCTCCGTTTCATCGACTTTCCCTTTCCCAAGCTCCCGGAACATCAGGTCTCCGCCGAGGTCGTGGACGAGTTCGACTGGGGCGAGTATGTGAGAACCTACGGGGCAAGCTTCCCCTTACCCCGGCGAGCTCCGATTCGAAAGGCCGCTGGCAAGTCCGACCTCAAGGCCAACGGGGTGGAAAGCATCATGAGCGAGTTCGCACTCCCGGATATTCGGAGGCGGTTCCGCATCCCGCTGGACATTTTTATGTATCCCGCTGAGGAGAAAGAGCGAGCCGACCTCCCCCCTGAACTATCACACTCTGAAGGCCGGGCTTACCCTCCCCCTTTACCCCATTATCGGGCAGTTCTTGGCGGACACGGGACCTCGCCATTACACAACTCACTCCGAACGCATGGAGCAATTTGCTGGCAGCTCTGACTGTCTTCGGCCTCGAGGGCTATGAAAATCGGCTGAGTACGGCGGAGATCAACGAGCTCTTTATCGTGATCCGACAAGTGAGGGAGGGGAAGGGATATTACTCTTTCCAAGCCCGTCCGGGGGGCAAATTTTTAGGCGACTTCCCCAACAAAATCCGGGACTGGAAGGAGCAGTTCTTCTTTATCGGGGGGATTGACGAGCTTCTAATGGCCGCGGAGGGCGTATCCTGATGCGCAAATTCGTTTTCACACAAATTCGCTAAGCCTACAAGTGTATAGGATCTTTGTAGTACGTTAGCTGACCAAGTTAAAATTATATCGAACCCAAGGGAGGTGTCTAGTGCAAGGAGACAACAAGAAATGGAGTGCTACTAAAGCTAAGAAAGCGGTAAATGTTTTCGGGTTTTGGGGTTTAACAAAAATAAAACCAAAGCAACTAAACCACCTAACTAAACCAACTAAGGTGATTAAGTGAGGATGTGTGCTTAGGGTAATGTCAATTAAGTGAGTTTTGTGACATATTGTGCCTATGCCTAATCTCGACTCATCAAACAACTAAACTAGAGAAAAACCCTCACCAAATTAAGTAAACGCAGCTCTCGCTTGTTGTCCACTCAACCTAGTGCCTAATCGTGAGTGTTCTAGACGATCTATCCCCTCTCGGTGTAATAGACATCACAACAATAGCAATTAACGTTTCATTCAACACAACAATACACCTAATAGAGCAAACGCAGCTCTCGCTTGTTGTCTACTCAATTAAAATGCACAATTATAGAAGAACAATCCACTAATGCTCAAGAAAACCAACAATTAATAATTTAATCACTCATTCCACTCAATCACACATTCAATCAAGAAAACGCAGCTCTCGCTTGTTGCTAACTTAATTAAAATACATAATCGAATAAGAACAATCATGTAAAGCCCAATTAATCCACAAATTAGGAATTCAATCATCTAACAAAACAAAATCAAAGCACAAACACAATAAAATCACTAATCCCCACTAAATATCCATCACCCAAAGCACAATAAATTTAGCCCATGATCAAATCAAACAAACCCATAACAAAAATAAAGCAATAAACCAAGAACATTGATCAATCTCAAATATAAGCAATAGATAAGGAAGATATCACCTTAATGGAGTCCAATAGCTCAAAAGCTTGCAAAGAAATTAAAATCCTACTAGAATCTATCTATAAATTACAGAAAATTAAAATCCTAAATTACTGTGTGAATGTGTGTGTGGGGAGAGGAGCTCCCCACTTTCTTGGAGAGAAAGCTGCCGAAAATGTGTTGTGTTGTGTCTGCCCCTTGTATGCTGATTTTCTTCTCTTTATATTCCAATCAAATGGGCTTAGTAAGTAAAATGGATGTTGGATTTAATTTTACATAAAGGCCCAAAATAAAATCCTGAATTTTCAATGCAGCATGGTTTGTGTAAAAGGGTGGCACTGGCAGTGCCAATTTTTGCAAACCGTGCGAATTACTTTGACATGCCCAGCACGGTTTGTTCACAAGGTTAGCACTGAAAGTGCTATGTTTCGCAAACCATGCCATAAGAAAAATGCTTTTTACCTTTTAGCACTTCTTTACTTTCTCTTTCGTGCGCTTTCAACCCTTTCTTCGAACAGCTTGACGACTTTAAGAACGGGAGACGGCGGCCATTAAATTCCGATTGCCTCAAAGTGACGGGTTCTTTTCCAGTGCTTGGAACACAAGAACATGGGCTGGGTCTTCTTCTTTGGTGGAGCTTCGGTGATTTGATGGCTTACTTTCCGGCATCATCTTCTCCATTTCCAAATTCATACGAGATGCAGCAGTGAATTCCGGCATTGACGTTCCCAATTTCCGGCGACAGCTCCTCATGGCTTTAATGGCGGATTCTTGCTTCGTGGTGGATGAGGACGAACAGGGGACAACTTCTCTTTATTCTTCCGGCGAGTGAAACTCTGAATCGGCCGTGGATTCCGGCCAGTTACTCAACATGTATGACTTCTAATTGTGGGTAGGGGCTGTGGCGCTCCAGCTTGGATGGAGGTTGAAGTTCTGAGTTGTGGTAATGGTGAAGCCACGTATTTGCTCTCTCTCTCTCATTCTCATACTTGGTCAAAGCTTGTGGGACCAACCTGAGAAAACAACTCCCTCAGCAGTCTAATTCACATGGAAACCACATAATGCACATTATATTTTTAGAACCAAATTCAAATAACTCTTGAATTGGGCCGCTCATTTTTATCAATTTAATGGGCCAACTAACTTAAGAATTCTTGATCTTCTCTTAATTCAATTATTACAATATTCAAAATAAACCCAAATAATAATTTTAAAATTTAAATCATGAGTTTATCTCAAATTTCCAATAAATTTGCAACACAATTAATAATTTCACAATTAAGCACAAATGATCAATTTAGTGTAAAAAATTACAAGAAATCCTATAAAATTAGCAATAAAAAACACAAGAATTTCGAGCAATTTTCACACTAATCATATCCCTACCCCCGAGACCTACGGGGAGGCGAGCTGTAGGTGGCGTACCTTAGTGTGTGTGTGTCAGATTAGATTACTGATCTAATCTATCTTTTTGCAGGTTTGAAGCGTCACAAGTCGAGCCGCGGGAAGCCGGAGGTTTCGATTGGCTTTGAGTTCGTGCGGACAGTGTGTTGTCTGCGAGAATAGAAAGATCGCGAGATCGAACATCTGTGCCAACATCACTGCCGCAGGCTCGCCAGCCTCATCACCTCGCCACACCACCTCGCTGCTCAAGGTTTTAAATCTTTTCACTATGAAGTTCTCGCAGCTCGCTGCTTCATACGTTGAGGTCACCGGGTTTACCTGATCATTTGTGCAGGTGCAGGTCCAGTTGCCGAGCTCCCACCCGTTGAAGTTCCCGAAGCCTACCATTTTCTAGCTCGGCAGCTGAAGATGGGTAAGCCTCTCCCGGGGAGGGAAGGCATCCCCTCGGGGGCGGTCCTGGATGCCACGAAGAAGCTCGAGCTCGCTAAAGCCGCAGATAAGGCTGGGGGCTCGGGCTCACAAAGGACCTCGGTGCCTCCCCAAACAAAGGAGAAGGTCGCAGTTACCAAGAAGGGGGCGGGCCGAGGTTCGGACCTTGAACGGGGTACCCAACCCCCTCCGCCCCAGCAGACGAGGCGAGCTCTCCACCGGGGGGATGGCTCGCGGGTGAGCGAAGAAGAGGCTTGCCCCGCCAAACGAGTTAGGGCCGAAGGCGGCTCCGGATCAACCCCAACAGGGTCAGGGCGAGCTCTAGCTGTTCAATCTTCTCAGGCGCCCCCAACTCCTCAGAGTGCGCCCTCGCCACCTCCCTACGGGGTCCCTATTCGGGATGATACCCTGCTCGGGCTCAACCCCAATAGGTTCGGGTAAGTGGACGACCTCTTTTGAAGTTGGAAGCCTTTGTAATTTTCATGACTTTTGCTAACTGATCCGAGTATGTGCAGGTACACTCCCGCCGAGCTCCCGTAACGACCCGAGTCTCTCCACATTGCCGAGCAGTGCAAGGCCCTGAGCTCGTCAAGGGATCTCCCTGAGGGGGCGGCTCGCCGGGTTTTTACTGAGGCCCCCAAGTATCTCTCAGCCTCGGAGCTCGGCATGATCGAGAGGCAAAAACCCACCGACAAGGCGAGGTTGGCGATGCACTACGCCTGTGCAGCGATGGCGGCGGCCCAGCTCGTCAGCGATGATATCACCGCCTCTGATAGAGCTCGCCATGATACAAAGAAAGCGCTCACTAAGGTGGGCGACGAGCGGAAGAAGGCCCTCGAGGAGCTCGCGAGGGCGGAGACCAAGGCGAAGGCCTCACTGGAGGCGGAGCGGCTTGCTATAAAAAAGGCAGAAAAACTTCAAGCCGACCTCCGCCAACAACAGGCCGAGCTGGAGGAAGCCCGTCGGACACTCGCCACTCGGGAAGAGGAGCTCGCCCTGACTCATGTTGAGGTAGGGCTCCTTCGTGATCAGAGTCGAGGGAACTCATAGGAGTGCCTGAAGTTGCGGGAGGAGGTTGCTGCTAAGGCTCTGGAGATCGCCGAGCTCAAGAGCCGTTCTGACACCGCCATCACTCCTGAGGCACTTGAGCTCGCTGAGGTGGTCGCCACTGACAAGGGTTTTGTGTTGTGCTTCGCCGAGGTTATCTGCTCCTTCTAATGGGCACGGATCAATAATGATAGTGAGTGGGAAGCCCTTGTCAGTGAGTTTGAAGACTGCCTGGAGAAGTCCTCGATCCCCCCCGGCACGGAGCTGAACATTGGAGACCCGCGGGCTACGGGATCAATCTTGACGCTGCTCGTCAGAAGTTCAACATTATTCAGACGAAGCAGGTCTTGACTGCCGATCTCGCCCAAGAGGCTGAAGGTGCCGAGGGGGATGCTGGAGGCGAGGCCCCGCCGACAATGGAGCAGATGCAGGAGATCTGCGGGGACGCGATGATCAACTTAAGTGACCTCGGCGCTGGCGGACTCTCTGGGAGCATCACTTCGGATGTTGGACTTACACCTCCCATCAGCCAGGTCGCTCCTGCTCAAGAGGTCGCTGACCCCGAGGCCTAGGCTTGCTTTACTGTTGCTTTCCTAGTTTAGTTTTTTTATTTTCCGAGTTATGATAGGTCACCGGGTTCCGGAGCTCGTCCAGAAGGAGCTCCATTTTTGTAGTTCTTGATTTTTGTTCAAGTAGATTTAGCTCGCAGGGCACGTGCAGCTCGCCCAGAAGGAGCTTTTTGTAGTTCAAAGATGGCCAGCTGGTCGGCCTTTGTGGCCAGCACAGCTACTCATACTTAGGATTTTTTCAAGTATATTTTTGGCTTGAAAATCTCTTAAGTATCTTTTGAATATAAGCCGAGCATTTTTTGTCCAACTCTTTTCCTTTATGTATTTGCGCCTTTACGTTATAATTTCCTAAATAGCTCATTTTTGTTTATTTTTCTGGTACATAATTGTTCGTCTTATTCTACTTTGAGAAGCGAATCGTTCGTTTTACGTCACTTACGACTATGAATTGTACCTCTATTTTGAGAGTGCGTATTCTTCGTCTTACGCCACTTAGGGCCGCGAATCATTCGTCTTAGACCACTTAGGGCGGCGAACTGCACTTCGATTGATTCACGTTGGGCCATTGGGTTTCATGAACCTTACCTTAGACGTTTTTTTCGTCTTTTCGCGAATTTTTCTAATTTATGGCAGTAGGTGCTTAGCAACCCTTTAAGGAGGGTACCTTCGCGACCTTGGGCACTTTGGCCTTTGCCTTCGAGCTATTTAATTACAACGTTTGGGACCTTGTTCCTTGCGCATTGCGGATTTTTGAGCATGTGGGCGAGCTGGGTTTGGCGAGCTCCTTGTAGCAGTGGGCGACCTGGTGCAGCTCGCCTGGTCGGAGAGCTGCACAGGTCCAAACACTTGGGAATTTTCCTGAATTTCTCTGACTTTGCAAATTTTCTGACTTTTTATAGTAACGTTATTTACATCGGTTGCCATCGACATTTCTGATGCAAACCTTCGACTAGTCTATTACAGGACTCTAGTCTATTGGTAGAACTTTTTTAGATGTGCCGAGCTCCAGGTGTATGACGAAGCCTTGCCTTCTGCTTCTTCTAGATCATAGGTACCGTTTGGCCAGACAGCGGTGACCCGGAATGGTCCTTCCCAGTTTGAACCGAACACACCTGGTGGGGCCATCAATTTATTTTTTAACACTAGGTCTCTGACCTTGAATTTTCGGTCTCGGACCTGAGAGTTGTAATATTTTTCCGCTCTACGGTTGTAGGTGGCGTTCTTCATTTCTGACGAAGCTCTGGTCTCTTCGATCAGATCCTTTTCTACTGCCAAGGCTTCATCATTCTTTTCTTCATCATATCCCACCACCTTCCAAGTCTTGTTCTGGACTTCAACCGGGACTACAGCTTCAGTCCCGAAGGCTAGGGCAAATGGGGTCTCCCCGGTGCTGGCCCTATAGGAAGTCCTATAAGACCATAGGACCTCCGGAAGTTCGTCTACCCAGCTCCCTTTCTTTTTCTCGAGGCGGAGCTTCAATATGTGTTTCAGAATCTTGTTCACCGCCTCGACCTGGCCGTTCGACTGGGGATGATATGGAGTTGAGTAGTGCTTCTTGATGTTCCATGAGCTGCAGAAGTCCCTCAACTTCTGTCCGTCGAACTGCCTTCCATTATCAGTGATGACCGACTGCGGGAGCCCAAATCTGCAGATCAGGTTTTTCCAAATGAAGCCGATCATCCTTTCTTGGGTTATAGTTGTGAGAGCTTCGGCCTCAGCCCACTTAGTGTAGTAGTCTACTGCTACAACAACAAACTTTACACCGCCTCTACCAGGTGGAAATGGGTCGATCAAGTCGATTCCCCATTTCGCGAAAGGCCATGGGCTAAACACCGATTTCAGCTGGTTGGCTGGGGAGTGGATGTTAGGTGCGAAAAGTTGGCACTTTCGGCACCTTCGAGCGAAGCTGATGGCATCTTTGCGAAGAGTGGGCCAGTAGTATCCCTGCCTAATCGTCTTGTATGCCAATGCTTGCCCCCCAGCGTGACTCCCACAAATCCCTTCGTGAATTTCTTCTAACACTTCGGACCCCTGCTTCCTAGTTAGGCATTTGAGTAGGGGTAGAGAGAATCCACGTTTATAGAGTTGGCCATCCAGCAGTGTATATCTGGCAGCTTGCTTTGTTAGCCGGCTAGCTTCCCAGGTGTCCACGGGGGTTGTTCCGTCTGTCAAATATTTTTAGATTGGAGTGCACCAATCTTCACCATCTTAACTATCTTTCTGCCCCCCGCTCGAGGTTTGATTTATCTTATAATCGGACATCGAGGGGCTTTTCAGTGTGGTGATTACAACCTTCGTGAATTCGGCTTCGCCGTTGCTAGTAGCTAGCCGAGCTAGAGCATCTGCTTGTGTGTTTTCTAGCCGCGGTATCTGATTGATGTAAACTTGTGTAAACATCGAGATCAGATGCGCGGCTATCTTCTGGTAGGTCATCATCTGCTGGTCTTTTGCTTCATATTCCCCCCGGACTTGGGATATTATTAGCTGAGAATCTCCGAAAACTTGAAGATTAGTTGCCCCCACAGCTAATGATAGCCTAAGTCTCGCTATTAGTGCTTCATATTCTGCCTCGTTGTTGGTTGCTTGAAAGTCGAACCGGATTGTAGAGGTGAAGACTTGTCTGTCTGGGCTGATCCGGACCAAGCCGGCGCCTGCTGCTACGCTGGTTGATGATCCGTCTACGTAGAGATGCCACGGAGCTATACGCCCCCTCGTCGGATCTTGTGGAAAAGTTAGCTCAACGATGAAGTCGGCGAGTGCTTGTCCCTTGATCGCTGTTCGGGGTGCGTAGGTTATACCATATTGGCTGATCTCTAGTGACCATTTCAGCAGGCGTCCGGCGGTGTCTGGGCGCTGTAGTATTTGGCGCAGTGGGAGCGTTGTCAACACCTCTACTGGGTGGTCAAAGAAGTAAGGCCTCAATCTTGTGTAAACATCGAGATCAGATGCGCGGCTATCTTCTGGTAGGTC
>JAPKLY010000052.1:1702736-1718339 GCA_026898435.1 Prunella vulgaris | reverse complement strand
TGGTCTTTTGCTTCATATTCCCCCCGGACTTGGGATATTATTAGCTGGGAATCTCCGAAAACTTGAAGATTGGTTGCCCCCACAGCTAATGATAGCCTAAGTCCCGCTATTAGTGCTTCATATTCCACCTCGTTGTTGGTTGTTCGAAAGTCGAACCGGATTGCAGAGGTGAAGACTTGTCTGTCTGGGCTGATCAGGACCACGCCGGCCCCTGCTGCTACACTGGTTGATGATCCGTCTACGTAGAGATGCCACGGAGCTATACGCCCCCTCGTCGGATCTTGTGGGAAAGTTAGCTCGACGATGAAGTCGGCGAGTGCTTGTCCTTTGATCGTTGTTCGGGGTGCGTAGGTTATACCATATTGGCTGATCTCTAGTGACCATTTCAGCAGGCGTCCGGCGGTGTATGGGCGCTGTAGTATTTGGCGCAGTGGGAACGTTGTCAACACCTCTACTGGGTGGTCAAAGAAGTAAGGCCTCAATTTTCTAACACTCATCACCAGTGCATAAGCCAGCTTCTCTGTTGGGGTGTACCGCAACTCAGCTTCGTGTAGTACATGGCTTACGTAGTACACTGGTAGGTGTATTTTCGCCTCTTCTCGGACTAGGACGGAGCTGATGGCCACCTCTGACGCAGCCAGGTAGAGGTATAACTTTTCTCCAGGTATCGGCTTTGACAGGACCTGTGTATCTGCCAGGTATGTTTTGATGTCCTCAAAGGCTCGTTGGCATTCACTTGTCCAAACGAAGTGGTTTTTGAGGTGGAGCTTGTTGGCTTTGGCCGCCTCTTTGTACCTCCGTGTGTTTGCCTTAATTGCCTCGAAAAAAGGATGATTTCGGTCGCCAGACCTGGAGATGAATCTGTTTAGGGCCGCCATGCACCCAGTCAGTCTTTGAATTTTTTAGACGGAATCGGGTATACCCATCTCGATTATGCATTGGACCTGTGTTGGGTTGACCTCAATTCCACGCTGGCTAACTAGGTGCCCCAGGAACTTTCCGGAGTGTATGCCGAAGCTGGTCTTTTTGGGGTTCAACTTCATGTTGTAGTGGCGCAGTATGTCGAAGGTCTATTTTAGGTGGTCCAGGTGGTCCTCCTTTCTCAAACTCTTGACAACTATATCATCCACGTACACCTCCATGGATTCGCCAATGTGTTGGTCAAACATTTTGTTCACCAATCTTTGGTAGGTGGCTCCGGCGTTGATGAGTCCGAACGGCATCCTTTCCCAGCAATACATGATTTTGTTGGTGTAGAACGCCGTGTGTTCCTGGTCATCTGGGTGTAGAGCTATCTGGTGATAGCCCGCAAAAGCATCCATGAATGTCATCATCTCATGGCATGCGGTGCTGTCCACCAGCTGGTCAATATGAGGTAGCGGGAAGTTGTCCTTCGGGCATGCTTTGTTCAGGTCCGTGAAGTCAATGCAGAGTCTCCACGTCCCATTGTGTTTCCTCACCAGGACGGGATTCGCGACCCACTGTGGACACAAAGCTTCCTTGATGGGCTTGTTGTCTAACAACTTCTCCACCTCAACCGTTAGAGCTGCGTATTTGTCTGGTCCATACTTCCTCCGCTTTTGGCGTACGGGTCTCCTCGTCGGATCTATGTTGAGTCTGTGGCAAGCATGTTCCAACGGGATCCCTGTCATGTCTTCGTGGGACCAGGCAAACACGTCCAGGTTGGTCATTAAGAACAGCTCCATCCTCGACCGGTACTGTTCAGGTAACTCAGAACCGATGAAAAGTTCTAAGTCCCTTTCCGGGTCCACCGGGAGTACCGTCAACTCTTCCATGGGGGTGGCTTTTCTCTTTTAACTTTTCCACCTCGGGTCGCTGATGAACTCGTCCCACTCCTCTTGTGACATCTGCGCAGGCTCGTGGCCTATGCGCGGTTCGAGGTCATCGGGTTGGCTTTCAGCTTGGGTAGGCTCATCAGCTTGGGTGGGTCCCCGAGATGGTGTGGTGACTTGGGGAGTTGGGTCAACATCCATTGGTGTTGGTTCTTGACCTCCCGCAGGTCCCCCATCTTGGGCTTCATCTACCACCTCCATGGGAGCAGGTTGCTGCTTCTGCGCAGGTGCTGATCCATGCACAGGTCTCAACACTTGGGTTTCCCTCCATTGGTGTCGGTTGTGTGTCTTGCACAGGTCCAGTGCCTTGGTTGATTTCTGACAAATCGCCTACCTCCATCATCTCAGTTTCGACCGAGATGACGTCTAGGATGCTTGGTTCGTCTGCAGGAATCTGTACGTCCTCCTCAAGGACTTGGACTCGTGTCACCGCTTTTTTGACCTGACCATCTTTCATTTGGAGTAAACACTCTCGGGCCTTTTTCTGGTCACCTTTTATAGTTCCGGCACCTTTTGGAGTTGGGAATTTTAAACAGTAGTAGTAGGTCGAACACGCCACTTTGAATTCATTAATAAACGGACGACCAAGGAACCCTTTGTAGGAGGACTGCTGGTCGACAACTAGGAAATCTATGAGCCTAGTTAGTCTCCTTCCGGGGTCCTCAGCCGATACAAGCTGGACGCTCAACCTAACACTACCTAGGGGGACGGTTACAGCTTCTCCGAACCCCACTATCCTAGCATTGCTAGGTTCCAGATACGACTCAAAATCACCTAAGGCATCCAAGGTGGATTTGAAGAGAATGTTGGTGAATGCACCGGTGTCCACAAGTAGCCTGTGAACTCGGACGTTCATGATGTTGGCGGTTATCACCAATGAGTCATTGTGGGGCATCAGTACCCCCTCCAGGTCCGCTGAAGGAAATATCAGCTCGTCAGTAAGATGTGAGACGGACCTGGGCCTGAGCTGCCTTCCTGGACTTTGTTTATGGCTCGGATTTCGGTCTTCCTCTTTCTCCTGGATATGGAGGATCCCCCGTCCTGGAGACCTCCGGCGGCTCCTATCTCCTCCTCGAGAACTAAGAGTTCCCGGGTGGGCTCCATGTTTTACTGAGGTTGGGGAGGTGCCCTCCGCCGGTTGTGGGGACCAGGTTGGTCTGCTTTCTCTTCCTCGTCATCGGAGGTAGCCCTCCTCTCGAACCTCGTCTCTTAGCTGGGGCCTTCTTCACGAACTCGGCCAATTTCCCCTCCTCGTAAAATTTCCAGAGTTGCTTGAGGAGGTCTCGGCACTCGCTGGTGAAGTGGCCGATTGCCTGATGGTAGGCACAGAATTTGTTGGGGTTGAGCTTTGTGCGGTCCTGGCGGATCCGCCTTGGCTCTTCCAGCATGGACTTGCCCTTGACGGCAGTGAAGACGTGGTCAATGGAAACAGTGAGAACCTGGTTGAGCTTTTCTTTGAGCTCGTCTCCCTCGCCAAAGGATTTTAAGTTCCGGGGAGCTTTGTAGTTCCCCGGACTTCTTCCCGTAGGGTTTCCTCTCTTCGTGGGCACCAACTTCTTTCAGTAGTGCCTCCTGCATAGCCACGAACACCCCCACCTTGTGATGGAATTCGCTGTAAGTGTTGGGACATGCGAGGTGCATCTCCTTCCAGAGGTCGGTCCCCCTTTTTAGCCCGGCCATCGCTGCGATGACCTTAGTGTCCTCACTCACCGGCTCGTCTTCCAGCAGGATTTTGTCGAACCTTTCCAGGTATTGTTGGTCAGTCTCGCCCTCGCCTTGATGGATGTTGGCGAGTCGGTGCTTCTGGGTAAGGTAGGATCCGAACCCAGAGAAATGGGCCAGGAACTCCCGCGAGAGTTGGCCAAATGAGCAGATTGACCCCGGGGCGAGTGAAGAGAACCAGCGGTGAGCTCGATCCCCTAGGGTCAGCGGGAAGTTCTGGCACTGGGTGGAGTCGGTGGCACCGACCGAAATCATGAAGTCCGCGTACTTGGCCAGGTGGACTTTCGGGTCCAATTCGCCTTCGTATGCGGATATCACCGGGAACTGAATTTTCTTCTGGACCGGTGCGAGGAGGATGGCAGGCGCCAATGGAGATGTGGGGAGAGTCGTGGCGTCAGGTCCGCCAGACTTAGCTGCTACTTGTGCTTGTAGCGTTTCAACGGCCCTTTTCAGTGAGGCCAGCTCATCATCCCGGGTCACCTCCGGCAGAGACTGCTCAAAGGTCGTGCGTCTTGCGGACGCACGTCCCCGAAGTGCCTCACTCTGGGGTGACCTCTCAGTGGCGGGCTGGAATTGGCGTCCGCCGTGGGGGCCTAGCCGGTCAGTGGCTGGCCTCCTCAGCCTTTCGTGGGCTGATCTGCGTGGCTGCTGGTCGGAGTCCCCGTGGGATGCAGCTGGGGCCGCCATACGTTCATTTTCCCCGTATCTCGGGCCCAGGCGGCCTTGGAGGACTTCCCTCCTTTGTGATTGGTGGGTGCCAGATGCCCCGGTGTAAGCCGACTCCCTTCCGGTGTAAGGAGCGGGATCCTCCTCCACCATCTTGGCCTTGCCGGTTCTCTCCCTGCGCTAGCGAGCTTGTGCCGAGCTTACCTCCTGCTCGGTAGGGAGTATGTTGTAGTCCCCTCTGGTCTGGGTGCCCTGAGTGGGCCTGGTCTGCTCCCGGGCTTCGGTAGCTGGAGCTCGCCTGGGTACCAGGGCGAGCTCGTCCTGCTGTCGCTGCTGCAACCTCTGTAAGGTCGCAATGGTGCGTTGGAGCTCGTCGGGGTTGCTGGTCAGGTCCTTCAGGGCGGGAGCCAAGTCTTCCTGGGTCACCGCAACTCGCGGAGGTCGTGGAGCTGCGGTGCTCTTCTGGGGAGGTGGTTGTGATGTTTCCACCACCTGGCGTGAGGTCTCCACCTCGGCCTGGTTTTGATCACCCCCTTTAGACCTTCCCGCAGCTGCGGAGGCCTGTCCCTTAGCGGCTCGAGTGTTAGCCATTTTTGGGTTTCGGAGGGGGTAACTTGTTGAAGGTCCCCGAGGTGGAGGGAGGTCGCCGGGGTGGTGGAGGTCGCCGGAGTGGTGGTCGTCCAGCTTAGGTGGAGCTGTGCAAGTTTTCATCTAGCCTCGCGTGTGACGAATTATCCGAAATTCGGTTTATTCATGTGCACGCCCGCGTTTGAAAACTTGTTCCGGGCAGATTTTGTGAAATTCGAAAACTCAGGTTTTTGTCCGGAAATCTGGGTTCTTCGTTCAAGGGATGAAGATGTATGTGTATCTTCAAGTGTTCTTGAGTTTTATCAAGAACATCTTCGAATCTTCAAATCTTCAAGCTAACTCTAATGTTTCGTTCTTGAAAATTTTCTAATTTTCAGGTTCGAGAGCCCCTCCTTCTAGCGCCAAATTGTTGATAGAATTTATTAATCGTGTTCGTTTATGTGGCTTTATAACGGATTAATTCTACCAAACAATAATCTTATGATTTTATGTTCTTGGATATAATATGAAGAGGGAGAGTAGAGAGTTTAGAGAGAGAAATATTGTAGTAAGGATTGTATTGATTGTGTGTGAATGTGAGAATTGTCTGAATAGTTACAAGAGAGTTCTTATTTATAGGTGTGTGAGTGTGAGACGACACCTTACGAGCCTATATGGCTTTCGGTGTCGACGAGGGCTCCTTACCCTCGTCTTGATCTCTCACACTGCTTCCCCTATCACGCCTCGTCCTACTACTATGCCTTAGACTAGATGGGCCTCATTAAAAACCTCGCCGTAAACCACCCTTGTGGATAAACCGGACGGAGGGAAAAAGAGCGCGCCATCGGGGTCCTATTGACTAACAGGCGAGCTCATAGGCGAGCTCAGAGGCGGGCTTAGGTGGTTTGGGCGAGCTCTAACGCCTTGCGTGGCCTACGAGTGTTGTGCGATGATGAACCTCGGCGAGGTCTTCACGAGGATATGGGGTGAGCTCGGCGACCTCCTGACCTCTCGGATTCACCTCGAGTGGCTCGCCCATCAACACTGACATCTCAATTTCGAGCTAAATGTCAATTGCGTTGCCCTAACCAACCCCACTTCAGCACCAAATTGCATAGTTAAATTAATTAACCAAATTAGTTATTCAATATTCAAATATAATTTAATTTAAACATAAAACTAATAATTTATGTGTAAGTCTAAACAAATTCTGAAAAATAAATTAATAATTCATAAATAATAAATAATAGGTAAATATTATTTAAATATACAAATATTCACTTAATTTGTCCTTGGATTACTTGTATAATTTCGCTATTGAGACATCTCAATATTAATTGCACTCTAAAAAAAAAAAATTGTGTGCATATTTATAAAAATATATATATGCATGTTTAACCATATATCACTATTACTAAAAAAATATTTTTTCTTAACTTATGTGTATAATTAGTGTGCAAGTAATCCCGAGATAAAAGGAGTACTGTTGTTCAATTAAAAATAAAATACAATCTCCAACTCTAATCCGTACAGGAATGTTACTCAATTAAAAATAAAATTTCTACGTACAACCAATTATTATTCGCAATGATTGTAGTTTTGCTAATATATAAAGATAATAATGTTATAGTTTTATTCAATTAAAAATTAAGGAAAAAAAAAGAATTTTGCTAATAATTAATATCACCCTTATATCCAATCTGTACATGCATGTATAGATAATACTCCTCAGTTCCGTAGAAATTTGCACCCTACGGGACGACACATTTTTTTAAAGAAAGTGTATTTTATATATAAAGTAGAAGCATATGGGTAAATACGTGTAAATGTTTGTGAGTGTGCACATAAATTAATATTTTCTTTTTTAGTAGTGTACAAATTTGTATGAGATATCTAAATAAATAAAGTGTGCAAATTTCTATGGAATAAAGGGAGTAGTTGTTATAAAAAAAAAAAAAAGGGCCACCAAAATTTCAGCTCGAGCCGGATCAATCCGTCGGGTTTATTAAATAGGATTAAATATGCTCTTTTTTTTTGGGTCTATTCTTTTTAATTTAGATCTAGTCTATCCTAAAACACGGCCTAATTGGACAGGTCCATCGGACTTGGCTTACTTTTGCGATCTCTACACAAAAAAATTACTCTATATAATTTAACTTTAATTTGAATTTATTCTACAATTTTATATAATATTCAATTTATTTTCAAATTCTTTTAATATTTATAATACACATATTTTAAGTATGTAGAATATATATGACACATAACATATTTTTTATATATAATTTTTAAATTTATAAATAAATTTTATAATAATTTTTTTTATATTGCATTAAATTACGTTTAAAAAATTAAATATTTTGGACGGTGAGTATATGTTTTTAAGTTCATCGCTACCTCTCTTCCTGCCAAGTGTCTCAACCTTGCATGGGGAGTCTAGATCATCTCATCTAGAAACCCATTGACATTTTAAGAGTACGTATTTAAAGCTATTTATGATGAGGAGAGCTCATCCGTTAATTAAGAAGATAAGACAGAAGCTGCATGCTGTAAAATGTAAATTCAGAAAAAGAATTAGCTAGAAGTTATCTAGGTGTGTTTTCAATCTTTTTGAAAAAATGTGGAATTTTTTTTTTTTTTAAATTGACAAGATCCAACTTATTTAAAATAAAAATAATTCTATACTTTTAATTAAAATTGTTTAAAAACACATATATGTAAGAAAATATCATTTCCACCAGTGTTTGTGATAAGGAGCAAAACAGTTCGTCGTAAATGCATTGCAGAGTGCTACTCGAAAATTCATGAATAAAGCTTTATCTATTCTTTTCAACCAGTAAATAAATAAACCTTATTCTAGTCGAAGAAAGGATGACATTTAATACATATGCTTTACTAGATTTGAGTTCCATTATGAACAATTATTAGTTGGTGATATTTATTAGGAGGAAGACTCACTTTATTCACGCCATAAAACGGGTAAATTTAAAAAAATTTGCGGATTCTATCAGGTTGGGTAGGATTTGGTCATTTTTAAAAAAAATATTCTTAACTATGATTCCAGATTTTTTCGCTCCCAAGTATGTTACTATTTGGTCAAATGCATGTTACTAATAAATAAAATATGTGTTACAATTAGATTAAATGTTGTTTTCTTTAGATATATTCATTTGTTTTTGTAAAAATAACATTTTTTCATACAATCTAATAATAAATGTGTGTTACTACAAAAAATATTATTTTTTCATAAATACTTATGAGAAAATAATATATTTTCTTATAGTAACACACATATTACTTATGTGTTATATGAAAAATTATTTATTATATAAAAATAAATGAATATATATATAAAGAACAACATTTTATAAGATTGTAATACACATTTGCTCCCCCAATTTGTGTTACAATATGGGCAAATACGTGTTACTGTAAGAGAAAATGTACTTTTATAAGAATAAGTATATGTTTTTTAATTTAATCACCATTCTTTTAAATCCATGTATACTCATTCATATATTAATATTTTTTTTACTATTTTATATGTGTTATTATATAAAATATAATTATTTCCATACTAATAAATAAATATTTATGAAAAATCAATATGTTTTCTTATAGTAATACACATAATTTTTCTCTTATATTATGTTAAAAACTATTTATTCTATAAAAACAAATGAATATATGCAAAATAACAACTTTTTATAAGATTGTAACACACATTTGCTCTAATAGTAACATATATTTGCTCCCCCAATTTGTGTTACAATATGACAAATGTGTGTTACAATATAGGCAAATACTCCCCCCGTCCCAACATTTTCTTCATAGGTGGAGTTTCACGTATATTAAGAAAAAGTGAAGTATGTGAGTGTGAAGTTAAATAATAAAATATAAAAAAATGTAATTTATTGACTTTTGTGAGTGTGAGTTGTTTCCTTTTTTTGGGTGTGAAGAAAGAGTTGGGACGTCCATATAAGGAAAGTGTGAAGTTTATCTTGGGACAGAGGGAGTACGTGTTACTGTAAGTGAAAATGTACTTTTATAAGAATAAGTATGTGTTTTTTAATTTAATCATCATTCCTTTAAATTAATCTAGGTATATTAATTCATATATTAATACACTTTTTTACTATTAATTCATATATTAATAAACTTTTTTCCTACGGGACGGCACATTTTTTAAGAAAAAATAGTTTTATATATAAAGTAGTGGTATATGGGTAAATATGTGTAAAGGTTTGTGAGTGTGCACGTAAATCAATGCTTCCTTTTTTAGTAGTGTGCAAATTTGTGTGGGACGTCCAAATAAGGAAAGTGTGCAAATTCCTGCGGGACAGAGGGAGTATGTGTTATTATATAAAAAAATAATTATTTCTATACAAATAAATAAATATTTATGAAAAATCATTATGTTTTCTTATAGTAACTCACATGAATTTTCTCTTATATTATGTTAAAAATTATTTATTCTATAAAAACAAATGAATATGTGCAAAATAACAACTTTTTATAAGATTGTAACACACATTTTCTATAATAGTAATATATATTTGCTCCTCAATTTGTGTTACTATTTGGGCAAACATGTGTTACTATATTTAAAATTAATTTTTTATTTATTTATTTTTACTATTTATAATATATGCTCTAATTAAACAACAATAAAAAAATTATGCATGAAGACAAAATTTCCAGGCAAATTTTTTTTTTTTAAAGAATCGTGAACAGGACTCCTGAATCTATGGATGAGAAAGAATTGTTTTTGGAAGTTACTAAGCTAAACAAAATTCGTTGGGTATCATGCATATGAATAATCCGCGAATCTTGGTATGAATATGAGTATGATCCATTTAACAATATGACATCGTTTCACCGTGAAATATTTCATATAAAATTTTGTGATTTATTAATGTATTTATAATTAGTGACCATGCGTCAACACCGTCATATATAACATATAATTACATAGATAAATAAATTTCACTCTTTTATTTACATTTGAACTTTCAGATGAAATGAACTTTATTTTTGCGATTTGAATCTAACCATGACTCACAGATTTTTTGAATTTAAGTACTTTAAGTATATTTAACATATAAAATATTTTATAAATTAGTGTGGCACAAAGTATAGATATAATATAATTGATGTGATGAAAAAAATAGAGAATTTATGAGTAATTAAGTAAGTGTGTAATGTGTCTCGATGAGTGATAAATGTACGTATAAATAAAAAATAAAATGCATAAATATAATATTTATATTTTATGCCCCAAAAAAATAAAACTGACGAAAATAACAAAATAAAAAGTTCATAAAAGGACTGAAGGAGTACATGTCTGAAAATTATTTTACATTTGTATTTCTATAATTTATTCATGGGACGTTTACATGCATGTTAATTCAAAAAAGTGATGATATTTACAAATAAATTCAAGATATTTGTTCAGACATTATAATTTTTTTTTTGGCACAATAGCATATTTTTTATATTTATAAAATCAATTTATAATTAGTATTATTTTTTAAACTATTTTATATATTTTTTATTTATTTATTCGTTTAAGTTGTATCCATCTTATTTTAGAGAATAAGCAGATAGAGACAAGTTATATCATCAAAGCACCTTGGGATCTAACTCACGTTAAAAGAGCTTTAATTAATCCACCTAGCTAGCTAGCTCATTTGATAAATCTCAAAAAGTACAACACTTTATAGTTGGAACCCATGCATGTGATTTTCCTCATTTTTCACAAGAAATGTTTTATTTTTTTAGATAATGTATGTATCATTCTCTATTCTCATGTAAACATCACACGCACTTATATATGAAGAATAATGCCAATGAGCAAAATCTGCAATACTAGTAAATATATTAGTAGTCCAGATATTTTCATTCTTCTTTTTTTACTTTTACCTCTTCTGTTTCTTTTGTTGAAATTTCGTGTATATTTTCCCACAACAAATGAAGTAGTGCTTACATGGGTATACAGTACTCCTTCCGTCCCATAATTGTTTTCACACTTTTTTTTTGTCCGTCCCATAATTATTTTCATACCCTATAAATGGAAACTATTACTTTAACTTTATCCTCACAATCCAATTAATCTCATTAATTTAATAATATAATTTTGCACCACACTCTACTTTTTTAAAAAATTGTATCATCCCAAACAAGGGCGGAGCTTCACATGGGCTGGGGTGGGCTGTAGCCCACCCTGATTTTAAAAAAAATAAAATTATATATATATATAAAAAAAATTAATATAGCCCACCTTAAGGAATCAAACCTGAGACCTTCATCAGGATTGAAATGAGTAACACTTTCCACTGCGCCACTTAGAGGTTTTGTTATATATTTAAAGTTATATGTACCATATTCTGATCTAATATATAATAAAAACTTAACCCTAGATTTCTTTCACCCCCAATTAGAATTTTGGTTTTCACAGCAGTAAGCCGCTGGACAGCTCTTCTTCTGAAAAATTTACCACTTCTCCTATTGCTACTCACCGGTGATCCGGCGCCGCCCCTCCGTTCGATTTATTGTCGGAATCCAATTGGTATGATTTTATTTCCTCTCTTGATTTTAATTTTTGCAGGTTTAATTAGTTTTTTTTATCACTCAATACCCAATTCATTTGTTTTCTTTTATTGAAGTTGGTTATATTGAGTATTATGTTAATATATTCTAACCATGAAATTGTAAGAAATAGATTTATTATTTTTTACATTTTACATAATGTGAAGTGGTGAGATTTGATATAATGAAGTAATGGGATTTGATAAAGTGTATGTATTATGTTGAGCATTTTATATGTAAAATAATTTGTTCATTTATTTATTAATTTTTTGATAGGTAATGGATAAACGAAAAGCAAAGAAAGGAAAATCTATTGAGTCGCTCTTTACCAACTTCAAACGTAAAGAACCTACGATAGGTGATGTAGATCCGCCTCTTAATATCCAACCTCTTCATCGTGCATCACAAAGAATTGAGATTGATCTTGATTCACTTGAACGTGATCCGTTTAAACGCACTCTGATTTGTGAATATTCGGTTAATCAAAGAGATGAAATACGCAAGCTTACATAAAGATGGGCCCATTTCAACCAATTTTGGATGAATATAAGCCAACATTCGACGGAATTCAAAATCGTCGATTCCAAAAGTCATGGTTTCTTCAATTTCCATGGTTAGAGTACTCACCCACAAATCACACTGCATATTGCTTTCCATGCTTTCTATTTTATCATTTGAACAATAGTCATTCTGTATTTACTGTTGATGGGTTCAAAAGTTGGAAAAGATTCAACAATGGGAAGAATTGCTCATTTCTGAAGCACGTGGGAGATGTTGATTCACAACATAGTAGTGTAGTAGTTTATATGAACTCTCTGAAGAATGTATCTCAGCATATTGATAAAGTCATCAATAGGGAAAAACCGGAAGAGATAAGGAAGAACCGTTTGCGGGTTATGAGTACAATAAAGTGTCATGAGTATCTTACTTTGCAAGGATGTGCACTGAGAGGACATGATGAGTCGGCATCTTCCAAAAATTGAGGTAATCTCATTGAATTGATAAAACTTTTGGGAGATGTGAATATTGATATTAAAGATGTTGTTTTAGAAAATGCTCCTTTAAATGTGAAGTATACATCACCAACAGTTCAAAAAGAGCTTTTGAGCATCTTTGGTAGTCGAGTAAGAAATAAAATTCGTGAGGAGATTGGTGATTCAAAGTTTTGCATTTTAGTTGATGAAGCTAAAGATATATCTAACAAAGAGCAAATGGCTATTGTGGTAAGATTTGTTGATATTGGTGGTGTTTTAAAAGAGCGTTTTCTTGATATTGTACATGTTAAAGATACCACTGCTGTAACGTTGAAGAAAGAAATATGTCTTGTGTTAAGTCGACATAACCTGCAAATATGCAATATTCGTGGTCAAGGGTGCGATGGAGCAAGCAACATGGGTGGTGTATGGAATGGATTGCAAGCCCTTTTTTTGAGAGAGTGTCCTTATGCATATCATGTTCATTGTTTTGCTCATCGATTGCAATTAACATTAGTTGCTGCAAGTGGAAAAGTACGGCCAGTTTATTGTTTTTTTCCAAATTTGAATAAGATTGTAAATGTTGTGGGTGCTTCTTCTAAGCGTCATACCGAACTACGTGCCGCTCAAGCTCTTGAAGTTGCAGAAAAGACGGCTGCTGGAGATCGTGAAACAGGTAGGGGATCTAATCAAATGGGAAGTCTACATCGTCTGGGAGAAACTCGTTAGAGTTCTCATTTTGATTCCACATGTAGTTTGATTGATATGTATGATGCGGTGATTACTGTGCTTCAGAATATGTCAGATGAGGGTCCTTCTTACGAGACAAGTGGTGAAGCTTACGTTTGTTGGATGGTAATGAAGTCTTTTGATTTTGTATTCATCCTACACTTGATGAATAAAATTTTGGGGCTTTCAGATATGCTTTGTCGATCTTTGCATCAAAAGTCTCTTGATATCTTGAATGTTATGGATCTTGTCTCAACTACTAAAGGTTTACTGAAATTGCTGAGGGATGATGGTTTTGATTGTCTTCTAACACAGGTGAAGTCTGTTTTTAGAGAGCATCATATTGTGATACAAAATATGAATGATTGCTATGAAATGGGTACAGGACGTTCGTGTCAACAAGTGGATACTATCACATTTGAGCATCATTACCGATTTGATGTTTTTAATGAAACAATAGATACTCAGTTGTTTGAAATCAACAGTAGATTCAAAGATGAGACAGTGGAGCTTCTTAGGCTTAGTGTTGCCTTGGATCCCAAAGACAACTTCAGGTTGTTTAATGAGGATCATATTTATAATCTTGCCGACAAATTTTATCCTGGTGATTTTACTGATCAAGAAATGATCCATTTGAGATTTCAATTGATGCACTACAATTTGGATATTCTTTCTCAGTTAAATTTTCAGAATTTGTCAACTTTTTCAGAATTGTCCCAGAAGTTAGTGGAGACAAACAAGGCACAGACGTATGCTATGATTACGAGATTGATTCACCTTGTTTTGACACTTCCTGTTACCACAACAACAACTGAACGGGCATTTTCAGCTATGAAGCATGTCAAGAGTGTTCTTCGAAACAAAATGGAGAGTGATTATCTATCAGATTTCTTGGTAGTTTATATTGAGAGAGATTTATTTGAAGACATTGATCATGATTCTATTATCGATGAATTTTATCAGATAAAGATTCGTAGGGCACAACTTATGTAATTTTTTTTTTACTTTTTATGTAAAAATTGACTTCTATTTTTCGTACTGTATTTATTTTAGACTCTCAGCCCGTCTTAAATATTCATCCTGCCTCCGCCCTTGATCCCAAAGGTGAAAACACATCTGGGACGGAGGGAGTAGATTGCTAACAACCTAACAAACTTGTTAACAAAATATCTAACTTAGCTAACACGATTACTAAACTAACTTGAATTCCTATTTCTGTGCCAAGAGTAGAGATGTTAAACGGCCTAGCCCTAACCCTATAGGGCCAGCCCTAACGGGCTTCGGGCTAAACGGGTTAGGGCCTTATCCGGTTCATTCTTAACGGTCCTCTAATATTGGAGACATAACCCTAACACTAGCGGTCCTCGGGCTAAACGGGTCATAAACGGGCTATGTCACAAAAAATAGAAAAAAATTAAATTTTAACACATAATCTAAAATAATGGTCATAAAATA
This sequence comes from Prunella vulgaris, assembly GCA_026898435.1. NCBI lineage: Eukaryota > Viridiplantae > Streptophyta > Magnoliopsida > Lamiales > Lamiaceae > Prunella > Prunella vulgaris. The sequence goes on along the minus strand of JAPKLY010000052.1, from coordinate 1,703,785 downwards.
TTAATATTTAAACTAGAACCTAAACATTGTCCATAATTTCATTAAAATTAATAAAAATAGTTTAACATAATTACAAAAGATCAAACGACAACACTTAAATACTTAAAAGTTCAAAATATTGGTAGTTAAAAGTTCAAATATAAATACTTAAAACTAATATATATAACACCTAAATAGAAATTGAGGATAATTTCAATTAATAATAATAATAACTAGTAAGTATATTATACATTTAATATGTATATATAAACTATAAAAAAAATTATGCGGGCTAGCAGGCGGACTCGGTTAACCGGCGGGCTAGCCCGTTTAGCCCGTGGGCTAATAGGGCTGGGCCAAAAAGGCCCGGATTTAAACGGGCCTACCAAAGCATGGTCCTAACCCTGCATTTTTCAGGGTTAAACGGGCCGGCCCTATTAGCCCAGCCCGGATTAACATCTCTAGCCAAGAGGAAAGTTTCAAAGCACTATAGTAGTGGTAACTTGAATTCCTATTTCCACGTAAGCATGCATTTGAAATGCATATAAATTTAACATGTTTTACATTATCTTACTTTTACTTTTTAGCTTCTTCGATTTCGTCTTGTATTATTATTCTGTCCATATATTTGTAGTTGCTTTACATTTTCAGCTCGGCAAAGTATTGTATAAAAATGATTCCGAATAAGTTTTAAAATATTAAATATTTAATTAGATATATTAAAATTTTTAGGTGTATCAAAAATTAATGTCAATAAGATCTATATATTAACTTCAACTTTTAATACACCTGATTAATATTTTGATATATTTGACCAGATATTTGATATATTAAATACTTAAAATAATTTCATAATAAGTTTATCTTTATCTATTTTTCACATAATACCCACTGTTTCTACTATGTTGTTACTTGCAATTTCTCATCTATATTATTTTTTCGCCCCTGGCCTTCTATTGTCTTTACAAATTCTTGCAACCCAAACCATGAATTTCAATTTTCTTATGCTTAATTTGAATCTTCAATAATAATAATAATAATAATAATAATAATAATAATAATAATAATAA
>JAPKLY010000052.1:1629798-1702726 GCA_026898435.1 Prunella vulgaris | reverse complement strand
TAATAATAATAATAATAATAATAATAATAATAATAATAATAATAATATTTTCTCCTTAATTTCATTATAAACTTTTATTTTTTCATTTTCATTCTTTTCCCTATTTTTATTTCTTATTTCATTTTCAAACATAAATAAAAATAGTATATATTCATACAGTTTATAAATAGTTGAAATTAATATATTTTTTTGGTGTTAATATGTATTTTTATCTAACATTTTTTTTCATGACACAACAACATTTCTAAATTTTTAAAAATAGCCAAATATAAAACAACATGATTTTAGCAAGGAGTATTTCATATCACACACTATCTCATCCACGGACTGAAAAACAAGTCTGCCCAAAATTAAACTTTAACAATAGTTAAAGTTCGTGATCGCAATTTTGTAGAAGTTCATAATTTAATTTACAATTAAACATATTTTAATTTTAAGATTAAAACGACAAATGAAAATAATTTAGCAAGTGATCAGAATTTTTTTGCCAAGAAATGCAGTAAAAGAGAAGCATTTATTTTCATTTACCTCAACAATTACAGCCACCCAAATATTGTTGATCGATCACCAGCAGGTAAAAAACAAAAGACTAGACAAAAACATGAAGAATTAATTTACCATAGCAGTAAAAAATCAATTTTCGCGATTTCATCTCTTTGATCTGGAAACCCTTCTGATCAAAACCATCAAGCAGAGAAAGCGATAGAGCAGGAAGAATCCGATCAAGATGTATATATTGAGCCATCTCTGCCGTTCATGCAGGCCTCTCTTCTCCATCACATCTCGGCCGTTCACCATGCACGTTTTCTTCCCCTCGTCGTACCATATCAAGCACGTCGACACAAGGCACGAGTACTCGTTGATCAACAGCGCGTCGAGCGCGTATTTGTACATGGAGAAGTAGTGCATGAAAAGCCAGAATTTGGGCAGCCGGTCTCTGGAAATGAAGTAGCCGGAGAAGAGGAAGAATCCGGCGAGCAGCGCCGTGACCAGTGAATTTCCGGCGATGAAATTGGGGGCGATTGTGCTTAGGAAAAGAACGAACGAATTCGCCATTAGAACGATGACCCAGATCACGAGGACGAAGTAGGAAAATGCTTGCCAGGTTAAGCAGAGGCCCACCAGAAAGTAGACGGAGACGGAGTAGAGGACGGCGATTGCCAGCAAATAGGGCAGGAAAACTAGGGTGTTGGCGATGAGATATGACGACAGCCTGTAAACGCCGCTTGAGGTTTCTCGGAGGAGAATGGGGCGTTCGTTGATGAAAATTGGGAGGGTTTCTGTGGTGGATGAGAGGAGAAAAGTTAGAGTAAATGCAAATAGGCCGAATCTCTTCTCGATTCCGGCTTTATCGAATCCGATGTTGATGTATATGGTGCCTAAAACGAGGCCGACTCCTAATGCCTGTAAGGTGTTTGTTAAAAGTAATTGCTTTGTTCTGTAGATGATTTTCCAGAATCTGTTGTAGAGAGTGATTATTTCATGGAATCTTGAGCTTTTGTATCTGATGACGTCTTTTGTTTTATCGAGGGGGGAGGATTCTTGAGGAACTGATTGTGGGGAAACAGAGGGCTCTGTTTCGTGGAGCTGATTTAGTATTTCCATGGTGTATTCGATGGCGTTTAGTTGTGGGGGGACGGTGAAGCCTTGTATAAGGAGGAAATCTTCGAGAGAAGGTAGTGTGCCGTGATGAACGACCTGTCCTTTTGATAGGAGGAGGACTTTATCAATGGTGGAGAGAATCTTGAAGCTTGGTTGGTGAATTGAGAGTACGACAGTGCGGCGGCGCGTGACGGCGATCGATCGGAGTGTTTGCATTACGTTCAGGGCCGATCCGCTGTCGAGGCCGGATGTGGGTTCGTCGAGGAGGAGCACCATCGGATCGTGGAGAAGGCTCAGTCCGATCGAGACGCGGCGGCGTTCTCCGCCAGAGAGGCCGTGCTCGAGCCTAATTTCGGCCAGGTGCTTGAGGTGGAGCTCGTCGAGGAGGGCGGAGACGATGGCGGAGATGTCGGAGGTTTTTGGATTGAGTAATCGAGCTGAGAATGCGAATGTTTCTGCAACCGTGAGTAACGGGAGGCATGCATCGTGTTGTGGGACGTAGGCGGAGAGTTTCCGGTAGACGGAGGGGCTGAGAGGGGTGGAGTTGATGAGGACGGCGCCGCTCGTGGCGGCGGTTCTGGCGGCTAGGATGTCCAGGAGGGTGGATTTTCCGGCGCCGCTTGGGCCTACAATGGCGAGGATCTCTGATGGGTAGGCGGTGAGGGAGATGTTCTTTAAAATATAAGTTGGTGGGGTTGGGTTGCAAGGCTTGAAGAGGAAGGTGGTTGCGGTTGTGGTGGTGGTGGACTTTGTGTAGGAGATTGAAGAGGCAGTAATTTTGTAGGTCTTCCACGACGGCGGAGGAGGAGGAGATGCTGGTGGTGGAGACGGCGGCGGTGGTGGTTCCATGGAGGAGCAAATGTGATTGAATAGAAAGAGTGAAATTGATAATTGAGAAAGTGTGTGTGGAAGGATATGTTGAGAATTCTCATTATTGGGTTTGGGAGGCCAAGTGGTGGTAGATTTCCTTTGTGCTCATTTTTGGGTCATTATTTCTTTTTCTTTGTTTTTATAATATCTCAAAATCTCAATTTAGTTATTTCGTGATTTATTCTTATAGTTATAGTAATATTATTGCATTATCATAAAATAAGTAATTATATTTATTATAATTAATGATGTTTGGCATGAATATTGAAATGTCAAATGAAATGATAGTTCAATCCATGTGGCAAGTAAAAATTAATGGGTTGGATAAAGATGAGTATGAAAAGAAATAGGTTCTGTTGTTTTTATTAGAGTGTCACATGATACGTATAATGTTGGGTAAATGCCGAGTGGCATCGGTCAAAATGACAAATGTCATCGCTTAATTTTCGACTTACTCTGTTTCAGATCCATTTTTTATATTTGTATTTAACATCATATATTAAAATAAATTGTTTTATTGACTTTTTCAACTAATTAAAATAAATTATCAATATCTTTAGTATATATAAAGGTTATAGTATAAAATTTTATCCATATTTTTCTCACTTTTATTATTTTTGACGAGGAGAATATAATAAAAATAGAAACAAAGAGATAGAGGTAATATTAAGTTTTATTATTTTTTCAACGGTGCGAAGATAGAGATAAATTGTTTTTTCTATAGGAGCGAAGAAGCCAAATTATCCAACAGAAGCATCCTAAAGCTTGAGTCGACTCGATCATTGAATAGTCTAATTTTTTTTAAAGTCTATTTATTCAGTGATTTTTTTAGGTATTTAAGTGAATAATATAATTTAGATTTTAAAAATTAATTGCAAGAACACTACGTTGACGTACGTAAAGAGTAAACTTCCTTGAAATAACATATCTATAACTATCTAATAACAAAATTTTATTTCTTTTTTAGGAACTTTTTTTAACAATACTTTTTTGCTTTTTAAATTTGTATTGTTAAAAAATATCAGTTATTAAAATTTGTAAAGTCTTTTCAACCTTCTGAATAAATGAATTAGCTATTATTATTAAAAAAAACAAAATACATATAAATAAAACAATGAGCCACTTAATCTCCCCTAACCAAATATCAATATAGATATAAATAATTTTTTTATCTACCCAATAAATATAATTTGCATTATCTTGCTCTCTTTTCAGTGATATTAATTAAAAATTTATACGTAATTAAATTAAAAAAGCCAAAAAATATCTAACAAAGAAAACCTTTTACATTCTCTAATCATTAAAACAATTTTAATGATTGTAACTGAAACAAAAATTATATATCTATCTATAAATATATAATAATAAAATTTTGGATCAAATTGGACCCAATTTTTTTTTAAAATTTTAGAACTATTCTTATACCATATCATATAGTTTAGGTGGCTGTAATTTCCTTTTTTCTTTTTTACCCTAGGTTACAAGGTTCAAATCCTTGCACCGATTTTTTTTTTTTTATATGCATATTCAATATGTCTTTAAGTAGGTGAATTAGGACAAATATATTTAGAATTTTACAAAGATGGGGTGTATATTATTATCTGCACATGACAACAAATAACTCATAAAAAATTTGTTAGTGATTGAATCAATAAAAATGTATTTTCAATGATCCAAAAGATTAAGCAAGTCATACTCTGTATTAGTCTATAATAAAAGATAAATATATTTTTATAATTTTATGATTTTATCTTATGTGTGAGAATACATTTATTAGATAATAAATGAGACAAAACTTTAATGAATTCAAATTTTAAAAGAAAATACAATTTAGATAGTAAAGTGAGTTCACACAAATTCGAAAAAAAAATAAAAATTTTAAAAGATATATTAATGAAGTTTAATATGCATTTTATTTTTCATAACTGTAAACTTTTGTTGTATAAAAATTATTAAAATATTTTTGTTATAAATATTTATAAAATTCAATATAAAATAATTTTATTTGATTGATTAAACTATTTTTTAAATAGATAGTCCAAGAAGAATTTTAAAATTTTGTTGATTAATTAAATTAATATGCTTAACAAATTAAAATGTGTGTACTCATATATACTCATATATATAAGTTTAAGTAAAAATTAATATTAAAAAGTAATAAAATAAAATAAAATTATTTTAATTTAGTTTTAGTTAAATTTTTTGTTTTGATATTAAAAGCCTCATATTTCTTAAAAACTGTTAATTTACACATCAAAATTTTATATAGCAAATCAATAACGCGCCATAAAACTTAACCACTCTCTTTGCCCTATAAGATATTATATAGTTAAATTTTGTGGAATTTTTGTATATGAGTTAACTTATTGTATTTAAATGGATAAAATAGTTTTTAATGAGCGTAAATTGCTCAATTTAAGTGAAAAAAATATTTTTGAGTGTAATTATTAGTAGAATATGATGCTGATGCATTATAGGTTTTTGTGAATTGTGTAATTTTTTTTTAAATATAGAAAGTGATATATAAGAGAATTAATACTTGACATTGTAATTTTAAATTCATGTATATTATAAGATAATTAATGACGTTAATAGAATTAAAATTCTATTTTTAAATATCATTGATCGTGCATTGCACGGGTAAAAATACTAGTTATATAATAATAACATCAACGGCATAATTTGGTGTATAGTACGTATTTAAATTAGTAATATTCTAAATAGTAATTAGTAATACCCAAGTAATAATCGATAATATCACAAATAATAATCAATAATATTATTCCAAGGGATAATCAACAAACCTAAATAGATATCAATAATATATACCATATGCAGAAACCAAAATAATGCCTCATTATATATATATATATATATATATATATATATATATATAAATACTTATGGCTCGAGCCTTTATAAAATCTTTTAAACTCAATATACATAGTTGCATACTAGTCTATGTGTACAACACAAACTATTCAATTAACTAAATTTAAACATCAATAAACGTTTTTATTTTGGAAAAAGTAGAACGTCGTAACCATATATATTATCATCACCCAAATATATACATAAATAAAAAAACCAATTATTGTAATAATTTGACAATACTTAAAATATTATTCAATGTCATGATTATATGACAAACATGATTGTACTTGGTCCATAAAATTACGACGTAATCCAGAAACCAAACCTAATAATTAAATTATAAACCTACGAATATTATTATTATAATAAATAAATTATTGGGTGGAATTTATGTATATTAAAATATGTAAAATGATAATTCTCGTGACTGTACAGCTGCAGATCAGAACCAAAAGAAACAAACCTATAGAAACATCACATTGCAACTCTCATGCCTATATATAAATTAATAATACAAATCAGGAAAAGATAAAACCAAAACGTAAATATAATAATAGTATATATAATCACAAGTGGTTGATGAATCACGGGACTGACATATTGAATTCATTTTTGTTTCTATAGTAGAGTACCCTAAAGGCCTAAATTACAATTAGAATTAAGGAGATTATATTGTATGTGCCTAAAATAAAATATCACAAGTTTGAAAATATTCATATAGGGTGACTTACATATTGGATAAAAAAAGTGACTATATTTACAAATTAGTTCACAATATCTACACAAAAGTATAATTTTTTTCCTACACAGAAGTATATTTTTTTTCTGCACAGAACCAATTTGTAATTTTTATCAATTTTGTGATTTTCCCATTCATATATATGTATGTATATGCATAAAATAGAGTATGACACATAGGTGATGTTTGTTTTAAGTATTAAATGATATCTAATTTTTTTCTTTAAATTTAGAAAATTTTAAATTCTGATAAATAATAAAAATGTGCATTAAATTGAGTTTTTGAATATGATAATATTTAAATTGATATAAATTAATAATAAAAAATGAAAGATGTTGTATTTTTATATTATTGTTGAGTTTATTTTGAATGTAAAATTAAAAGAATAATTATTTCGGATAGGTTGTTTATTTGCAAAGCATTTTATTATTTAAATCGGCTTTTAACATCTAAAACTAGAACTCAATTTTTTTTAATCAGTAAATATTAGTTGTTAGTGAGAAAACTGGTGGTCAGGTGAGTTAGCTCAAAACATGATTATTAAAATTCTAATTCTAATTCACTACTCAAAACATGCATTGTTACAGGGGTTGTAATGTAACAGTAGTACAAGAACACAAAATATGATTATTGTATACTTGACATCACAATAATTTAATTAATTCATTATTAAAATTTACTCTTTTAACAATGATAATCAGATACCTATTTATAATTCTATATAAAATCCTAACATATCAACTAATTATACTAAAAATCCTATAAATCTTAACAAATCAACAAATCCTATCAATAATAAATAATAATAATAAGCTGGGAGTAATACAATATTTGTTGGGAGTAATACAATATTCTCTTTTACGATCTACTCATATATATTAGGTTTTAATACAATATTTGTTGGGAGTAATTGACTTAATTAAGTTATCTAATTTGTTCAAATAAAAATTAAAACAATGAGTAATTGAGTCTGATCAAAGAGGCTAATATAAGGGGACCAGATCCTCTGCTGGGTGATAAACCAGCAAATGGTGCTGGGGTTTTAAACGACGTCGTTTTCACCTTAATTTGTTTCATTTTTTCCGTAAATGGTTTCAGATAACAATTGAAATATAAACTGATAAAAAAAACTTACAAAACTATGCAGATTAAAAAGCCGAGCGGACTTAATTAGATTTTTTTTCTTCATATTTTCAGTAATTGGGCTGATTCAATTTCTATTTCTTCTTTCTCCATTTTTTTAGATGATATATATTTTTAAATTTTAACTTCCCATAAACTCTAACTTCCCACAATTCTAGTAAACTTAACTGGATATATATTTCTTAGGTCACGAGATTTTTTTATGGTTTCACATAACAATTGAAACATAAACTGATAAAAAAAAACTTTACAAAAGTACGCAGATTAAAAGGCGATCGGATTTAATTTAAATTTATTTTTCATATCTTTAGTAATTGGGTTGATTCAATTTCTGTTTTTTCTTTTTCCATTTTTTAGATGATATATATTTTTAAATTATAACTTCCCATAAACTCTAACTTCCCCCAATTCTCAGTAAACTCAACTGGATATATATTTTTTAGGTCACGAGAATTTTTTATGGTTTCACATAACAATTGAAACATAAATTAATTAAAAAAAACTTACAAAAGTATGCAGATTAAAAAGGCGAGCTAACTTAATTTAATTTTTTTTTCATATCTTCAGTAATTGGTCTGATTCAATTTCTGTTTTTTTCTCTCCATATTTTTAGGGCAACCAAAAGATATGATATATTTTTAAATTCTAAATTCCATAAACTCTAACTTCCCACAATTCTCAGTCAACTCAAGGATATATATTTTTTAGGTCACAAGATTTTTTTATACCATAAATAAATGGGGGCAAATCTTGTTTTCAGCAAAAAAAAAAAAGATTTAAATTAAGATGGAAGCGAGAAACAAATTAAAGTGGAAGCGGAGCAAAAAAAAGATTTAAATTAAGATGGAAGCGAGAAACAAATTAAAGTGCGTCGTTTAAAACTCCAGCATCATTTGCTGGTTTATCACCCCAGCAGAAGATCTGTCCCCCTAAATAAGCATTGCGAGAAATGAATTCTACGAAATTATCCACGCGCGTATGCCACTCCAATAATTTTTCCAAAAACTCATAAAATAGGCTTTGGAATCTGTACTACATTATCAATATTAGAAATCTCACAAATACTGGCCAGGTCAGATCGGATTATACGTATCTTTACAAAATATTCATACAATATGTTTGTTATTTTTCCTTAATCAGTTATATTATTTATAAACGAATTTCACAATATATCACGATACATTGTAATATGTTGCATTAAACCATGTACAAACAAATAAGCTTATATATTTGGGATGGAGGGAGTATAATTCAAGAGTTCGCTCTCATTTTATATTATTGTAAAAAAAAAAAAAAAAAGTGTGCTATTGTCAAAATACATATTAATTCCTTTCAAATATTTATTTATGTTTACAAATATAAATATCTTTTTTTAATATAGTAACACATATAAATTATTAAAAAAATATAGTAATATAAGAACACAAATGCATGCATTACTGTATGAAAAAAAAATGTTTACATAAAATTATAAAAAAAATGTTAAAATTATCTTGAAATAGAGTGGAGTAACAAGTTGATTAATAAAAAAAAAACTAGTTAAATCTTTAGATGATGAAAACAAATAATAATGTCAACATATGTGGGTTAACGTTTCCTACTAGGACAATATAATTCTATATATATATATATATAATAAAATTGAAGTAGCAAAAGAATGTTAACACAAATGACGTGCATTTCTTTACTTATGTCCAAACGTCTCATAATAGATTATTAGAAATTAAAGAGAAAATGAAAAAAATCACATGTCGATCATACATGTTATTGGGCTCGTGTCCCAAAGCTGCAGAATGTGGGATGTCTTATTATTTTCATGAGAAAGAAAAGTTAATAAGGGCTAAGTCCTTTCAATGAAATAATGTTCCCACCAATCATTAAAGCTGTCACTTTATTAAAATCCTTATAACAAAACAAACTATCTTCACGTGATGATTTCTCAGCTCAGCTCAGCTCAGCTTTGGGTAAATGGAAAAACTGGGAAAAAAATGTAGTATAATCAAAAGTCGAACCGAAAAAAAAAAAAAAAAAAAAGAAGTCATAAACCAAAATTAATATTGGCTGAGATTATTGGCAATTGCTTAAATTAGGCAATGCACTACTCGAATTAATACACTACTTCTTGTTTGTTTTTTTTTTTTAATTTTTTTTTAACATAGTGAAAATTTAAAAAATTAAAAATTTGTAAAATTTTTGAAAAAAAATGATAATTTTTTTTAAAGATAGTGTATTTAGCTCGTGCAAATAACATGGCCTTTAATATTTTGATTGTGTTTGGGCCAATTTTTTTGGTTCAGTCCGTATCTGTTTTACGGCCCTATTTGGAGGTTGGTTTGTTGTAGGCTTGTATTAGCCCATTCAATTAGTGGTCTGATATATTTGATGAAAAAAGGTCTACATTTTTTTAATTTTTAATAAGGGCCCAACTATATACCCCTTCAATTTTATGAGATACACCTACATATATTATTAAATATCTATTTTATGTAGTTAAAAAATTTAATTAATGTATTAAATATCTATTTTACTTATTTTTTAAAAAAGAAATTAAAGTAAACATACATTAATTTTAATACATCTATAAAAAAAAATTGTTAAATACATATTTTTTTATTTGCCGCCGTCTTCCATCAATTCATTATTCGATATTACATAATAATAAAAATATTGGTAGAAACTGTAAAATTATTGCAGGGACTTAAAAATTGATAGCGATTTAGAGAAATTAGCGTGCGGTTGGGAAAAGAGTGAAGAAAAAAAATCGGAGCCGATGGGTTTAAAGGGATAATATTAAAATAATTTTTTTTATATAAAAAATAGCCAAATATGTGTATCTTATAATATTGGAGGGTATATAGTCCAAACTTTTTAATAATTAAGCAACAAAATCTTTTAATATTATTGTAACATTTGGTAAAATGTGACTTTAAAAGTTGTATTTTAAAAACATGTCAGCTAATATAAAGTATCGTGATTCTGCACTATGAGAATTGAGGAAATTGCATTTTGATCCAAAAAAATATGTACTCGTGTCAAAATGATCCCAAATATTTTAATTTAGTCAAAAAAAAATTTCTTTAAACAAATGGTCTCAAAAAATTAAAAGAAATACAAAATCATCCCATTAATACAACAATTAACATAATTAATTATAATAACATATAATTATAATAATTAAACATATATGATCATTAGGAAAATTTTACTTTTTTGTCTTCTAAGTTTTATTAACTTTATTTTTCATCCTTTTAAATTTTTTATTTTGATTTTAGTCATTTAACTTATAAAAAATTATAATTTTGGTCCTATAGCCGGTTGAGTGACTATGTGTAACAAGTCATAAGCTCAAAATCATTTTTTTTTTTGTACGTTAAAGGACTAAATTCAAAATTTAAAACCTAATAGGATGAAAAGTAAAATTTAATTGACTTTGTTTTTCACCTTTTAAGTTTTGAATTTTGAATTTATTCCTTTAACTTATAAAAAGCTATGATTTTTGTCATGTGACCGGTTGAGAGATATAACCGGTTACAGAACCAAATTCATAATTTTTTGTAAGTTAAATGACTAAAATAAAAATTCAAAACTTAATTGAACGAAAAACAATGTCAATAAAATTTAAAGGATAAAAAATGTATTTTTCCTAATAATTATAATAAATATAAACTAACCTTTATACGGCGGCGACAGTTTTGTGTAAATTTGTGCATGTGTGTTTTGTGGAAATTTACAGGGCGACCTTCGCTCCTTGACAGGCTTTTATATCGTAATTGTTTCCAATAAACGAGTCAAAGATGGTGATTTAGCAACTGCCTCTTCGGTCGTTAATGTGACGGTTCATTCAGAGAGCACTAAATATTGATTTATATTGACCTCCCGCACAAGATAAGTTTCGCGACCGCCACGACGATCACTAATCTACAAAATTAGCGACCGTTTCAATAAACAGACGATAAATCGGTCACTTATTGTTTGATTTCGATCAATTATCAAAATCGATCGCTATTATCAATAAAGCGATTTCTAAAACACACATTTCTTTTTTAGTGATTGATGGGCGAATTGTTGGGATTTATGTCATGTAAACTAACAAAAAATGAAAATAAAGGAAATAAAATACAAGAATATATTTTCTTGATTTCTTTTTAGTATACCCATCCCAATTCATTAACACAGGAACGAGAATTGTCCGTCTTGATACATAAAGGCTTGTACTTAAAATCTCCACACATTTGCGCAAACTGAGTCAAGGTAAGGGATAATTCTTTATCCGTAAAAAATAAATAAGGAAAATTATTTTTTTATATATTAATTTTTAAAATTTAATTTTTGTTCTATTATTTTATTTCTTTTTTATTTTGGTCTTATTAACTTTCAAATTTTGATTTTCATCCTGTAATCTACATATTTTTTTATTTTTATCCTATAACTTTACCTCTTTTTGTACATGAATGAAGGATGACACGTGACGAAAATAAAAAAGAGATAAATTAACAGGACAAAAATCAAAATTTTAAAAATAATAGGACCAAAATAAAAAAGAGGTAAACTCACCCGATGGAAATCTAAATTTGAAAGTTAGTAAGAATAAAATAAAAAAATACAGGACGAAAAAAATTATTTACCCTAAAAATACGCACTCCAACTATGTGCTGCTAGAATTGACTTGAAGTTCCTAAACGTATAAAAATCACGTTCATTTTTTGTGTAGCACCATTCACTTACGAACTAAAATCGACGAGAATACAGATAACAATACTAGAATGAGAATATAGAAAGATCAAGCATGTAGAGAGTGTTCTGTGCTGCTTTGAAATAATGAAATGCATAGACTCTCTGCAATTTAGGTTAGTTGTATCAATCAGCAATAAATGTAGTTGTTGATTTGTTGAAAATGTGTCATCCTTTAAATTAAATATTTGAATATATATTTGATCATATGACGATGACATAATTATGACTCATTCAATGAACAATGATTGACTCAGCTATGACTATTTTAATAAACTTGGACACTTGAGTTTTGTTTAGGGTCAAGTTCTATGTTTTGTGCTTGATAAATGAGTCAATGATAAAAACTTGTATCAAGTCGAGTTCAATTTATTGTTAAAAAAATTAACTATATTTTTATAATAGTAATATTTTCTCCGTTTCACTATAAATTACTCATTTTGTCATTATCGATCGTTCCACTATATGTTGTTTATTTGTTTTTTACCTTTTCAGAAAACTACTATTCATTTCTTAATTATTATTTTCAATATTTTTTACACTATTTATATTATTTTTTCACTTTTCTTCATAACATCGCATGTACTATATCGATATTTTTATACACTTCTTGATATTAGTGCCAAAAAATTGTGAACAACTTATAAAAGAACAGAGGGAGTAGTATATATGAATAACAGTAATAATGATTACACATAATAGTGATACAAGTTCATGTGAAGTCAAATTCATGGAAGACCTACTTTAGATTAGATTGCTGAACCTTAAAATGCCCAAATCCGTCCAAAGTCCATTAATAATTTACATTTTTTAACCTTGTGATTGCACTTTAAATTCTCAAATAAGGTGTACTTTGTACCTAAGATATTCCTAATAACCGTTACTCCATTTCCTTTCGCTGATTAAGTAAAAAAGGGCCCAGAGTGAAGCTTCTGTTTCAACGCGTTTCAAAAGTGGACCTATCTGATCAAAGGATCCTCCTTTAATTTCCACCACCCGCTTTTATTTTTCTCTCTCTCTCTCTCTCTCTCACACACACACACACATATTGCTTCACTTCCACTTAATTTCATCGTCACACTCCATTATTGAAAAATCAAATTAGTTTCAAAATAGCAATGGCGGAAAGGGATGAGGAATCCGGCAAGAAGAAACGCATAAAATGCCTACTTTACTTGGTCCTCTTCGCCGTCTCCCACGCCGTAATCGCCATCGTTTTCGCCCTAACCATCTTAAAAATCCGATCACCCAAATACCGATTGACCTCCGCCGCCTTCAGCTCCTTCAGCTACTCCGCCGCCGCCGCCAACCCCTCCTTCAACATCATGATGATCGCCCAACTCAGCGTTAAGAACCGGAATTTCGGCCGGTTCAACTTCCGCGACTCCAACATCTCGTTCTACTACGACGACGTCGTCGTGGGGTCGGCCTTCGTCCCCCGCGGCCACGCCGGCGCGCGGTCCAAGAGACGATTCAGCGTGGCGGCGGAGCTGTCGTCGGCCGGATTGACGGACCGGGTTCAGCTGTCGGCCGGTTTGAGTTCGGGTGTTCTGATGCTGAAGAGCCGGTCTAAATTGAGTGGGAAGGTGGAAAAGCTGAAGGTGTTGAGAAAGAAGAAATCATCGGAGATGGATTGCGATATCGCCATCAATTTGGCGTTGAGAATTGTTGGGGATTTGAGGTGCAATATTTAGCTCCAACAAAATCCTCTGTTTCACTTAAATATGTAAGTATAAACCAACATAAATATTTTCTTAAGTGTTAAAGTATGATTCCCAAATTATGTTTGTCTCAATACGGAGTGGTATGGTAGCTAGTTGAATATTCCCTATCTCCATTAAATATTGTGATTGGACGAAAGAAAAACAGATAAAAGTAAAAATATCGTGGTATTCATTTATGCAGTTTAAAATAATTTATTTTAATAAAGATGATGATTTTCATTAAAAAAAAAAAAAGAAGTTCAGTACATAAATTTAATGGAAAGAGAAAATGTATGCAGAGAATAAAATTTACATTAAAGAACAAGAATTAGATGTCTCATCGTGAGTGAATAATTGAGGGGCATATACAAAATGGGGGGATGTGGGAGCATGATTAATGTCTTTATTTTGCTTCTTCATGTCTCCCACCTCTCTTGTTAATGAACTCTACTAGTGTCTCCGGATTCATCCTTCCCTTTACAAGCACCTCATCCTTCTCCATATTTGGATCCACTGTTTCTACTCCTAACAATATGTAATACTTTTGTATTATAAATTAATAATAGGATACGCTACACAAAAAATATCATGCATTCACCGGTGGACACAGACTTATATATTTACCGCGATAAGTAAAGGGCCCACTATTAATTGCTTTATATATATGTCATTAATTATCACATTCACAGACGTCCACTATATATGGACGTGTGATTATTTACGTGCAGTCGTAGCTAGTACTACCTTCCATCTTGAGGATACAATGCTTCACCTCTTTTGCACAACTCTCGCAGTGTATATAAATTTTCAATACCACCTCAATAGCATCTGCCTGCACCACCAAGAAAATTAATTAATGAATTTCCAAGTTGAATATCAATTTAATGGAGTAAATTATATATTTACCTCTGCAGGCTTCTTCTTGTCTTCTTCTTTATTAGGAGGAGGAGAAATCAACTCAACATTTTTGCCCTTGATTTTCTTCCTCAGTCTATCTCTCACTTTGATGGGATCAGCCATTTTCCCCTTCACATGCACCTTATTGTTTTTACCATCAATTTCTACCCCATCAACACCTATACATATATATATATGGAATGGAAACATATCAAACATGTTTGTTATATGTATATATACTTATATATATATATATATATATATATATATAATGCATCATTTTTAATTTTCAAATATATATGATTAAACCTTCAAATCCTTGGAGACATTTGCAAACTTCATTTGCACACCCTTCACAGTGAATATTAACTCCTAAAACTATTACCCCTTGTGGAATATTCGCATTTGAGCTTTCTGTAGTGGTCATTGAGAGAATGTGATGAATTTTAATTTTAAGTAAGACTATAAGTTAATTTAGACTATGCATATGTATATATATCACAACAAATTCAAGATCGACAAGGGTGTTACATGCACGTGCAAAATGTGCACTTCTAATTTACTTTTGTTGCCGATGAAAATTGTGGCTACCATAATGATCGAAAAACAAAGAAGCATTTTGTGGGTTGTACAATTGAAATGAGAAACTATAATATGATACATTAATTGTGTATTAATCGTTTACCCAAAAACTAGAGATTTACTCCGTCTATATAAATCATGTTGACAAATATTTAAAGAATATTATTTCCTCCGTTCCAAAATTACTTTCACATTTTTCTTATTTTGACGTTTCAATTTTTCTTTCACACACCTAAAAAGAAAATCTTTTTCACTCACAAAAATCAATAATATACATTTTTTCTTATTTTATTATTTAACTTTACACTCATATATTTACTTTTTTTTATTCGCGTGTCCGGGACTACTATGAAAGTAGTTTCGGGAAGGAGGGAGTATTTGTTATTTGTTGATTTTTAGTCCGTTTTGCCTTTATGTAAATATATAATGCCTCTAGCATCACATGGCCTCTCATTTTGAAGTGTGAATATGCCTCATTAATTATGAATGAGTCTAAATTTTGAAAAAGAGTATTAGTAAGGATTTGATTTTTACATGTCTCGTGACATCTTTTGAATTAACTTGCGGCCTTACATTGTCTGTTGATTTTACTAAAGTAATGTGATTGTTTGCAACATGAAATTTTAAGCAATTTATATGGCTTAAACCGTTTTTTTAGTTACGTTAACGTAATATATTTGTTAGCGATGACTTGAGTCACCGTTTCGTTTTGAAAGTATTGTAGTCATTTTCGTCCGGAATTTTTAAGCAATTTGTAGATTGAGCTGTTTTTTAATTGTGTTAAATTATTATTGTCGTTTGTGATTTGAACATAGAGTTAGAAAGAGTATCATACTTCTAGCGTGGTACAATCAAAGGTTTACGGCTTGAACCGTCTTTAAATTTTGTTAAAGAAATATGGTCATTTGTGACTTGTACTTTTAAGTAATTTTTTATTTGAGTCGTGTTCTGATTGTGTTAAATTATTGTGGTTCTTTGCGACCTGAATTTCTATGCAATTTGTGGCATGAGCCATCTTTTGATCATGTTAAAATCTTATGCAACTTGAACTTTTAAATAATTTTCAACTTGAGCAATCTTTTAATCGTGTGTTAAAGTAATATTATCATCTGTGACCTAAAGTTTTAAGAAATTTTTTGTTTGAGCAATTTTTTAATTGTGTTGAAGTAAAGTGGTCATTTGCAACCTGTAATTTAAATTAAATTTGTGGCTTGAGCCGTCTTTTAATTTAAATCGAATTTGTGTGAAAGTATTGATGTTGTTTACAATCTGAACTTTTAAACATTTTGTGACTTGAGATGTCTTATAATTGTGTTGAAGTATATATTGTGGTCATTTGCAGTGTAAACATTTAAGCAATTTGTAACTTGAGACGTCTTTTAATTGTGTATGTAATGTGGTCATTTGTGCTTTGAACTTTTAAGCAATTTGTGGCTTGAGCCATCTTTTAATTGTGTTAAAATAATATGGTTGTTTACAATCTAAAGTTTTAAACAATTTGCAATTTGAGCCATCTTTTAATCATGTTAAAGTATTTTGGTCATTAACGACATGAACTTTTAAGTAATTTGCGGCTTGAGCATCTTTCAGTTGTGTTAAAGTATTGTGGTCCTTTGCAATTTAAATTATTAATTTAATTTAGAGACGTCTTTTAATTGTGTATGTAATGTGGTCATTTGTGCTTTGAACTTTTAAGCAATTTGTGGCTTGAACCATCTTTTAATTGTGTTAAAATAATATGGTCGTTTACAATCTAAAGTTTTAAACAATTTGCAATTTGAGCCATCTTTTAATCATGTTAAAGTATTTTGGTCATTAACGACATGAACTTTTAAGTAATTTGCGGCTTGAGCCATCTTTCAGTTGTGTTAAAGTATTGTGGTCCTTTGCAATTTAAATTATTAATCAACGTGCGACTTGAGCCATCTTTTAGTTATTTTAAAGTATTGTTCGACGTGCAACTTGAAATTTAATAGTTTGCTGCATTGGCCATTGCTGGTAATTTGAGGACGACAACTTATTAGCACGAGTTTTACCGTCTGTGCTTGTGTTCTGAGGTGAGTTTCTTTGGCGTGTTTCAACACCTCACATTTCGGGTAGGAATTCATGTCTTACCATATATATATGTTTGAAAATGCGATAATCTCTAAAACAATGTTCAAATGATAAATAAATCTATATACTTTCCTTAAAATGTAATGACGTTCTTTAATTTATTCTCAAATAGTGAATTAAACCTTCAATTCTTACGGCCTTTAGTTTAATTGTTTGTTTTGGATTTTTTCAAAATAATCTCATAGTAAATTGCCCCACCTTTTAATATGTGTTGGCATTTTAAATGCAACATATTTAAAGGGAAGTTTATGGGAAAAACCTAATTTGAATGGACAGAAGGATTATTCTTAATTAGATTCTTGTAATTTCTCAAATACGAATATAAAAAGAATAACATAACACAATATATGTCCTTTCAAGTGATACGCAAATTGTGTTTTTACAATTCACTACCCTACAAGTTTTTAGGTTTTTTTTTTAATGGTAAACTTAATCAAATTATAAAAATATTGAACCTAGAAAGGTGTTCTAGTGCAAAGAGACAATAAAAATAGAAAGCAAAGAAAGCAATAAATTTTACGATTTTGGGCTCAGAAAAAATAAAATCAATGCAAGTAAACTAAACTATCTAAGTAAATCACCTATGATGATTAAGTGAAGATGATTTGTGCTTCGGGTGATTTCAATTAAATGAGTTTGGGTAATCTATTGCATCCAAGCCCAATCTCAATATATTAAACAATAAAACTAGAGAAAAACTCTAACCAAATTAAGCGAACGCAGCTCTCGCTTGCTGTCTACTTAATCTAATACCTAATCGAAAGTGTTCTCAATGAATCTATCCCCTCTCATTGTAATAGACGTCATAACACCAGTGTTGTGAAAGTGTCCGAGAATGAATCAAACTCAATAAGGCTTGAAGTTTTCAGAGCAATTGGAAGAACTTGCCGGATGAACACACTCAATAGAAATAATCAGGAAATCAAAAGAACAAAACAATTTACGTGGTTCGATCAAATTGATCTACGTCCATGGATGGGGTTGGCTCACTTCACTAAACGATGAATAATGTTTACAGAATACAAAGCTTTCTCACTCTAATCTCTCTAAGTATCGAGTGAATTACACAGTCCTTTTTTATTCTGGAATGAATACGTATTTATAGATCAGACCCTTAACCTCCTTTGAGCTCTTAACCAATCAACGAGATTCGTATGGTTATAACCTCCTTGAATAACTGTTCCGGCGTCAAATGAGATTGCTCCGCCAGCTGCCTAAATAACCGACTTTATCACTCTGGAGAAGTCGCCTTTGCCATGCTCTGTTTCATAACTGTCAGCTCAGGATCGCCTTCATGCTGAGTGACTCGGGGAGTAGGTGATTCTCAGCTCAGGACGATCTCTCAGGATTTGCCTTCAGTTCTACTGAGTCTTCAGTGTCTTCACTGATCTGACCACTCAGGATGACATTCAGGATGAGTGTCAGGATCAGAACACTCCTGACTCAGGATCAAGTCTTCGCTCAGGCTCAGGATGCTTTCCTCAGGAATATTCCTCCGGATCCAATACTCAGGATCAGGATTCCTGACTAATCTTTAGTACTCAAACTCAGCTTATCTTTACACTTAACAATTCTCCACCTTAAAGTAAGTGAGTTTTTCCCCATTCCACACTCCACCTCAGGACCTAGCTCATAGTACATCCCATGACCGCAGCTTGATCAGCTCCAAGCAATATCTGAATTTGGAAATATGTAAGACCTTCGTCAGCATATCCGCAGCATTGTCCTCAGTGGAAACCTTCTGCACTGAAATCACTTTCTTTTCCACCACATCTCTCACAAAATGAAGTCTGACATCAATATGCTTTGACCTTTCATGAAAGACCTGATGCTTAACCAAATGAATTGTGCTCTGATTGTCACACTGAACTGCAACTTCCTTTTGTCTGATTCCAAATTCTTTAATCATACCATTGAGCCACATTGCTTCCTTCACTGCTTCAGTCATCGCAGTATACTCAGCCTCAGTAGTTGAGAGTGCTACTACTGACTGGAGTACTGCTCTCCAGCTGATTGCTGTACCATATAATGTGAACACATATCCTGATAAGGATTTCCTCGTATCAATGCTTCCAGCATAATCTGAGTCCACATATCCCTGAAGTGGTTTAGTGCCATCTTTAGTCTTCTCAAAGAGTAACCCCAGATTCTCAGTTTCTTTTAAGTATCTCATTATCCACTTAAAAGCCTCCCAGTGTGTCTTTCCCGGATTTGTCATAAATCTACTGACCACACTGACTGAATGTGCTAAATCTGGCCTACTGCACACCATAGCATACATTATGCTACCTATCCCATTTGAGTAAGGGATTTTACTCATGTGTGCCCTCTCTTCTTCTGACTTCGGACACTGACTTGATGTTAGTTTGAACTGTTGACCAAGGGGTGTAGATACAACTCTGGCTTCATGCATGTTGAACCTCCTGAGTATCTTCAGGATGTAATCCTTCTGAGTTAAGAACAACCTCCCTTTGTCTTTATCTCTAATAATTTCCATTCCCAGTATCCTCTTAGTCATACCCAGATCCTTCATGTCAAATGTGCTACTGAGCTTTACCTTTAGCCTTTGAATTCTTTCAGGACTCTTGCTTGCAACCAACATGTCATCCACATAGAGCAGCAAATATGTAAGTACTTCCTTCCCTTGTTTTTCAAGATAGACACAACTATCATACCTGCATCTTGTAAAGCCCATGGAGATCATAAAACTATCAAACTTCTTGTACCATTGCCTCGGACTTTGCTTCAGTCCATACAATGATTTCTTCAGTAGACACACCTTATCCTGATTCTCAGGTAGAATAAAACCTTCAGGTTGTTGCATGTGTATAGTTTCTTCCAGGTCTCCGTGTAGAAAGGCTGTCTTGACATCTAACTGCTGAAGCTCCAAGTCCTCCTGAGCTACCTTTGACAATAGGATTCTGATTGAACAGTGTTTTACCACTAATGAGAATACCTTATTGAAGTCTACTCCCTCTCTCTGAGTGAAGCCTCTGGCAACAAATCTTGCCTTATATCTCAGCTTCTCTCTACCTCCTGACCTCATTTCAGATTTCTTCTTGAAGATCCACTTGGAACTGACTACCTTCTGTCCCTGAACTTCGTTCACTAAGGTCCAAGTGTTGTTCTTCTCTAATGACTGAAGTTCCTCAGTCATGACCAATATCCATCTCTCCTTATCTTTCCCTGACACAGCTTCAGCATAGCTTTGTGGTTCCTGATGCTCCACCTCTTCAGTGGTTATTAGGGCATAGGACACCAATCAGCATGACCCTATCTAGTCGGAGGGTGTATGTTTCTCCTGTGTCTGTCTCTTGTTAGACTATAGTTTCTGAGATCATGGCCTTCAGTACATGAAATTGAGTGTTCAGAATGGTTGTCAGTATCACTTTCCTCTGACTCCTCTTGAGCCCTTCATGAGGTTTCACCTGCCTAAAAAATTCCTTGTCCTGAGCACCTCAACCTGAGATCCATCTCCTGAAAGTATATCATCTGAGTCGTGTATGCTGATGGGCTGATTGTATCCCATGACTTTCTCATTGAAAGTCACATCTCTACTGACAATACACCTTTTATGTCCAGGTTCCAAGCACCATAACTTATATGCTTTCACTCCCTTAGGATATCCTAAGAAGATACATCTCAGTGCTCTAGGTTCCAGCTTATCCTGCCTGATGTGGGCAAAAGCTGAGCAACTAAATACCTTCAGGTTATTGTAGTCCGAGATCCTCCCATACCACACCTTATCAGGTGTTCTGAACTCAATTGCTGAGGAAGGTGATTTGTTAATAAGATAACAAGCTGTACTGACTGCTTCCCCCCAAAACACCTTGGGTAGCTTTGCATCTGACAACATACTCTTGACCTTTTCCAGGATTGTCCTATTCATCCTCTCAGCCAAGCCATTTTGCTGAGGATTTGCATGAACGTTCATGTGTCTAGTGATCCTCCTTTCCTTGCAGAAATTGTTGAACTCCTCTGATACATACTCCAATCCATTATCAGTCCTGAGATGTTTAATGAATATTCCTCTCTTATTTTCTTGTTCACTGACCCAATCCCTGAACCTTGCCAAGGCCTCACTCTTCTGCTTCATTATGAATACCCATACTTTCCTGCTAAAGTCATCAATGACTGTCATGAAGTATCTTCCCCCTCCATGAGTCTCCACCTTAGCTGGTCCCCAGATATCAGAATGAACATAATCCAGAGGTGCATCAGTAATTTTCTTACCTTTAGGGAATGGGATTTTCTTGGATTTGCCCAGGACACAATTGTCACAAAAATCCAATTTCATCACCTTTCCTTCCCCAAATGTCTTCTGCTTTGAAAGTTCTTGGAGCCCCCTTTCTCCAATATGGACCAACCTTTTATGCCATATCATTGCCTCATTGCTGTCCATAACATTGTTTGCTGACCCTGAAGAAGTGCTTCTGATACGCAAATTTGTTTTCACAAAATTTCGCTAAGCCTACAAGTGTATAGGATCAATGTAGCACGTAAGCTTGACCAAGTAATAAAAATATCGAACCCTAGGGAGGCAATCTAGTGCAAGGAGACAACAAGAAATGGAGTGCTACTAATGCTAAGAAAGCGGTAAATGTTTTCGGGTTTTGGGGTTTAACAAAAATAAAACCAAAGCAACTAAACTACCTAACTAAACCAACTAAGGTGATTAAGTGAGGAAGTGTGCTTAGGGTAATTTCAATTAAGTGAGTTTCGTGACCTATTGTGTCTATGCCTAATCTCGATTCATCTAACGATCAAACTAGAGAAAAACTCTCACCAAATTAAGTAAACGCAGCTCTCGCTTGTTGTCCACTCAACCTAGTGCCTAATCGTGAGTGTTCTCGATGACCTATCCCCTCTCGGTGTAATAGACGTCACAACAATAGCAATTAACAGTTCATTCAACACAACAATACACCTAATAGAGCAAACGCAGCTCTCGCTTGTTGCCTACTCAATTAAAATGCACAATTATAGAAGAACAATCCACTAAAGCTCAAGAAATCCAATGATTAATAATTCAATCACTTATTCTACTCAATCACACACTTAATCAAGAAAACGCAGCTCTCGCTTGTTGCTAACTTAATTAAAATGCATAATCGAATAAGAACAATCATGTAAAGCCCAATCAATCCACAAATTAGGAATTCAATCATCCAACAAATCAAAATTAAAACAAAAACACAATAGAATCACTAATCTCCACTAAATATTCATCACCCAAAGCACAATAAGTTTAGCCCATGATTAATCTCAACAAACACATAACAATATCAAAGCAATAAATCAAGAACATTAATCAAACTAAGGAAATAAGCAATAGATAAGAAAGATATCACCTCAATGGAGTTCCAACACTTGAATTCTTGCAAGAGATTAAGAGAACTAACTAAAATCTATCTAAGAAATTGCAGAAAATTAAACCCTAATCTAGTGTGTGTAATGTGTGTGGGGAGAGGAGCTCCCCACTTTCTTTGAGAGAAAGCTGCCGAAAATGTTGTGTTGTGTGTTCTCTCTATGCTGAATTTCTTCTCTTTATATTCCAATCAAATGGGCTTAGTAAGTAAAATGAATGTTGGGCTTAATCTCACACAAGGCCCAAAACAAATTTCTGAATTTTCAATGCAGCACTGTTTGTGTAGAAGGGTGGCACTGGCAGTGTGAATATTTGCAAACCGTGCGAATTACTTCGACATGCCCAGCACGGTTTGTGTTCAAGTATAGCACTGGCAGTGCGAATTATGACAAACCGTGCGAATTAGTTCGACATGCCCAGCACTGTTTGTTCACAAGATCGGCACTGGCAGTGCTATGTTCCGCAAACCATGCCATAAAAAAAACGACTTTTTACCTTTTAGCACTTCTTCTAAATCTTTCAACGCTTTCATCCCTTTCTTCAAACACGGCTTCTGTCTTCAATTGGTCGAATTTTTGGCGAGCTTCGAGTGGGCTTGAGCTTTGCTCGTAACAGAGCTTTCAGCGGTGAGGATTTAGGTTGTTGCGAATTCCGGTAACAACTTCTCATCTCTGGCGAGGGGGCTTCGCTTCCGGTGTCTGATTTTTGCAATTTTCGGCGACAAGAGTGAATTGCGGCTGTGCAGGTTCCTTCTTCGCGATTTCGGCCATGGAGTAGTGTGGCTACTGAAATTCCTTTCCGGCGAGGAGCTGTTGGCAGCCCGCTGCTTCTCCGGCTAAAATGGCATTCGAACTCCGGCAAAATAATTTGGGGCTACTGTCGGTTTCCGATAGACGGCAGCTGTAGTTGCTCCGATGGCCGCTTCTTCCAGGCGTCGGCGGTTTTGAGAGCTTGAAGCTAATGGAGGTTGCAGGTTGTGCTCTGCTATTTCACCGACATGTGAGAAGTTTCAATGTTGAAGATGTCAAGATTGTGGTCCACCGAAGGCCACGTTTTCCCTGCCTCATTTCTTGGTCAAACTAGATCCTGCATTCAATTTGAATTGATAACAATGGGCCTCAATTAATTAAATGTGCATTCATTTTTCAATTGAACTCAAATGATAATTTCACAGATTAATGCAAGAATTCCCCTTATATTTCCTACAAAATTGTAACACAAGTGATATTGCACAATTAGTCTCAAATTATCAATTTAGTGTAGAAAAATGCATGAAATCCTATTAAATATAGCAATAAAAGCACAAGAATTTCGAGCAAATTTCACACTAATCAGCTTCCAATCAGGATATACAACCCATTGACTTTCTTGCCTTTCATGTATACCTTCTTGCCTTTGGTTATCAGGATATAATCATCCTCAGTGTTGAACTCATAACCCAGTTGATTCAGTGAACCCAGGGAGATCAGATTTCTATTCAGTTCTTGACACGTGTTTTACAACACTTACTTCCCAAGTGTAAGAAGTTCGTGCAATAAAGGTAAGTCGGATAAAATATCAATCCACGGGATTAGTGGCTAGTGAAGCCCTAGAACTATATGTCGGCACTCGATTGTAGTGAAAATCAACTTGTTCCCCAATTATCTAAATGCAAAAATTAAAATAGCTAACAATTATAACTAGGACAAAGCAATTAAACTAGAACTAAGAAATCACTAAATAAGACAATAAATAGCAAACAACAAAATAGATCAACTAAGATAACAATTACGAGAAAAGTGTATTCGGATGTTCTTCATTACGGGGTAATCAATTAATTGTTCGACAAGTTCATTTATCCCTTTTATCGGTCAAATATAGGAGCAATCACGATTAATACACATTAAACCGTACTGGATAAGCCTAGAATTAACGCATCAATTAAGCATGCAGATTGTTATAGGAATAGTTCACCGTTTTCCACCCGGGTAATCACACAAGGCTAAGAAAAATCCTAGCGTGCTTTTCCACTCGTATATTAAGGTGCTCCACCTTTGGTCCCCTCACTAATCACCTAAAGGTTAATTCAAGCAATTAATGTAGTTTAATAGATTTTCTAATGAAATTACCCAACTCTCGTTGCGATAACCCAATATTAACTCAAACCGCAAAATCGAACTCACACTCATATGAACTAAACGTGTCTATCCAACTCTCGTTGCAACAAACAATTTACCCATATGAATTAAAAGAGCACAATTAACAATTGATCAAACAAACCACATTAAACTAATCATTCAACCTCCAATTAGAATAAACTTACAAAATCATCCCACTAACTAATCACCCACGTAATTCCAAACACCCAAACACTAAAAACCTAGCCAATAATCATAACATTAAACACAAAAAAATTCAACACAAGATAAAAACAATAAGCCGTAAATAATAAAATATAAGCAATAAAATTAAATAAAAAAGAAGAAATCACCTAAATAGGAGTTCAACAAGTTCAATCTCCAACAAAATCTTCAACTAAAATAAAAATCTAGCTAAAAAAATATAAACCCTAATTCTATGGTTGAGTGTGTGGAGAGGAGTTTGATGAAATTTTCTCCCCAGAGGAAGGAGTAGTATGGCGTGTCTCCCCCCTATGAAATCAGCTGCTATATATATAATCTCCTTCAGATCGGCCTTCTTAAAATTTAAGTAAATGGGGATGTTGGGCCTTAGAGTTAAAAAGCCGAAGACAAATTTCTGAATTTTCAATGAGCACAGTTTGTGTAGAAGGTTGGCACTGGCAATGCGAATTATCTCAAATCGTGTGAATTATTTCGACTTGCCCAGCATTGTTTCTTCAGAAGTTTGGCACTGACAGTGTGAATTATCGCAAACCGTGCGAATTACTTCGACATACCCAACACTGTTTCTTCACAAGTTCGGCACTGGCAGTGCGAAGTTAAGCACGGTTTCTATCAAAGACTAAAAACGCTTTACCTTTTTCAGCAACTCTTTAAAACGTCTTCTTCCTCCTCTTTGAATGGACTCAGATGGTGGCTCGGTTGAGAGTGACGGAGAAATTCCGGCAACAACCTTCTTTTCCAGCGACGGTAGGAACAGGGGCGTGGAGTTCTTTCCGGCGTCGAACCAAGAACAGGGGTGGTGGCGCTGTTGTTCGCAATTCCGGCGAGTGAGCTTTAAACATTGGCGGTGGTTGAAATTCCATGGATTTCGGCTGTGGTGAAGCTTCTAATTTCCGGTGGATGGGTTGTTTTCTGGTAATTTGGGCGTGAAGAACTTCATCTCCGGCCATGGCTGCTTCTTCGATTTAGAACAGTGGCTAGGATAGGAAAGCTTTGACCGCTGTTGAAGATGTCGTCAGTTGCTCCGGCGAGATTGAGAGCAGGGGCGAGAGGATTTGGGTTGTTGGCGATGGCGGCTGTGATTTCAGTTTCCTCCGGCGGATGTGAGGCTTCTGGCAGCGCTCTGCTTTTCTCTCTCTCTCTTTCTTCAATTTCCGGCGAAAAGCTCATGCGGTAGTTGAGGTTTTGAGCAGTGAAAATGGTGGCTTTCCAATTCAATTAATTCCTGAAAAAGGAAAGGTGGATGCTGCAAGTAGTTTTGGCAATTTGTGAAGGAAATGAGGCCACGTAGCTCTGACTTTAATTCTTAGTCAAACTTGTACACCTGCAATATTTTTTCAAATGAATTACTCCCTCCGTCCACGATAAATGGTCCACGTTGCCTTAAACGATCGTCCACAATAAATGGTCTACTTACCTAAAATGGAAAACTTACAATCATTATTTTCATTTTTTTATATACATATATTCACTTTTACCCATCACATCAAGTACTTTTTTAATAATTAAATATTTTTTTATACTAATACACTCACTTTTACACATCAACATCAACTTTTTTTAATAACCGTAAATTACCAAAGTAATCCAATTTTTGTGGACGGAGGGAGTACATTGGATTAGCAAATTAAATGGGCTTTCAACTTAAGTAAAGAAATTAATGGAATGGCCCAAACTAATAAATTGTTAATCTAAATAATTCACTCCTCAATTTTTATTGTTGGACTCAAGAAATAATTTTACATTTAATTCATTAATCCAACTCAATTTTTCTAAAAATTATAAAATAATTAAATTTTCTCAATTAAGCTCAATTAATCCAAATAATGTAACAAAATGCATGAAATCCTATAAAATTATGCAATTAAATCACAAAAATTTCAAGCAATTATCACACTAATCAGTTCTGGCACCAACCTCACATTTGAAAGTATCTTATCTACTCCATCATGCAGCTTCAACTTGACAGAACCACTCCCCTTCACCTTACATGTCTGATTATTGCCAAGTACAACTGAGCCTCCATCAAACCTCCTCAACTCCCTAAATAATGATTCATCAGGACACATATGGAATGAACATCCAGAATCTAGTACCCACTCATCATTCAGTTTCAGGTTAGTAACCGTTAACACCTCAGCACTATCATACCCACCTTCAGCAGCAGCAGTTATATCAGCCTTTTGTTCTTCTCCCTGATTCATATTTCTGTCAGGGCAATTCTTCTTGAGATGGCCAGTTTTGTGACAAGCAAAACATTTCCTCTTCTCAACAAAATCACCAGATTTTGGCCCCTTTGTGTTCTTCTTCTTCTTGTTCTGAAAATCTTTCTTTCCCTTTTTGAACCTGACATTCAATCCTTCAGCCTGAACTGAATTTTTCTTATCAGCTTGTAACTGAATAGACTTTGTTTTCAGTGCACCCAGAATATCATCAAAGGACAATTTATCATGCCTCCCAAATAGTAAGGTATCCTTGAAATTCTCAAAGGATTTAGACAAAGAATTCAGGAGCATCAAAACCTTATCATCATCATCAATTTCCACTCCCAGGTTCTCAAGATCATCAGTAGCCTTGTTGAATTCCTCAAGTTGTTCAATCAACTCCTTCTCTTCATTCATCTTGAATGACATCAGTTTCTGCTTCATGAACAACTTGTTAGTGACAGACTTAGTTTGATACACCTTCTCCAGCTTACTCTAAACCTCAATGGCAGTCTTCTTCTTGCACACCTCCCTCAGAGGCTTATCCTCCAAGCACAAGATGATTGTGCTATGTGCCTTTTCCAATATTTCTTGTTTCTTGCTTGGATTTTCTGATGAAAATGATGGCCATTGATCTTCAGGCTTCAGAGCATTGGTCAGCCCATGATGAGTCAAGAGAGCCTTCATCTTAATCTTCCACAAACCAAAATCGTTTGCTCCAGTGAATTTCTCAAATTCCAGCTTGGTGGATGCCATGATTGATGACTAACCAGTCGATTCCTCCTCCGATTCCCACAGACGACGCCAATTGTTGTGAAAATGTCCGAGAATGAATCAAACTCAATAAGACTTGAAGTTTTCAGAGCAATTGGAAGAACTTGCCGGATGAACACACTCAACAGAAATAATCAGGAAATCAAAAGAACAAAACAATTTACGTGGTTCGATCAAATTGATCTACGTCCACGGATGGGGTTGACTCACTTCACTAAACGTTGAATAATGTTTACAGAATACAAAGCTTTCTCACTCTAATCTCTCTAAGTATCGAGTGAATTACACAGTCCTTTTTTATTCTGGAATGAATACATATTTATAGATCAGACCCTTAACCGCCTTTGAGCTCTTAACCAATCAACGAGATTCGTATGGTTATAACCGTCTTGAATAACTGTTCCGGCGTCCAATGAGATTGCTCCACCAGCTGCCCAAATAACCGACTTTATCACTCTGGAGAAGTCGCCTTTGCCACGCTCTGTTTCATAACTGTCAGCTCAGGATCGCCTTCATGCTGAGTGACTCAGGGAGTAGGTGATTCTCAGCTCAGGATGATCTCTCAGGATTTGCCTTCAATTTTACTGAGTCTTTAGTGTCTTCACTGATCTGACCACTCAGGATGACATTCAGGATGAGTGTCAGGATCAGAACACTCCTGACTCCGGATCAAGTCTTCGCTCAGGCTCAGGATGCTTTCCTTAGGAATATTCCTCCGGATCCAATACTCAGGATCAGGATTCCTGACTAATCTTCAGTACTCAAACTCAGCTTATCTTTACACTTAACAACTAGCAATTTAATATCTCACTCAACTCAATCGCACACCAAATCAAGTAAACGCAGCTCTCGTTTGTTACCCATTTGATTTAAACGCATAGTTGAAGAAGAACAATCAATTAAAGCTCAAGTAATCCACTTAGAGATTCAATTTTTTAACAAAACAAAATTTAAGCATGAACACAATAAACTATCTAAGCCTCATTCAATCTCAATCACCCAAAACACAATAAGTTTAGCCCACGATAAATCTCAAGAAACACGTATTAAAAGTAAAGCAGTAAACTAAGAACATTGAACCAAATGAAATATAAAGAAAAAATTCATTGAATTTTAAAAAAAAAAATTATGAAAATTCACTAAAATCTATTTAACAGTGGCAAAAAAAATTAAAAACCCTAAACTATTGTAAATAAGTGTGTGTGAGAAGAGGAGGTCCCATTTTTTCTTTTCGGAGAAGAAGCCATCGTGAGTGTTCCGTCTGCCTTTGCTGAATTTTTTTCGTTTATATGCTACCTTCTTTTGTTTCCTTCTAGATGGGCTTGTTTTTATTTGGGTTTGTGGGTCTTGAAAAGCCCAAATTAATTTTTTTTTCTTTTTTAATTCAGCACGGGTTTTGTCGCACGGTAGTGTGAATTTTCAACTTGTCGTGAAAATTAGTTTGATATGGTCAGCACGGACTCCTCACAAAATTAGCACGGGAGAAAATTATTGTGAGCACGGGTGAAAATCAAAAACACATTTACCTTTATCGGACTGAGCACGTTTCTTCAAACAGAGAGGTGGTGGTTTTCGGCGTGGAGCTTCGATTCCAGTCAGAGGCTAGACGGTGGACGGCCACAGGTAATTTGGGACATTAATGCCTCAATTAACTGTGAACAGAAGGTTAGGCTTCGAGTTCGTTCAACAATTTCCGGCGACGTGCGGAAACAGGGGAAGCTTCAATAAATTCCGACTGCTTGAGAATGAAACAGAAGCTGGGCTACGGTGGCTTGGACATTAATTCAGGCTTTAGGCTCTGCCGTTTCTGGCAAAATTTCAGCGGCTGAAGTGGACGATGGCCTCTGTTTTCCGTCGGCCATGGTGGATTTCCGTTGGCGGATGGTTGTGCGCCGGTGGCAAGAAATTTCAGACGGTGAAGAGACTGGTGGAATGCGTGAGTAGTGGAACTTCCATAGCAGCCATTTCACTTTCATTTTCTTGGTCAACACATAGAATGGTAGTTGCCTTCAATTGTGGCCTAAGAATTTGCCACAGTCTCCATCCTCTTTCAATTTAAACTTGATATTTCTTTATTAATTATCCCTTCAAGTATCTGTAACAACAACTTTAATTGAAGAATTGGGATTTTAATTGCTAAATAAATGGGCCTCACATTAATTCCTTTGCTATAAATTAATTCTTTGTATAACAATATTTCACTTCGACACAAATAATATAATTCGCCAATCAAAATAATAATAATAACATAATTCATGAATTTATCTAAATTTTTAATAAAATTATAACAAAAGTAATATTTTCACAACCAAGCTGAAGTAACCAAATTATTATAGAACATGCATAAAATTTTATTAAAATTGATAATAAAAATACAAGAATTTTAAGCAACTTTCCCACCAATCACCAAGATTAACAGAGAAATTGCTTGATAAAAAGCGAGCATAAAAAAGGAAGTAGATTATTGCTAACATATGTGTATCTCTCATTTCAGTGTGTTCTTACATCATGGATCGATTAGAGCAAAATTATAATTTTAGAGTTTTTTTTTTCAATTTCAGCCATTACACGTAAAAAAATACATGACAAGAATTAGCTTGTCAAAATTTGTCTGTGTCATATTCGTATTTCATAGGTTAATTTCAACCAAGGAACACGTAGAAAGAGGAGCATAGTCTTTATAACTTTTTACAAGCCTCAAGTTTATTCACACGGATATATCGACTCCTCTCCACATGAGACATAAGTCTTCGTTTTTCCCTTTCTTCATTTTAATTATAATAATAATATTGAGAATTAATTTCTCATTCACACTCACATTTCCCACAAGTATAAAAAATAATAAAAATATTATATATGACAAAAATCATTATAATGCGAAAAATAGTGCAAATAAAAAAAAAATGCACGGGCTAAAAAAAAAAACATGAGTAAAACAACTGCCCGGAAAAAAAAAAAGTATTGGAATAAATCATTTGCAAGCAAGAGCACTGATCTGCTGCGTCATCCTCACGATATCCATGGTACAATCCAAATCAGCACCCTTCCTTTTCTTCATCATGAACATAATCTCCGCTCTCCCTTTCAATTTCCCGTGGGCAGTAATCGGGTACACCGTCGCGTTCAAATCGTTACCCAAACTCAATTCCACATCCAATCGGAATCTCTTCGTCGATCTCCAGCCCACTTTCGAGTTCGCCACGTCAGCAGTGCCGACCTGCACGCCCTGGTGCATGAACACCACGGCGGCGCGTGGGTATTTGTACCGCCCGAAGTTGGTGTTCTTGAGGGAGAACTCGAGGCTGAGCCTCGCCGGAGCTCCGCCGTTGAAGTCGGTGACGGCGGCTTCCCGGATGCGGAACTTGGGGTTTCTGGCTTTGAGAATCGTGACGCCCATTATGGTGTTGATGACGGCGTTGCAGACTATGAAAACTACTATGAAAATTATGCATTTGCGCTTCCTCTCTTTCTTGCGCAGCTCGGCAACGTCGTGGGCGGCGCCGGCCGCCTCCGCGTCGCCGTTTGCATGGCCGTTAGCCGGATAGGGTGGTTGCGCCTCCTTCTCAGTCATCTTTACTATATATTTCCTATTTTTGAGAAGGTGATGCAGGAGACAGTACTTGGGGTTCGCATATATATATATACTAGAGGGTGGATGTGTGGGTGGGTGGGGGTTGTTAATTTCAAACATATTTATTATAAAGTGTCCGTTTTTAAATTAAAAGAATTTATTTTTTAGATTTAGGCTTGTATAATTTTTTTTGGTGAAAAAGTGATTACATTTACAAATTGGTTCACAATATCTGTACAGAAATGTAATTTTTTTTTGCACAAAATCAATTTATAATTTTTGTCAATTTTATAAACCATTTTGAAATTTTCCCTAATTTTTTAAGTTATATCAATAATTTTAGTTCGATTCTCATCAATAAAGTGAAAACAACGTTGTTTTTTTTTATTATGCGGCAAATGTTGTGGTTGAATTTGAAAAATTTCGGCGATTTTATTGACGTGGCTACCAAATAATTTTTTTTTTGTATATATATATATATATATATATATATTTTTTTTTTTTTTCATAGCACTGAAATAGTAATAGTAAAAAATAATAAAATATTAATAAGAATGTCGAAAAGTTTTAAATTTAACCGCCACGTGCACCGTGTATGACAAAATAAAAATATTATTTTCACTTTTTCGACGAAAATGAGATAAAATTAAATAAAAAAATTGAAGGATCAAAATCTAAGAATCAATTTTTTTTGGAATTAAAAGTTATGCCAACCAAAAAGCCTTTTTGTGATCATCAAAGTTTGAATAGAGAATTTCTGACTTTGTCAATTTGAATGTATCTAAACATTATTGAGTATATATATAATTAATTTATGAGAGCAATTAGATTTTCTAACCTAACGATAACGAGTAATTATCACCACTTTCTTCAATATTAGAGCACTGTTTTGTTGAAATATTTGACAAAGATTATTCCTTATATTTTGGGAGATGTAGGGTAAGCTTATGCAACAATATATAAAGATAAAGCATATATATATGTGCTGTGCGTATAATTGACTTATGAAGCATGAGAAGCTTCTGTTTGCAAGTGTTATCCTTTGTGAATTAATGTATTAATTATAACTTCGACAAGACCAAGAACAACGTACGTCACGCTCCAAGGGCAGAGTTTCCACAACGCTATTGCATTTGCAGAACCAACTATATATATATATATTATAATATCACTTTCCAAAGAAAAAAAAGTTGGACTTTTTTTACAAATAAAATTCTCTGTCTTCTAGATGGGGCAGACTTTTCTTATATGTATAATTACACAATCAATTTTCTATACAGTGCTATCTATGCATGTTTGTTAATGAATCGTATTACGTGAAATAGGGTTTCAATGTTCGATTTCAAACTAAATACAAAATTGAAATTATTAATTAATTATCATCATATGCTAAATTAAAGACTGTTAGCCGAACATCCTAATTAAAAGAATTATGTTAATTTCATATAAAAGTCTAAACTTATAATGATATGTGAAATACTGAAATTAATTAAGTTGAGCCTAGATTAGCCACCACTAAAGAATTAATTTATCTTATTAATTTTTTTTAAACATGTGAATTTAATCATCTATGATGATTCCCTAATAACAGTTTTTCTTAAAATATCAAATGTAAAAGATGAACTATTAAATCAACGGTCCAAACCCTTACTTTACTTTCAGAAAAACGAATTATATTAGTTATTAAGTTTGTATTTGTCTTGGGATATAAGTATGCATAGCAAGTTAAGGTTTTATAATTTAGAGATTTTGTGTAAAATATAAAATTATGGATAGTAAATATATATATATATATATATTTATTTATTTATTTATTTATTTATTTTAAAATTTGATTATGAGTGTGTCTTGGGTGCACCCGGGTGCATTGGGTTCACCCTAAATTGAATTTTAATTTCAAATCTTTTTTCACAATAGCGCATGGCGGACGGAGTCACGTGGGGGTGTTGCGGTTTCCGATTGGTGTTGCGGTGGCTTGGGCTGTAGAAGACGCATTTTTGGCGTGAGTGTCCTCCAATAAATTCGGCGATATTAGAGTTTCAGGTGGCGATGCTTAGTGGATATTGTTGGTGGTTTAGTTGTATGGGGTTGAAGGACGTCGGTGGTGGTGAGGATAGAACAACGCCGGCAAAAGAAGCGGTGGTTGAGAGGTGGAGATAGAGGAGGAAGGAGGTGGAGAGCAAAACAGAAAGGAGGAAGAAATGTCTTATCTCCATTGCAAAGGAGAAGATTAGTAATTACTGGGAACTCACAATACCCCAAAAACAACTCATAATACCCCAAGAAAAATTCTAAAACAAATACTCTAAGAATAACTCACAATACCTCAAGACCAACTCGCGATACCCCAGGAACAAATTTATGTAAATACCCCAAGAATAAACTCACAAACATCAAGAACAATTCTCAATACCCCAAGAACAATTTTCAATATTTTAACTACAAAAAATATAAATAGTGCAGCTTATACTATTTGTTTTTTAAAATTCAAATACAAACACTATTAACTTGTGTAATTGGGATGTCTTCGTTACAAAGAAAAATTAAGTCCGAATAAGTACAAAAGTATACACCAAACTGTGTTTCACTTTATTTTCAAAGAATTACGAAGGATTCCTGTGAAGACAGATCTATAGTTTGACCATTCACATTAATATTTTAATAGTTTCATAATAATTTGCAGTTTTTTCTTTCTGTCCATCCTCTAATTAATTATTTTCATATTATATTAATGAAAAGTATTATTTTAATTTTATCTTCACACTATTTAATATTTATATATTTATATAATATTACTTTTACACTTAATTTTATTATTTTAATAGTATAATTGTATACACTATCTTACTTTTTCTTTTCTAAATGTGTACATTGTCTGATTGTCAAAGATGAAAACATCTATGAAACAAAGAAAATATAAAATATAATGCGTAAGACAGTGTATGAGAAGAATTTTTGCTTTAATATTTAAGTCATATTTTAACATAAAACGTAGAGCCCTTATACCAACCCATGCAGGGGTGTAGACTGGGGGAGCTAAAAGAACAAAAACATTAAAGATAAGGGAAAAAGCTTTTTCTTTTTTTATCCTTTAAACTTTGATTGATTTTGATTTTTGTCTCGCTAATTTTGAACTTTTGAATTTCGTCCTATAACTTACAAAAATTTATATTTTCTGTCCTATTACCTGTTATTATAAGTCACTTATCCTGTAAATCTTATGTGGCAGATTTTTTTTTTTAAATAACTTAAATAGTGATGTGGCAGCTCATAAACACATAAAGGGGGACCACAACTTATATTTGTAATTAATGATAATTGAAATATTAAAATGGAAATGAAATAAATTTAAAGACTAAAAAAATCATTTTTAAAAATATCCAAAGAAATTTCTTAAAAAATACTCCCTTCATCTTTCTATAAGTTGCTCATGTTGTCATTTTCGTCCGTCTTTCTATAAGTTGTTCATTACTTTTTTACCTTTTTTGGAAACTACTATTCACTTCTTTATTATTATTTTCAATACTTTTTACACTATTTTCATTACTTTTTCACTTTTCTCCATCACACCACTCATATTTTTTTCATTTTTTCTATCACATCACTTATACTTTTTCACTTTTTCCATCACATCACTCATATTTTTTCACTTTTACCTTAATTCGTGTGCCCAAAAGCAACGAGCAACTTATAGAAATACGGAGGGAGTATAAAATACTATTATTACTTTAATTATTCATAAAAAAAATCAAATATTCAATACGGATATTTTTTTTTTTTATTAATCAACGTGTAGTATGGATATTTTTGGATTTTTGAATTCTGTAAATTACTTTTCAAAATAACATGTCTATAATTATTCATTGTTGACTTTTTTTAATTCAAACTTTTGAATTTTTTTATTTAAATTTTTTGAATTTGGAAAAAATTTATATGAATAATTAAAGTAATAATAGTATTTTATAATTTTTAAGAAACTTTTTTTAAATATTTTTTAAATTGGTTTTTTTAGCTTTTTAACTTTATTTCATTTTCATTTTAATATTTCAATTATCATTAATTGCAAATATAGGTTGTGGTCTCCCTCCATGTATTTATGAGCTGTCATATCACTAATTAAGTGTTTTAAAAAAAAATCTGTCACATAAGATTTAAAGGCTAAGTGACCTATAATAACAGGTAACTGGACAAAAAAAACATATATTTTTGCAAGTTATAGGACGAAATTCAAAAGTTCAAAATTAGCAGGACGAAAATCAAAGTTAATCAAAATTAAAGGATAAAAAAGTACATTTTCCCTAAAGATAATAAGGCAAAGAACTGTATGGACAAGTTTTATCACAAAACTTATATCGATAGACGTATTTACTGTTAAATTAAAGAGTGTATTTATTTTCACCAATTAATTTTGAAGGGTATTAGTTATTTTCACTGTAAGATATAAATTATTTTACTAAAGTATTTTATTATTCTACTAAAAATTATTAGTTATAAATTAATTTCATTATAAATAAATTTTATATTATGTATACCTTATATAAAAGCGTATTAATTAGTATTACTTGATAACTATCGCATATCGTTTTTCTTTATTTTAGATAATGATAACAAATTGGTATATGCCAAGGCTACAGACACCATCCTATTTAGTAAATACACTACCCAAATGGATACACTATCCTCCATTTATAAAATTTTTTGAAATTTTGTTAATTTAATGGAAATTTTTTCCGAACACAATAAAAATTAAAAAAATATTGAAAAAGTTTTATCGAAAATTTCGAAAAAAATTATCGAATTTTTTAAGGATATTGTATTTATTATTTAGGCTAATGCTAATAACCTGGGCCATTGGTTACGGTATATAAATTTTAGCCTATTCTCGCAAGACTTTGGCCCATCCTTCTAATACATACTATATGTTTCATTTGTTCATAACCTTTTTAAAAGTTTATTTATTTAACAGGTGATATATAGGCTTTTACAAAATATTTTAAACTCAACAGACAGACTTGTTTAACTATATAAATTTTTAATATATATATTTACTAGCCATTTTTTATATAAATAAAAATTGGAGTATTTCCATATTAGTTAAAAAAGAAGGCTATATCTACAAATTGGTTAACAATATTTGCATAGAAAAATAATTTTTCCTGCACAAAAGTTTTTTTTTTTTTGCACAGAAACGATTTGTAATTGGTGTCAATTTTATGAACCATTTTATAATTTTCCCATAAAAATTATAGTATGTAGTATATAATTTAACTTAATTTTTTGATTAAATAAACTCAAATATCGATAAATCCCAAATCTCATTAATAATAGAAAAAATAAATAAATCTTAAAATTATAATATTAATTTATAATTATTTTTAAAGTTGACATTTAAGATAAAATAAGGATAAAAAGACTTTAAACAAGTTTATCAAACTTGAACTTACTAAAATACCATATAATTAATATCTTTCGATATATCTTATTAAATCACATATATACAAAATCAACAATATATTATAAATGGAGTGAGTATTGAATATTGCAAATGTGAATTATGCTTAAATTTAGACTAATTGTTACTGAACATATTTTATAATTTCTTAAAATTCTGTCCAAATGTATGATGTTGTACACTTGTAATAAACATACACAAAATATATCCAAAAATATACTCAAACATAGGCAACAAATGCGGCATAAATCACTTCCACTTAGAAACAAAATCCACATGAGTTACAGGCTTACAGCATAATCAACTCCATTCTACAAGTTTCCCTCGACAATAAAAACTACTCCCTTCAATAAATTTTGTGCACTATTTTCTTTTTATATTTTCTTTTTATTCCATCCATTAAAAGTTGAAAATATCAATATCAAGATCTTAAATTTATAAAAATATATATTGATGGATACATCGATGTCGAATATCGATATCGGTAGATTTAAAAAATAATAGAAATTTAAAAACAAAATTTAATACATATATATAATAAAATATTTTGAATTAATTTTATAGTAATGATAAATTTATATATATATATATATATATATACTAGTTTTCAGATTTTTTTCGAAATTTGTCGACATTTTTCCGATATCATTTGACATTTTCTCAATATTTAACCATGCATATTTGGTTTAATTTGTGGAAAAATAAGTCATATTAATATTGCAGATCGATATTTATCAATATTTTTAATTTTTTGCATGGATATTTTGAAAATATCGTTTCTACTCAATATTGATTTCAATGCATGATTACGAAAAATGGATATATATTGTGGATATATTGGAAAAGTATCAGGATATTTTCATCATTGTCTTTATTATTACTCTCACAATTAATTATTTTATTTATAAATATGCTCAACAATACAATTACAATTATAATCTTTTTATTTATTTTTTATTTTTTTAATATTTGCAGACACAGTTGTGCATAAATTTAAAAGAGAGATGGAGTATATATATTTCAGCGAGAGCAAGTGCAACACACAACACCACCAAGCAGAACAATTCCTTCATTTACTACTTTTATATATATAGTTCTCTCTCTCTCTCTCCCAGATGGGTGGGAACCCAGTCGCACCCCACGCCGACGAGACGGCAGCCGAAGCGGAGCTGCGGAGGAAGAAACGCCGCAAATGCATAATCCACAAGATCGCATTTTTCGTCGTCTCCAATGTAGTGATCAACACTATTATGGCCCTTACCATTATGAAAGCCAGGAACCCCACCTTCCGCGTCCGGAGCTCCGGTAAAAGCCTCCCTCAACGCAACGCTTCGCCGTCAAGAACCCCAATTTCGGGCGGTACAGCTACCGCAACGCCACCGTGGTGTTCATGCACCGGGGGACGCCGGCGGGAGAGGTCCACGTGTCGCACTCTGAAGTGGGGTGGAGGTCGACGCGGGAATTCAACGTTAAGGTGAATTTGAATTTGAATTTGGGTTCTAATCCTCTGCTTCGCGAGGATTGGAAGGCGGGAATAGTTCCGATTACGAGTGAGGGAAAGTTGAGAGGGAGAGCAGATATTATGTTGATGATGAAGAGGAGGAAGTCGGCTAATATGAAGTGTGCCATCGAAATTATAGTAAGGGATCAAACGCTGCAAATAATTAATATATTTATTTAATTTCTGCAGATTATAAATTGAGCTTAGATACAATTAGTTCAAATCTAATCAGTCTATGAATATAATAAAATTGTACTCACACGCCAATGCAGCTTGTAACATTAATTAAATGTTCTTTTTTTCGAAGACCAAATTTTTAATCAACAAAATAAAAGATATACTTCATATATGTTTAAAATTATTTCAAGCTCATCTTGAGCTATTAACACTAAATTTAAAATTATTTTATGAAATAAATTGAGCATTAATATGAACAATAAGAAAAAGTAATTAATTAATTGAATAATATAAACTTAATTTTAAAAAAATCAATATATATAAATTTAATTTAGATGAAAGCATAATAACCTAAACATAATGTCAAAAATTAAATTAGAGAAATGAATTACAATAATAGAATTAAATTAAAATTATCTATAAATAATTTAAACCCATAGAAATTCTAGAATTTGAAATAGAGCGTTATGGATAGGTAAAAAAATCATAATACATGATATAATATTCACCACAATGCTACTAAAAACATTATTCTCTTTTTCATTTAATTACTACAATAACACTAAAAACTTTAGGGTTAATTGCAAATTAAATTACAGAGTTTACTTTTAAATATTGACAAACAAAAACTCAATTTAATATTTTGTTGCAATTCTAACCAAAGGCCAAATCAATCTCGTTTGCCCAAAATTAATGATTAATTATTTTTGTCATTTAAACCAATATAAACATGTTGATACAATTAACTATTCATTATCAGGTAGATATCTTTTTTTGACAGTAACAAACTTATTCATTGGCTCGAAATTGCAACATTATGTTAAATTGGAAATTTATTTGCAAAGTTTAAAAAATTTATAAAATTAGATTACAATTTGTGAAAAAATTATGAATTTATTTGCAATTATGCCTAAATTGTGTGCATCAGAGAATTAATGTTGATTGAATAAGCATTTGGTGTGTTTATTGTGATAATTCCATGCATGCCTAACATATGATTTATGTTAATGTTACGTTTAAGTCTAGCTAAGCATGCCGTGGAAGATATATTATAGACATCAAATGCATGCATGGGAACTACATATGTATAAGGAAAAAGAAACACTTAATTTACGGGTGGAAACTATATATAAAATTTATTATTTAATGTCAAAGTTTTGGGTGGGTGCCATGTAGGCTTGTCAACGGGGCGGGGCGGGGTGGGGTGGGGACGGGGTCAATCCCCATCCCCGTCCCCGCGGTCGCGGGGATTTCCCGTTCCTGTCCCCGCGAACTTCGTGGGGAAAAATTTATCTCCATCCCCGCCCCGTCAGAATTCTCAATTCCCCGCGATTTTTTTTTTTATAATTTATATTTAATAAGTATAATTAATTTTTTAAATGAATAAAAATTAAAAGTATTATTAAAATTTAAAGTACATAAAATACATTATTTTGATATATTATAAATCATATATATACATGAATGGTTAATTAGTTATATATATATATATATATATATATATATATATATTATGCGGGGCCCCGCGGGGAACAGGGCGGGGAATACAATCCCCGTCCCCGTTTCTTTCAGGGATTCTTCGCCCCGTACGGGACGAATCCCCGAGGGGATCATGGATTCTCCGGCCCATTGCCAAGCCTAGTGCCATGAAAAGCTAACATAAGTCTACTTTTCAAAGTCCACCAGCCATGACCCACATGCACAAGAATTAGTCCAAATAATTTTAATTCATATATTTAGTTATTCATTCATATATATAGCATGAAATTTACTACTCACCCAAGGCATACTTATAAAATAAAACATATATAAATATAAAATTAATTAAAATAAGAGAAATAATGAGTTGTTGTAGCATATATAAGTACTTGAAAGAATTTTATTACATCTAAAATTTTAAATTAATTTTAAAATTAATTCATTTAATAATTTTTCTAGCACTTTTTCACGTAGTCTCTTTGTTCTCTACTTTTTCATGTCACTCATAATGACGAAACCTACGTACGTAAAGAAATGAACATTAGTAGTTGATGATTGAGGAGACTAATGCATTTAGATTGACGTTCGGTATAATTTCAAAAACTCCCAAGCAAGCATGGGAAGAAAAAAGCGTAATAAGATAGCTAGAATTGCAAAATTTCTATCCCAAAATTGACACATGAAGAGGCAACAAAGTGGTAAATTGAGGGGATGCTCCTTGCATATCGTGTTATATCGAAATTTCTATTTTTTATATAATATCATATCGTATCGAAAATTTAAATAAATTCAATATTTTTCGATATGTTAAGTATGGTATACTAATATTTTTGACATTTTCCCCACCTAGTTACGCGTATATAGATGAAGGAATGAACGAGCGCATCATCCATGCATTGAATACGGGCCAAATAATTTGAGGTGCCCATTGTAATTTAAGTAGTACCTATTCAGTCCAAAGCTTAGAAAGAAAAATTCAACACAACGCATGGTCAAAAGAGGCAACTGCGTTGTACCTAATTAATGCTGCATCAAGTATCGAACACCATCCTTCTCCAAAGTGTGGGAATTAAGTAAGCAATCATTGCCAAAATAGTCATAGAAAAAATTATAAAATACTTAGTTCACAAAATTGAGATTAATTATAACACTACAAAAAATGCGCGTTTTAACAACCGCTTTTAACTAATTAGCGACCGCCTAAAGAGGTCGCAAATTTTTTTATTAAATTAAGGTGATTAGCGACCGCCTATGGCGGTCTCTAAATATTTTAGCGGCCGAAATTTAGCGACCGTCTAATAACCGGTCGCTAATTATAATATTAGTGACCGCCTAAAGCGGTCGCAATTTTTTTTATTAAATTAAGGTGTTTAGCGACCGAAAATTAGCGACCGCCTATTAATCGGTCGCTAATTATAATATTAGCAACCGCTGTAGGCGGTCGCAATTTTCTTTATTAAATTAATGATTTTTTAAAATATAATTTAGCGATCGCCTTTGGCGGTCACTAATTTTTTACCCCAATTAATTATTATTTAAAATATAGATTAGCGACCGCTTTTAGGCGGTCTCTAAATTTAAAGTATAATTTAGCGACCGCTTAAAGCGGTCGCTAATTTTTTTACCCATTTTTTTTCTTATTGAATATTTTATTATGTTCTAATTTTACAAAGAAATAAAAATATTTTAGAGGTGTAAAATATTAAATTTATAAAATTAAAAAAATTGTTGATATATATATATATAAACAAATTAGAACAAAAAAGAATTAATTTGATGAATTTAAAAAATGTGGCTCAATTTAGAGTTATATACAATTAAATGCATAAAATACAAACAAATAAAAAAATCTTAGAGGTGTAAAATATTAAATTTATAAAATTTAAAAAAAATTGTTGATTTATATATATATAAACAAATTAGAACAAAAAAAAAGAATTAATTTGATGAATTTAAAAAAATGTGGCTCAATTTAGAGTTATATACAATTAAATGCATAAAATACTAACAAATAAAAATATTTTATGGTGTAAAATATTAAATTTATAAAATTAAAAAAGTTTTTGAAATATACATATATATATAAACAAATTAGAATAAAAAAGGAATTAATTTTGTGAATTTAAAAAAACGGGACTCAATTTGGAGTTATATACAATTAAATGCATAAAAAAACTTACAAATAAAATTTTTTAGTAGTGTAAAATATTAAATTTATAAAAAAAAAATTAAACAAAAATATATATAAATAAATTAGAAATAAAAAGGAATTAATTTGATGAATTTTTAAAAAAAAAACGTGACTCAATTTGGAGTTATATACAATTAGTTGCATAAAAATGAACAATAACGCGAAGTGCTCGAGTGGAACACGCCACCTCTGAGTTGCCCAGAGACCGCGTGTTCGACTCCCTCCGGGCGCATTTGATGTAACATTTATACAGAGCCTATGAAGGCTCATATATACAATGCGCTACAATAATTAAACTATTGGGTCATTGGTCAAGTGGTTCGAGCCCCGCCGAGCCCTAGGAAGGGCCTGGGTTCGAACCAGCTTGGCCAAAAATTTTTTACGCTAAAAATTTAGCGACCGCCATTGGCAGTCGTTAAATCAAAAAAGACGGTTGCTAAATTAAAAATTACCACCATTTTCTGCGGTCGCTAAATTAAAATTTGCGACCGCTTTTGGGGGACGCTAAATCTCGCTAAAACACGCATTTTTTGTAGTGTAAATTAATTTTGTATTGAAAAAATATATACTTCGATTCTATATAATTTATACTTTTATACAAAAATTATGAACTAATTTATGAATATAGCTACTATTTTAAACCAATATACATGTTAACCTAAAATTTTATTATCCAAAAAGTGTTCTACTTAACATCAACCAAATTCTACCGAGATTTGGCATTTGTAAGAACAACTATTAATCAACCGCACAAAGTATATACATAATCACAAGCTCACACCAATTTTGTTGGTCACTATTTACAGTATGAAATTATTATTATTATTATTATTATTCATTATATATATTTGTTAATGTTGTCAGACTTATAAACTATAATCATTATATTTAAAATA
The DNA here is from genome assembly GCA_026898435.1 of Prunella vulgaris. Classification (NCBI taxonomy): domain Eukaryota; kingdom Viridiplantae; phylum Streptophyta; class Magnoliopsida; order Lamiales; family Lamiaceae; genus Prunella; species Prunella vulgaris. The sequence goes on along the minus strand of JAPKLY010000052.1, from coordinate 1,659,515 downwards.
ATGGTATAATCAAATGAATATAATTGTATAGAATATATGCATGTAATGATATCAGCATGAATAAATTTCACAAGAAGGTAATTCCATAATTTATTTAGATGTTAACAACAGTCATATATTCTAATAACAATTAATTAAATAATTATGAACATTAATAAATAGTTAGCGCAAGTAAAATATTTGAGAATGCACACATGTTCTTCAACTGTAAGTTCACAATTTGGATTTGACGTATATAGTAGAGGAAATGTATACATGCATAATTTATCACCAAGATCGATCCTTGTATTAATTCATTTTCTACAACGTGGGAACTTGTACGGTATTAATGAAGTCTTGTCATGCTGGTTCAAGCTAACTGAATTAAAATATTAGAGCAAGAACGTGGTCTTGAGTCGTAGCGAAGAGTAGAGTTGTAAGAAAAAAAAAATTACTCCCTCCGTCCATAAAAATTGGACTACCTTGGTAATTCACGGTTATTAAGAAAAGTTGATGTTGATGTGTAAAAGTGAGTGTATTAGTCTAAAAAAATATTTAATTATTAAAAAAGTACTTGATGTGATGGGTAAAAATGAGTATATGTATATAAAAAAAATAAAAATAATGATCGTAAGTTTTCCATTTTAGGTAAGTAGACCATTTATTGTGGAGGACCGTTTAAGGCAACGTGGACCATTTATCGTGGACGGATGGAGTATTTGTTAATTTCCTAGTTTGGTGAAGTCTTGAGTTTTTATATTTGGGGTCTCTAGCTAGCTTTTGTTGAAATTAGTGTCTAATTGTTAGTTGTCTGCATATTTATAAGGGTGAGACTTCTCTTTATATTCATTTTCTTTCGTAATAAAAAATTATTACCCACAAAAAAACGACTTATAATAATATTTGATGTATTGAGATTTGAGAATGCTTTTGACTGGTAATAAATCGTATAATTAAAAAAACTGAACATCACTTCAATTATATTGTCGATTTGGTCATATATATTAGAATTGGTTTTTTGGCACAAAATCAAGATTTACATAACTCATCAACTCCCATCATGACCTATGATGTCCAGACTCAATATTTGATTGACTAATTTTTTTTATGCACATGTTTATTTTTCAATTTAAATATATTTTTAAATGTTATTCACATTATCACTATAAATTTACTTATTGTTATTTAAATAATTATCCTTATTATTATAAAAAAAAAATACCCGTAGTCAAACGACAATAGAAATGTTTTTTTTTTCAGTTTAAAATGTAACTTTCAATAATAATAAAGTTGATTTAAAAGAAAATTGTACAGTATATCTAATATATACTTTTTTTAATATCAATTACTACCAAGAAGGAGAGAATATTTTTATTTTAAATATCGAAAGAAACTCCAAATGCCCATTATTTATAGTCGATCCACAACCATAATACTAGTAGTAGCTAGTCAAACAACCATTGGGTTGGTCACTTCCCATTAGAAGCTTTTGTCAGCATACATACATATGCCTACGTCACCAAGTCTTTACTCATCAACCTAATTCACGCGTCCTTTGTAGTTTGTACTCCCTGTATGTACAGGAGGTATTTTCACCATTGAGATGATATAATTTTTAAAAAAAGTAGAGTGTTGTGCAAAGTTATATTATTAAAATAATGAAATTAGTTGGATTTTGAGGATAAAGTTAAAGTAATAATTTCTATTTATAAGGTTTGAAAATAATTGTGGAACGAACGGAAAATGAAAGTGTGAAAACAATTATGTTACGGAAGGAGTAGAATTTTATAAATTAAATTTTGCATAGTATTATTAAATTAAAAACTAGGGGGCTCTTGTTTTAAATTTTTCAATGGTAATGGAAATTAAATTTTATTTTTCTCTTTTACCCTTACATATGTTGAATGAGAGTTTATGTTCACGATGGTTACATTATTAATATTGTGCTCCAATTTTAAAAAAAATTGAAAAAATATGAATGTTGTTGGCTGTAGTATGAGGAATTGATTGAGGATGATGATTATAAGGTGAGATAGAGGTAATCAAATGGGAATAATAATTACCTTATTTAGGAGAAAAAATAATATTATTTATTTAATTTATTCTCTTGTCTATAATAATTACTATGTGTATATCCATTCCGATAAAAAAATCTCCAATATCTCTCTCTATTTTTTCTCTCTCTGAGCTATACACCTGTCTCTATATGTAAAATAAGTCTACACTCAGCGTCAAAGCAAATAAAACAAATTCGACTATCAAAGAATTTCTTAAGTCCTCTTTCTTTTAGTGAAAATCAGATGACCGAAATACAATCGGCATACCCGACGACCGGTAACGGCGGAACCCCTAACGCGGCGGCGGAAACCACCGATCAGCACCGGAAGAACAGCCGGCGCACCAAATGCACACTCTACATTCTTCTCTTCATAATCTTCCAGACTGCGATCATCACCCTCTTCTCACTAACGGTCATGAGAATCAGAACTCCAAAGTTCAGCGTGACCGGGGCCGAGGTCGCCAGCTTCAACGGCGGGACCACGGCGAGGCTGAGCGTCGAGTTCGCCGTGAAGAACAGCAACTTCGGGCGGTACAGCTACCGGAACGCCACCGTGGCGTTCACGTACCGCGGGACGGCGGTGGGGAGCGGCGTCGTGCGGCGGTCGGAGGCGAATTGGAGATCGACCAAGAGATTTAAGGTGGAGGCGGAGTTGAGTTTGGTTAATCCGCAGACGGATGCGCAGCTGCGTGAGGATTTGAATGCGGGGGTTATTCCGATCAGGTGTGCGGCGAAATTGAGAGGGAGGGTGGAGGTGATGGCCGTGATGAAGAAGAATAAATCAACGGATATGAATTGTTCCATCATAATTGCATCGCAGCAGATCACGAATATTGTCTGCTTATGATAGCTAGATAAATTGCTTTGTTGATAATTTTTTTTTCCTGTAATTTTACTTTTTTTTTAGTTTACTTTAAAATTTTGATTTTTGTATCTCTACTTGATTTAATCTTATTAAATTTTAAATTTTAATTTTCATCATGTAATTTAATTTTTTTTTTATAACTTTATATACATGAAAGTTTTAAAATTAATGGGACCAAAATCTAAAAAGATAAAATTTCGTGATGAAAATTAAAATTTAAAAGTTGATAGGACCAAAATAAAAAATATATAAAGTTACCGGATGAAATAAATTATATTCCTTTTCTTCACTTATTGTTCATGTGAGTGATATAAATTTATAATGTAGTATTATCATATGAAATGAACCGGACCAATTATTTTATAAGAAAATGATAATTATGTATATCCATTCAATTTATTAAAGCAAACTAATTCTAAAAGAAATTATTTGTTTGTTTTTCTTTTAATTTACACTTAACGATTTTTTTTAAGTCTTAACGTAGTGCATATATATGTTTTGTGCAAATTGCGCTCTATTTCATTTTTATCAATTTATAAATAAATTAATAGAAAATTCTGTAGGAGGAAATCAGTCCCAATTTCACCATCAGTCCCAATTGTTGTTGTTTTTTTCAAGGCATTATTGATGTCCATTTCTGGCTGTGCAACGAGTGTGGGCTTTTGAATTCTGTGTGGGCTTTGGAGATGAATAAATAAGATTTGGGCTCCTTTTAAATTAACATTCAAAGAGATTTTAAAAGAAAAGGTTGGCACTAGACTCTTTGAAAAAAACCACAGCTCTTAAAAATGTTTTTTGGGAAAAAAATTTGATTTTTTTTTTTTTTAAATTTTACTCTATATTCAAAAAAAATTACAAAGGTAGTGTAGTAGTATATTTTTAAAGAGGCAAGTGTCAATATTCTGGGCCTAAAAGAATTGGGTTCTAACTCTTTCAAAGTTTTATTAATTAAATAGGCCCAATATTATTCATTTTGAAGTATAGGTAGTATGTTATTTATTGCTTTTGGATTCCAATAAAACTTTTTTGGTTGATCAAAATAGAATCAAGACATAAAATTTTATTTAAATAATTTCAAACTCTAAAGATAAAGTTTTCTCGTTCATTAAATTATTTATACATGTTTGTCTCATTTTCTTATTTTTACGTTGACTTTTTAATTATTTTCCTTTGATTCATTACTAGATAATTCTTAATAATACACAGTTACACTCTATTATCCTAGCCCATATGTTGTTTTCATCAGTCAAAAAAAGCTATATCCACTATTCTAGGAGAGCAATGTTAAAAGCTTCATATATAAATAAGAACAATTCTTCACTAATAACATAAATTAACTTTTTAAAATACATTTGAATTACATTATACATTTAATGCACAATAAAATTTCTCGTAATACATATCCATTAACTTCTTATATAATTAATTTTTGTTACATGTGTTCATTTAAACTTTATTAATTATTTCATTACAACGTATTAAGATATTAGTATTAATTGTTTTATGAAAATAAACTATTTGATTTTTCATAAAATAATAGTTGTGAAATGAACTAGTCACATGATATATAACTATGTTACCATCAACTTGAAATTCTTACCCAAGTAGGGTGGATTTAAAAATTATAGCACCAAATTGTTGTGTCTATTATATAATGAGTTGAGTGATTTTTTTTTTGTGAATAGTTATTTATTTCTATAGGTTGCGTGTTTGAAAAAATGATAATTATCATGAAGAGTCACGACTATTATCGAAGACTTTTAAAAGTCTATATATAGTCTCCTATATTGTCATTTCATTCGAGTTCACAGGGTCTTCATGTATACAAAATACATTCAAGCATCCTAACAATTTTAAGACTTGATTAACATCGGGTTAAGTTATTGATTACGTATAGTTTTTGTTTTGTAGTGTAACGGTCGAAATATTCTATAAAGTTTTTGTATCTTGAGAGAGATGGTCAACCATATTGCACGTGAGTATGTGGTAATATCGTCGTTTTACGGAGATAGAATAAAACTCTAGCCTTAACTTTTGTATTATATCGATCTTGTTTAATCATCTAAACTCTAGCCCTAAAATTTTATGAGTTGGTTCGCCGTAATCATTCCACGGAATACCATCGATCAGGTTTCATAGACTAATAGCATACATTGAATTGGAGAGGTAATTAAGATTATAAATCTTGTTTTCTTACTAATATTTCACCAAATAAAAGTACATTAAAAAATGAAACTTGATGAATATGTCCTAAACTACTCCCGCCAATATAGGGTGACAATATGGAATATAGGAGACAATGACATGAACAAAGGGACAATATTCAAGTTAATGCTTCTTTGATGTCGAGTAGCTACTTATATTATTTTGTCCCCATACATGGTATCTCTCTCTCTCTCTCTCTCTCTCTCACTTGTTGTAATTATTTTAATCATCTTTAATTATGAAAATCATCTTTGCGTTTGGATAATACAATTTAATCAAAGTCTATATTATGTCTGAACCGACACAAATACTATGGTTCGTAGGTGCTAATTAATTCATCACTTCATGTGCAACATTAATTTTGAAGTAGCGGCATAACATGTGATCGATCTCATAAATTCCTATATATAAATGAGCACTCTTTACAAGTTGACTATTAATTTGTTGCAATAAAGTCATGCATGGTCAAATTACACTATTTTATCTTTTGTTTTAATTTGTTATATTAATTATAACACATTTTAAAATAAAATAAGACGCGTTGTTGTATGGAACAATTAATATCATATATGAGGTGGCTCAATATATATATTTGAGTTATACTTCTCTCAAAAATATAAATGGAATAGTCCCGTAAATTCATTGAGTGGTATAATATAATAAAATATATATGAGATTTCTAATATATGAAACTATATCATATTCCCTCCAACTTTGTACACAAAAGTATGTTCATCTATCTAATTATATGTTTGTCCTCAAAAGTCTGTTCAATTCATTCGTTTTTTGATACAATCATTTTATCTTTATACTAAAAAATTAATTTCTCTATTAAAAAATTACACCACACAATATCCTACAATGCCCTTTACATCATCTCTATTTTATTTATTTTTTCTTAAAATTTGTGTTCAACCCTTTAGACACATTTTCTGGGAATAGAGGGAATACACAATTTTTTGTTATAAAATAGTAATAATGTATGAGATCACAACATAAACGTTCATCCTATTCATAATGAATGTCGTTTTAACTTTTCCATATAATTTGCAAATGTGTGATGTTTTGCACTTTTCAATGCATGTAAACCAGTGATGCAGCATAGGCATTTGGCGACCTCTTGCCGACCCAATTTCTGTAAAATTGGCGATTCTAATCGTTTCGGGTCTAGGCGGTCCAAATTATATATTTTTATATATTTTTAAAAAAAAACAGGCGGTTTTAGACGGTCCTATGCGGCCCAAATTTTATATTTTTTTAAAAAAAACTAGGCGGCCAAAAAGTGCTCAATTGCCGATTTCCGACTTCTACAATCTTGATATTAATTATATTTCTTTTTTTAGAATAATCTAAATGATATTAAAATTTCAAAATATATCTTATATGGCATTTATTTTAAATATTGGGGGTATAAATATAAATGGTTTAATTTCATAATTTTCTATAATTATCATACTTTTAGATAAAATGATATTTCCGGTTATCATTATATTATATTTTTATAAAAAAAAACTTTTATAGCAAAGTGGTAAGGAATACCTACTAATCAAGTACATATATATAGTCTTAGGGCATATTTGCAATCAATATTTGAATAGTAATAAGCATTTTTTTTTAAATAGTGTGACCCAAATTTTTCAAAAAATAAGTACTTATCACTATTCATTGGTGGTTGAAAACATGCTCTTAATAGAAGAATAAAATTTACAAGAATCGCCAAGACTTTCATAAAACTAACAATCCCCCCTCCCCCAAAAAAAATGAAAAATGAAAAATGAAATATCATTATATTATATCATATATAAATAAAAAAACAAGGGAACATATATGAAAATTTTAAGAGTGAATATTATGTATACTCAAGTGTGTTATGTACTTAAATTTTGAAAAAAAAAAATACTTCAAACAATAATATTATAAGAAGTAATCAGTATTAATCTAGTTTTAAAAAATAAACAGATCGGTATATTATAAATTTATAATATGTTTTGAAATAAAATTAAAATAAAATTTAACATTTAAATTTATGTCATGCATATTCATTCATACAAGAATTCGTGAAATTTTAAATATTCAAAGAGCACGATGGCACTAGCATATGCCTTCTCTTAAACCAATCTTTGGCCTTTTTTTCTCTTTCTTTATTTTAATCGAAAAGGGAAAATAAATATATATATATAAAGAAAAAGTCAAAAGAAAATGATAACTTATTTAAATGTGATCTTTAAAATAGTTAGGCGTATTAATTTATGACAAGTCGACAGCACATCGTGATTGAAAAATCTAAGCTAAATTCGCCCAACCAAGTCTTGAGTTTAATACTAATCATATATATAATGACTAAATTTGAGGTTGTAATAATTATATAGTATTAATTAGTAACTAAGAAAATCAACTATGGGAACAGTGAATATCTATGCATCTTGGATTCAGAAATAATGTCCTGCCATGCATTTTCAATTTTCATTGCCATTAAATGTGGTACAATGAATTTATTTACCTCAAAAGATTAATTAATTTGGTGCAGTGAATCACCATATCACTCTTTCTATGCACAAACTCTTGGATCGATTGTGAAATTCCTCCCATGTTCGCGGTGATGTTGGATTATTGAAGATGTTGGTATGGTTAATCTGGTCATTTAATTAATTTGCATAATATGTATATAAAGTATTTAAGACATGACTTTTTTTTATCCACAAATGTTAGATGTTACTGGTTATAAGTTAGTTCACCAAATCTTCATACACTCATATCTCCAAGCCAACCTTATACATCCCTCCTATTCGTTCCCAAAGGGAATCGAACCCGGGGCACTCACTCAAGTGAGGAGCCCGGTGGCCAGGTGAGCTAATCCACCTGGTTTTTTTATCGGTAATGGTTAGTTATTAGTTGTTAGAAGTTAGTTCGTCAAGCCCTTATTCGTTTCCAGAGAGAATCGAACTCGAGTCACTCACTTAACTGAAGAGTTCGACGACCAGGAAACTCTATAAAAGAAAATGAAAGTTGGAAGGTATTCAAGATATATAAATATAATTACATAAAAAGTGGGAGCATATATACACGAACCATTTTTATTAAAAGTATGAATTAATTTCATTAAATAATACTAAATTTAAAAGAGATCAATTATGTTTACTAAAAAGTATAAATTGAAAGACATGAGTTGTTTCACTATGAGTTTATTCTACTAAAAATTGTAAAATAGTTTATGTATAAATAAATTTCACACTGTACATATTTATATAGTTCATGTCTAATATGTGTATATAATTTGGTTATTGAATGTTCGTACTGAATAAGGTTGAAAATATCAGTGTCGATATAAATATTGAGATCTTAAATTTGTGGAAATATTATTCGATATTGGTAAATTTAAAAAATTAAAAAAATTTAAGAATAAACATATAATACATAAATTTAACAATAAATTTTATAGTTGTGATAAATTTATATATACTATACACTACTATTTTTTGGATTTTTTTTTAATTTATCAATATTTTTTCAATATCTTTCAATATTTTCTCGATGATAACCATATTTGGTTTACTTTTAAAAAAAATAAGCGATATAAATATTACAGACCGATAGTTATCGATATTTCTTATTTTTTAAGATATGGATATTATGGAAATATCGTTTCTACCCAATATCAATATCGGTGACTATAAAAAATAAATATATCGTGAACATATCGAGCAAATGTCGGGATATTTTCATCCTTGGTACTGAACAAGTAGTAAAAAAAATTATGACACTCAATCCACAAAATAAATATAATTATAGAACATGTTAAGTTATTCAAGCAGATATATTACAATGAAATTTCATAGACTGATAAATTTCCATAACTGACTAACTTATCAACATTATCAAAAAGTATTTTCGTAGTGGTATATGTATATAATATTTAAACAAAAATTCATCCGAGGCATGTGTCTGTATTAAGCTTGAATTTTTAAACAATGTCACCTTTTTTCTGCTAAATAAACTGACATTGTTTAAAATTGTGCTTAATTAATTGTCCAGATACCTTATACAGACATTAATGAAGACGTAAGACCCAAATAAACTGACATTGTTTAAAATTGTGCTTAAACTGATATTAATGAAGACGTAAGACCCAATGAAGTGATCTTAAATGATATAGTAATGCAAATTCGTAGAAATGAGTAAGTCTCTTGTGCACCAATTACGCCGTGCAATTCAAATGTATTTTTAAACAGTTACACAAATTATTACTGAAAAGTTACACTATTAATTAAACATACACTTTTCAGTAATAACTTGTGTAACTTTTCAATAGTATTTTGTGTAACTTTTTAAAAATGAACTTGAGTTGCACGGTGCAATAATTGGTGCATACAAGACTAAGCCCGTAGAAATACTTTAATATTATTCATACTCTAACTTCGACTTCAAGAATCAGCCCAAGATTTTATGTAATGTCTAAAAAATTGAAATTATTATTACATTACAGTTCTAACATCATGATTTAATCAAAACCCTTTTCAAACTACTTAATCCTAAAAATGTTATAATATGCAAATGGCTTCCTTGTGTTGAAGAGACAAAATATAAATGTAAAGGCCCCAACACAACTTTTAACAACTTGTTAAAAGTACAAATCCTAGGAGACTTTCTAGGGAAAAGGAAAACACATATGGGACAACTTAATTACATGCAAATGAGCCAAGAATAATATTTGGTCTCTTACCATTAATTTGAATCCTATATTATATGCAAATAATATGGTGATATTAAAGAAAAAAATTAAACGAAAGATCTACAACTCAACTTAAGGTTGATCAATAACAAAAGATTTATAAAATACAATCTCCTCATATTCAAAATGTCATTTTAAGTCATATATATATATATTAAATGTTTGTTAGCTTCATATTGTGTTCTTGGTGGTTTGTCTTGAAATCATACTTATTTCTACATAAGTCTTTAAAATTATTACTATCTAAAGTATTTTAGTCACTCCTAAGTTTATAATTGAAAGAAAATTACTCCCTCTATCCTAACTTAAATTTCACACGACGTATCCCAATTAATTTCACATCTAAAAAAGAGAATATATATATTTTCGCAGTTTACTTTATTTAAAATACTCTTTATTCATTGATCCAAAAAATTAATAAATTCGATTTTCTTATAACATGTATCTAATAAAATGTAAAGTTTAATTTGGAATGGATGAAATTTTATGTCACGAAATCGTCTTTAAGTTTTACTATATCACGTACTCAATTAGTAAGGTTTGCTCCGGTAAAAAAAAGCACATGAGATTCATATTAGCAAATGTTACTTGTTATTTACATAATCTCATTAGAAATGATGCAAATAGCTAGGTAAACACGTGTAGGACAAGAAATTTCATTGTGTTTCTAATTTTGCTGTACTTAGTTGACATTATGATAACGTAGTACCCAAATGAGACTACAACATTGTCACCTATGAAGAATATATTTAGTGCGACAAGCCATGAACATTCATTATAGGGGGCCCTTGCAAGAAATTAAGCCATAATTTATTTGTAATTTGCGATAATTATTATCGTAAAGAAAAAAAAATTATGTGAGAATTTTATAATATGAAATCAGTAAAAAAAAAATTGTGATAAAATTATAATTAAATGTGACTATATATTTTTAAAAAGTAATAATCACTTATAGATTTTCAATTATAACAATGTTCTTTTAAAAAAAAAAGTGATAGTCATAATAAAAATATTTTATTTTTTGTTAAAATGACAGTTTTTAAAAAAAATTATTTCTTGAATAATAAATTATAATTCGTAGTAATTTATCATGACCAACTATTAATGAATTAAGTTGATTTATCGTGAATGTCGCGCCACCAGATAATTGGCGGAGTGCATTGAATATAGAGATTAATTACCAGAGTGTCATCATAAGAAATGTATAACTCAATCCTCAAAATTATTATTATTATTATTATTATTATTAATAATAATAATAATGTTATTATAAAAAGTATTGTTATATTAATTTTAAATTAGTATGTTAAATTAAGTTTTAAATATCGACATTTGATGAGATAAAAATAACTTTGTTGACTTAATTTTGAAGTATCAACATTTTATGTGATAAAAGCTTTAGCATAAAATTAGTATTAAACTAGTTTATTGTATGAAATTTATAGCAATACATTCATTGAATATGATATTATACGGTTCATCTAGTAATATTATTATTATTGTATCTATGCATATATAATAACAAAATCTTGGGTCAAATTGGGACCAAGATTCTTTTTACTTTTTTTTAAAATTCTAAAATTATTCATATATTATATCATATAGAAAATGTGGTTTAAATTTTATTTTTTTTGTTAAAGGGTACTCGGTTCAATCCCTTACACTTACGTTATATTTTTAAATTTTTTATCTAATAAAAATCTTCTGCTCAAAATATTAATTAATTTTTATTGTCACTTTTTTCTTTCAAATCAATAAGGAAAATATTGAAAAGTTTTATTGTTTTATCTAAACATATAAAAAGTCTTTAAAGGTAAAAGCTTAAAAAAAAATTGAAGCAAAGTCTCCAATTTTTTATTTCTTGTGTTGAATATAAAAGTTTTTAATCTTATTTTCATTCAACTCATAAATAATTCATGCAACTATAAATTAATTTAAATAATAGTTGATATTTTAATTTTTGTTTGATGTCTCCTTCTAAACTTTTTTTTTATTTCAATGTGCATATGCATATTCAAAATATACGAATTAAGATAGATTTTTTTAGATTTTTACAAAGATGGGTGTGTCACTATTTGGAAATGACAACAAACAACTCATAAGAAATTGGTTTGTGATTGAATCAATAAGAATTAGTTTTCAATGATCCAAAAGATTAAGCAAGTCAAACTCCCTATTATTCTATAATAAAGAATAAATATATTTTTATAATTTTATCTTATGCATGAATATACATTATATTAAATAATATTATAAATGAGACTGAGACATAATGGAATATTTACAAAAATATATAATTTAAATAGTAAAGTGGAACTTTGTCCCAAGTATGAAATCAAATCACAAATCACTCTATTTTAAAACAAAGTGAGTTCACGCGTATTATACAAAATATTAAGAATTAAGATTCATAGTATATAATATGTTCATAATATAATAAAAAGTAAGAATTTTAAAAAGATGTATTAATAAAGTTTTATATGAAATTTATTTTTCATAATTCTAAAGTTTTGCTGTATAAAAATTATTTTTGTTATAAATATTGTAACATTTAAGTTGATAGGCAAACTACCCCGAGATAATCATGAGATTAATTAAACAAGGTTGAGAAGGTCACCAATCTGCCCAGAAGCTACGTCATCAAACTTTGACTATAGTCAACGTGTGGAATGTCGCCGTAAAAAAAGAGGAAGGTCGCCCAGACTAAGAAGAAGGTCGCCCAGACTTCTAATGACCTAAGTCCAGTAACCAACTATGCCCGAGAGAGAGAAACTCGATGGCGAGCTTCCCCTCTCGAATGGAAGCTCGCCCGTGGGAAGCTCGCCTCTATCCACTATCCACGAAGACCAAGCAAGACCAAGGCAATAAAGCTCGCATGGAAGCTCGCCTAGGTCTAGAACATAGATATCAAGTGTATAAGTAGTGCGTAGACATGGGGTAGGATAAAGTTTTGTAAAGGTAGCATGAATAGTGAGCAAAGACAAGTGTCAAGGACACTTATCAGCACCTAAAGTCAAGAAGGCTCACAAAGTGTCACCTCACACATGCAAACCTATAAATATGTCTCCATTGTATCTTTCTCTCTCCAAGTTTCATAATACACACACTTTCTCTCACTAAAGCTCTCTACTTTCTCTCTCTATATTCAATCCTTAAGAACAAGATTATTAAATCTTTGTTATTGTTTGGTAGATTTAAGCATATAAACAGCCATTAATCTTCCATTAACAAATTCTACCAACAATTTAATATAAAATAATTTTTATATAACTGATCAAACTATATTTTTTAAATAGGTAGTCCCAAGAAGAATTTTAAAAATCTATTGATTAACTAAATTAATATGCTTTACAAATTAAAATATATGTGCATATATAAACTCATATATATTTAAGCAAAAATTAACATAAAAGAAAAATAGCCAAAATAAAAATAATAATTTAATTTAATTTTAGTTAAAAAAAATTATTTTAATATTAAAAGACTCATTTTTCTCAAAAGTAGTTAATTTACACATAAAAAAAACAATGACACACCATCAAACTTAATCACATCATGACACATGCAAAAATTTAACTCCCCACTCTCTCTGTCCTAAAAGATATTGTATAGATAAATTTTGGGATAGTTACGAAATAATTCATTTTAAAATACTATTTTCAAATTGGTATAATATATTAAAAAAAATATTATTCAACTCATATTTACTTTATAATACAATTTTTTGTACCAATTTAAAAATAGTGCTTTAAAAATATACCAATATGAAATTATTTTAATTTTTTTGAAATTTTTGTACATAAGTTAACTTATAGTATTTAAATGGATAAAATAGTTTTTAAAGAAGGTAAATTGTTCAGTTTAATTGAAGAAATAAAAGAAAGATGTATTTGTGTGTAATAATTAGTTGAATTTGATGTAATATAGGTTTTTGTGAATAATGAATAGTGAATTGTGCAATATATTTTGAAATATAAAGAGTAATATATAGGAAAATTAATATTTGACATTGTAATTTTAAATTCATATATATTATAAAATAATTAATTATATTAATAAAATAAAATTTTGTTTTATAAATATTATAGATCGTGCATCGCATGGGTGAAAATACTAGTTTATGAACTAATATCACAATATAAAATAATTATAGATATTAGTTTTAAGAACAGGGATATCATTAAATGAATATTATTCGGTGTCATTCTATGAGCAAAATTCACTTAGAGAGTGGTTAATTGATGAGTAAGTCTCTTATGCACCATGTACCGTACAATTTAAGTATATTTTTAAAATATTACATAAAATACTACTAAAAAGTCACTCATATTATTGAAAATATTCGAAATTTTACATTTTGTTCGATAAATTTTTTCGAACAAAATGTGATATTTCATAAAAAAAATTCAAAAATTTGACATAATTTCAGCAAATCAGAGATGAACAACAGTGTCGTGATTTTTTAAAAAATTCAACTTTCCCAACACGAAAACAATATCAATATGACTATAATCAATTTTATACACTCGTATAATAATAATATTTATAAAATATATTATAACAACATATACATGCAAATAATTCAAGATTAAACAACAATAAAAAAATTAGATTTTCAAAAACTTACATATACATTTCTTTGAAGAGGATAGTGTATTTACTAAATATGAATGGTGGAAAAATTTTTAAGGATATTTATGGCTTTTCAAATTAATTGTTGTAAAATAAGAAAATAGAATAGTGTATTTAACAATATGTCTAGTGCCAATAACCTTGGCCAAATCATTAATTTGGATAGAAATGCCTAAGGAAACCATACAATATATTGAAGTAGAATTTGGTGGTTGTGATTTGTGTGGTCCTCATATGAATTAATGAAATATATGAAATAGACAACTTCCATCTAAAATTCAAGCAAGTGCCTTTAGTTTTAACACTTTCACCCACTAATTGTTATATTTTGTATTATTGTATAAATGTAATTATTTGTGATATTGGGTTTGGACTTAAAATACACACCCCTCTAGGTGTCAAAGTTTAAAATTCATACAGTATGATCAATTCTTTAAGATAAGTCAGTTCATATAAAATTTGATTTGGCTTCAAATAAATTTCCTGTCAGTAAACGGTGAGTTATGGGTCCCTCAAATTAGTCGGTCCTTATATTGAATATCGAATACTAAAAAAATATTGGGCATATTTATCCATTGCAAAATAGGCAGCAAGGAACTTTGTACTTAATAATAATATGCAATATTAGAAGAAATTACCTCTTAAAAAATCACTGAGTGCACATGTCAAAATTTTGGTGAAATTTGGTCTGAATATAATTATTTTTAGTAGTATATGTGTAAAAATAACAGTTTTTATAATTTGGTGTTTAGGTGCAATTTTGGTGATAATTTGATGGATTTATTATAACTAGACCTAGACATAATGAAAGCTGTTAAATAAAATTTAATTAATAGATATTATTTTATTTTATAATCCAATAGAGTGATGGGAAGTTAAATAACTCCCTGTTTGAAATAGGAGAGATTCTTATTCTATTAAAAGAAAATAGAGTTCTCTTATGTGAAATGTTACCACTCTTTATTCATAAAACTCAGAAAGTATATATAGACCTTAAATTCATATTTTCTTATTTTTTAATTATAGTATTAATTTTCATACATTTCTTTTTGTCAAATTTAATATCATATTTCATTCATAATTAATGTGCAAGTTTTAGAGTGCGACTATTCATACCCCATATTCCTCGAAACATACCTCAATTATTAAATATACTCTATTTAAAATGAAAACTAATTAAAGTACTAAACATACCCCTATTTTTTACTATTATATTTTTTTCAATTTTGACTTAGTCTTCATCTCTTTCAATTCATGTTAATGATTTACCGTGCATCTGCCATTTTTAATAAATGAGAACTAATATTTTGCGTCATCATTTTATCTGTTGCAACCGAATAAAATTTTAAAAGAATTCACTAGATGAATGTCATGTCTTCTTCTCCACGCTCCTTCAGATCTCACCGGATCCTTTTTTTTCGCCTGAAAATCACCATTTTCCCCATCCAAAATTCTATAATTTCCAACCTTTCTGTATCGTCGTGGAAAATACTGCGGCTCATCCTCTTCCACGTCACCCTTTCCGCAGCGCTCTTCAACAATAGGCATATGCCCTTTTAATTATTTATTGTGTATAGTAATATTTCATCAATAAATAATAAAAATATTAATTTAGATTAGTTTGATGTCACTAACAAAGCATAAAAAAATGAGATTGAATTGATCGTAGAACTGCAGAATAGTTTCGAAGATGATTGGACGAATATAGCAGTTAGGACGTGAGAGAGAAGAAGAATAGGTCAAAAAAAATTTTAAAAAAAATTAATAAAAAATGGGGTATGTTTAGTAATTTAAATTAATTTTTCATTTTAAATTAAATATATTTAGTAATTGGGGTATGTTTAGAGGAATATGGGGTATGAATAGTCCCGCCCCAAGTTTTATTTATGTGTTCAATTACTTTATCCTTTTCTTTTTCATTTGAACATTGTAATCCTCAATCAACTTCCAGCCGTGAATTCTAACAAAAAATTTGAGCTACTTTCAATTTAAAACACCTATATTTATTACTCCCTCGTCTGTACCAACATTTTTTTATAAATTAAATTGCACGTATATTAAAAAAATAAAGTATGTGAATGTAAAATTAAATAATAAAATATAAAAAATGTATTTTATTAACTTTTTTTATTGTGAGTTTTTTTTAGTGTAAAAAATATTGGAATGTCCATATAAATAAAGTGTAAAAATTATCTTGGAACTGATGAAGTAATACACAAGCAACAAATCCAAACGGAAAAGGAAAAGAGAAAAGCCTTCCAATTAAGCATCTAATACTATGGATAAGTAAAACTTAAAGCACCAAATTTGAAAAAAAAAAAAATTACGTCCTTTTACAGTCTTTTGACTTTATTTCTTTTTCCCTTTTGTTTCCCACATTGTTCGCAACTTTATTAATTTTTGCTAAAGCACTTTTTTAATTTTTGATAAAAAAATTCTTTACAAAAAAAAAATCCTTAAATAAAAATTACTTTCTCGTAGTCGTAGGATTATAAAGATTATCTAACGAATCAGGGCCGTTGAGGCTTGGAACAATCAGGTCAAACCTTTATATAACGGGTCGGATCCTAATTCAACCCGCTCAAAAAAGAAGGCGTGCCCCATCTGCAACCCGAGGCCCGATGTCTGACCCGTCTCATTTTTCTATTTACAAAAAGCAAAGGCTGAAAGGCGAAAGCTCACTACAAAATATTTAGTTTATTATTAATTTTCAATTTCTCGTGTTTTTATTTTTGTTTTGGCTCATATGATGTTTTTCTTCATCACTTTCCTTTTTGAAGTTTCTCGTCACCATCGTGTTGTACTCTTTTGCAGGAATTATATATTCCATCATTTTCATAAATATTAATTGCTTTTTTATTTCCATATAATATTAAATGTGGAAATTAACTATTTGCTGACTTTGAGAAAACTCTGAAAATAATCTTAAGTAATATACTACCTTCAGTCTCAAAACTATTTTTATAGTTGTCCTGTGCACGTAAATTAAAAAAAATGAATATGTGAGTGTAAAGTTAAATAATAAAATAAAAAATATATATTTTATTGATTTTTACGAGTGTAAAAAAAATTATTCTTAAATGTGTGAAAACAGAGTTCAAACTTCCAAATAAAACAAGTTTGAAAATAATTTTGGGACGAGGGAGTAATAATTAAGCACATGTATTTTGTATATGTGTTACACCACTGAAATTTAATTGTAGTAATTTAAAATTATTTATATATTTATACACATGTAGGTATTGATTAAAATTTGTGTGAATTAAATTTTGTTAAATATATCACTACTACGCGTATATATTAGTATTATTGTTATAAAATTAAATATATATTTTAATAACAATAATGTATGTATATAGATAATAGTGATACGAATTTATAAAAACTATAAAATTTATAAAAAATCAAATTGTAAATACTTTATTTCAAAAAATAAAAAAGAGAGATTAGACGCTTAGATGAAGATTCGAAGTGGTGACCCACACTACCACAAAATTCCTCAGGGTACGTTTGTTTTGGGATTAAGGGGGTCGTGGGAAGTCATGACTTTGAAATCCTGAGATGTGAAAATCTTGATGAATAGTAAAAGTGTGTGTTTGTTTTGGGATTTTAATAGGGTAGGATGTTACTTTATGTCAAATCAAAGTGTGATAATGATTGATATTATAGGTATAATAGGTATTTTATGAGTGTTGTGTTGGAAAGAGTAATAATAGGTTTAATAGGTATTTTTAGGTGTGGATTGAGTTTGGGATGTGAAATCCGGATGTTACATCCCAAACTCGTGTAGAGACGTGATCGCAATGTCCTACGTACATCCGTGCTAGTCCCAAAACAAACATACCCATTGAATATATATATACCTACAACTTGGAGACCGAAGATAATATATAATCATAACTATTTACGTTTGTACCCCTCTTTCCCAACTTTCTTTTTCACAATTTTTATTTTGAGATGTCTTAATTCTTTTTTTTTATCTAAAAAAAAATAATTTACACTCACAAAAGTTAATAAAATATACGTTTATATTATATTAATTAATTTCGCACTCACATGCTCTACTTTTTTTTTAATATGTGTTTTCAAATCTTTTGGAAAAAAATACGGGAGGGAGGGAGTACGAATTTGACACTGAAAGTATGTTTAAGTCTATTTAACTATATGAATCATATGTATATTTTTTAAACAATTATTTTTTTCACTATACAACTATTATTTAATTACGATTTTAATAAGTAAAAAGAGTAACTTATATTGGCAAAAGGAATAGTTTAATTCTTGAATTGTTAATTTCACATTGACTGAATCAACGTATCATGCAGGAGAGAAGTCCACATCAATGACAAGTACAAACATATTTTTTCTTAGATTCCCCAAACCTTCCATTCAATTCAATTGCAATTAAACGTTACAGTTACCGTTGGGACTTAGGTACAGCTGAAAATTCAAAGTTGAGTGTACAATTTTTTGAGTTACTTCATTAAAATTTATGAAATTAATATTATTATGTGCATTTATTCATGTCATAATATTTTATATTTTAATACCAATTTATAAATCTGTTGGATTTAAAATTATATTAATTTCGTACTATTATTAATAAATTTCACATTAGATTTTTTTTGTACAACTAAAAAAAATAAGAGTAACTATTAAAGGAATAGTTTATTTCTTTTCTCTTGAATTTTATTACTCCGTTTGTCCCTCCATTTACCCTTTTTTTTATGTCATTTTCATCTGTCCTCTAAAAAATTTATTTTATGCTACTAATTATTTTATAATTTTATATTATAACTTTATACTAAAAATATAAAATGAATCATTTTATTTTCTTTCTCGATCATATTACTTGTATAATACTCCCTCCTATTCATTAGTACTATTTACAACATAAAATGAGCACACTTTTAAAAATGTGTGTTCAACATAAATATACTATACCTCACTTTATTTTTCGGTTTCTCATGCCCAAGCTGCTTTTATCTTTTTGATACCCTTTTTATTTTTTCTATATTTTGTGTATTACTTTTCAATTTTTTTGTTTCTTGCACTGTTTTTTTTATCGCTTATTTTATCTTCAAGAGTATAAGTGAATAGAACAAAGTAGTGGAAGTTGAAATAACCTTGAGGTCTTGAATTTGAGACACGAGACGGGGGGCTGGCTGCTGTGGGGTTCTGGAGTATTGTTTTAAAGTATAAAAAATTCATCATGGGTATAAAAACTTTAAAACAAAAATAAATTTGTACTACTATCCCGATTTTTATATTCATGGTGAAAAAATTAAACTTTCACGAATTACCATTATATTTATTTTAGTCATGCCGACTTTCACAAATTAAAAATAATCATGTAAAAAAAATTGACATTTCAATTTTGTAAGTGACATTGCGTGTGTTGATAGAATTTATTAATCGTGTTTGTTATGTGGCTAGTTATAACATGTTAATTCCATCAAATAATAATCCAAGAATTTGTGTTCTTGGATATAATATGAGGAGGGAGAGTAGAGAGTTTAGAGAGAGAAATATTGTAATGGGCACTGTATTGATTTTCAGAATTATGTGAATAGTACAAGAGAGGTCTGAGAGGTCTTATTTATAGGTGTGTGAGTGTGAGACGGCACCTTACGAGCCTATGTGGCTTCCGGTGTTGACGAGGGTTCCTTACCCTCGTCTTGGTCTCTCACACCGCTTCCTTTATCATGCCTCGTCCTACTACTATGCCTTAGACTGGATGGGCCTCATTAAAAACCTCACTGTAAACCACCCTTGTGGATAAACCGGACGGAGGAAAAAAGAGCGCACCATCGGGGTCCTATTTGACTAATAGGTGAGCTCGTCGGCGAGCTCGGAGATGGGCTACAGTGGTTTGGGTGAGCTCTGGGGCGAGCTCCAGTGCCTTGTGTGGCTTACGGACGTTATGCGATGATGGAACTCGACGAGGCTTTCCTGGGGATACAAGGCGAGCTCTAGGATGACAGAGATGACCCCTTTTGGGCGAGCTACGCAGGTGAGTCATCTCCATGTGGGCGAGCTCCGCACCTTTAAGGATCTGGGTGGGTCCTGACGACCTGTCAAACCTTGGCGATTATTCATATACGAATGATACTAGTTCGCCAGTCCAACAGCATGAACATGGTAATACAAGAGATAGTTGGAATAAACCCTAAATTTCAACAATAATAATCAAAATTCTCAACCATGGCATATAAATACTAACTAAAAGTCCATATAGATAATTAATAATATGATATAATATAATTATTTTATCTTCATCAAATCTTTACCACGAGATCCATTCTCCATCATTCATTTTCTCGTTGGAGTGATTCACCCACGGATTAGGCGGGAACCATTCTCCATCATCCAAGGGAAGCAGATAAGAGCATGTCTCAGGGCAAGTCCAAGAGTCGGACAGTAAAACATCATTGTCTAGAGTAGGACCACGAAGGGCATCAAGTGAAGATGATACATGCGAACCAACGACGACGGACTGCTGAAGAAAAATAGCCTACGGCCCACAACTATTTGTACACATTGCCACACAATTGTCATGAGCTTGTAGTGCATAACTAATGGTCTAACAACTTCCACCCATGGCATGCCAAAGATAACCTCTTTCCCAAGCATATCGAGGGAATAGAGGGTAATAGAAAAATGCAAACCTTAATGAAAATGCACTTCTACCCAATATTACTGTCAAGAAAGTGATTGCCAATGATTTGAACAGGGTAATGTAATGCAACATTGAGCACATAGCAAGAAGGCTCAAGTAATCAACAATCGATGAAGAAATATAATTCATGGTTGCACCACTGTCAATCAAGTTCTAAATTAGGTATCAAAAAATAGTAGCTTGGAATTGAAGAACCCACTCCCACATGTGAAGCATACGGGACTCTGGGTTAAGCGCGGGCCTAAAAGGACCTAGGCACCTTAAAGCGGTCAAGTGGGAGATCAGTAAACTAGGAAACCAAATGACTACAATAGATGTGTGAAAGATTTGAGGATTAGGATGGGGCGAATCAGGAGTGCCAATAGTCAGACAGCACACCGGAAAAAAATAGGGTGGTGAGCTAAGCTACCGGTGAGAGAAGTGGTGGCGGGCACGTGTAAAGGTATCGGGCGAGAAATTGGAAAAAAACATTAGAGGGGCGAGGCCACGAATGCGAATCGACTTCCAGGAACCAGTATGTTTTATTTTTGGAAGGGTGATCGTGTTGACAGGAATGGGAGGCAAATGGTGGGGAGCTCGGTGGCTAAAAGTGTGTGCGGATCCTGTATTGGAATTTGGGAAAGTTGCGGAACATGGGGAAGCAATCAGGAGCACGACTACATTTGGTAAAACGGTAGGGAATGAAGCAGCGGTGGACATGCCAGGCACGATAGGGACTGTGGGCGAGTGCAAAGCAGGACTGGGGAAAAAGATGAGCGTAATAGTGGCGTACAAATCAAACGTGGTGGAGATGGCACGCGCGAACAAGGAGGCATTGTTATGGTATGGGTGGTGAGTGGCAGCACAATTTAGCACCCAAAATGATAGTAGTTGGCTTCATCTGTTGGAGATGGACGACCTTGATGGTGGTTGTTAGCGAAGCAACCTCTCGCAGAGGACGATGAACTCACGCTGGTGGTCACATTATGGCAAGATAGTGTGGCACATGAACTAACTCCAAATACCAACTAACGTAGTGTGAATTTGGTAACACAAGGAATATTTTGATTAAACCCTAAATTTCAATATTAACAATCAAACTATCTTAGGGACATCTCAATCATGCATATAAACACTAGAAAACTAGGTTTTATTAAATAGCAAAATCCATTAATAATAAAACTACTAAATACTAAATAAAAGCTAGCCCAACACTTAATTAATAATATGGTACAATATAATTATTTTATCTTCATCAAATTCTCACCATAAGATCCATTCTTCATTGGTAGCTGAATATAAGAGACAGAATTTCTAATTGACTAATCAAACTTAATCGCGTAAGGTTGCATTTGGTAAGGTTTAATTGGGTGAGATTAGGGTCTTTTTACATAGTTTATAAGTGGTTTGATAGGTTGTAGAAGAAGTCTCCGACTCGTGAACAGTAACGGGTCGGAACTTCTATTACATGTTTTTATACATATTTTCACTGTTCTCCTTGTAGAACAAATACGACCTCCACCATGGTATTACATATAAATTTTCAACAGTACTAAAGATTAGGCAAAAACTTACATTTCACTTTCATTCCACCGTTGAGTGTCGCACCACCACCAGGCCACTACCGTTACAATCACACACCACCAGATAAAGGCTGTTGCAGCAGTTTCCGGCGGAGTCTTCGGGAGCAGTTTTCGGCAGAGTCTTCGATCGAAGTTGTTGCAGCAGGAAGGTCGGTGAGATACGGTGAGATACGACTGATTGAATTTCCGGCTGATACGGTGAGGCGACTGTTGCGTCGTTCCGGCGTCTGGTTTGACGCGGCAATTTCGCGAGTGTGAGCGAAGGGCGGTGAGATACGGTGGTGTGGCTTCTGATCTTAACAAGTTTTGTTGATGCTGAATTGGGTTTGATTAATTTTTGTCAAGGTTTGATTTGGGGGTTTGCTTATGGGGGTTCATATATATTTGATTTGGGGATTTTCTTATATGGCTTTGGAAGGGATTGAATTGGAATGGATCAGTCTCTCCATTGTTAGGAATTAGCAGGCGTAAATGATTTTCTTGTTTTTTTTTCTGTCTCCTCTCTTCTTTTTTGTTTCTGGAATGATGAATTGAGAAAATTGAGGAAGATGAATTGGAAAAATTAACAACTCATGATACCTGCAATGTTGGTTCTTCTTGTTTATGCAATATTAATTTTTTTTTTAAATATATGAAGGATGCACATAAGGTGTTCGATGATATGTTTGATGAAATCTGCTCTTGAAACAAACCATTCCGCACAGTTATATTGACATTGAGTTTCATATTTGAACATTGGGCATTTTGACATTTTGATTGATATTGGGTATAAATTGATTCTCTGAAATATGTGTTAACACAAATTTTGATTAATTTGCTTTGATTTTGGGTGGTTTTCAGTTCCATCGTTCGTACACCGAAACATGTAGTCCCTGTTGGATACAAGTGGGTATTTGTACGAAAGCAAAACGAGAACAATGAAATTGTGAGATACAAAGCGAGGTTAGTGGCTCAAGGGTTTTCGCAGAGACCCGGTATCGATTTCGATCAAACTTACTCTCCTGTTATGGATGCCATAACATTCCATTTCCTAATATCCCTGGCAGTTAAACTAAACTTAGAAATGCAGCTAATGGACGTAGTTACCACATACTTATACGGATCATTAGATTCTGACATCTATATGAAAATCCCTGATGGATTAACTATTCCCCAAATGAGGAATAACGAACATCGTAGTATGTTCAGCATTAAGTTGCAACACTCGTTATATGGCTTAAAACAGTCAGGTCGTATGTGGTATAATCGACTAAGCAAATTCCTCCTGAAGAAGGAATACGTAAATAACGAGGCTTTTCCTTGTGTCTTTACTAATAAATCCCTTAATGGTTTTTGCATCATCTCGGTGTATGTGGATGATCTAAACATTATTGGAACAAGGAAATAGATTGAAGAAGCAAGTTCAATCTTAAAAACTGAATTTGAAATGAAAACTTTGGGTAAAACCAAGTTCTGTCTCGGCCTGCAGATCGAGCATTTCCCTGAAGGAATACTGATACACCAATCAGCTTACCTAAGGAAAGTGTTGGAGAGATTCCACATGGATAAATCTCATCCCTTAAGCACTCCAATGGCTGTCCGTTCCCTTGATTTGGAAAAGGACCCATTTAGAAATGGTGAAGGCAATTAAGGCTGCAAATGTGTTGTCGACAACAGTTGTATTTCTGTTATAAGTTTCTCTCGTGTCTACGAAGTTTGTTGAAACTTCAATGTTTACATCGACCAGATCCTCTTCATTTCCCAAAGGGTATCGGTCTGATGATTCCATTTTTTCAGAGTCATTAATTGATTTAGCACGTGCGTTTTGACTCTGATTTTCGTCTGCAGGACGAATCTCTTCAGGAGATTTTAGGGGTGACATAGTGTGTTTGCTAGCTTTACACTTACGCGAATTCGGTTCACTTATGTTAATATTTCCTTTACGCTTCTGGCGCATGGGGGGATTAACATTTGTCTTCAAGGGGAGTTGTACCCTTTGAGGCGCATTTACCGCAGGTATATGCGACTTAGTCACTCCTTTATGATCAGTGAATGCATCTGGCAGGTTATTTGCTAGGTATTGCAAATTTATTATCTTCTGAACTTCAAGTTCAGATTGGTTTGTGCATGGGTCTAGGAACTGAAGATCTTTTGTGTTCCAAGTTATTTCACGGCATTTATTAATTGTGGTATTTTTCTCTCCCCCTAAGGCCGAAAATAGATCTTCGTTGAATGTGCAGTCAGCGAAATGGGCTGTAAACTGATCCCTAGTTAAAGGCTCGAGGTATTTGAGTATTGTGGGAGATACAAAACCGATGTAAATACCGAGTTTCCTTTGTGGGCCCATAAATATTCGCTTAGGTGGTGGTATTGGAACATATACTGCACAACCGAATGTACGCAGATGGGAAATGTTAGGTTCATTTCCACGCACGAGTTGAATAGGGGAATATTCATGATATGCAGTTGGTCGGAATTGGATTAGTGATGATGCATGTAAGATTGCATGCCCCCAACATGAAACGGGTAAGTTCGTTTTGTGTAGTAGTGGTCTAGCGATTTATTTAAGACGTTTAATTAATGATTCGGCTAGACCATTTTGAGTATGAACATGAGGGACCGAATGCTCCACTTTTATTCCCAGTGCCATGCAAAAATCATCGAATGCCTTAGAGGTGAATTCACCGGCATTATCCATACGAATGGATTTAATAGGATGATCTGGGAATTGAGATCTCAACAGGATGATCCTTGCAATAAGCTTTGCAAAAGCAGTATTGCGAGTGGATAGCATGGTTACATAAGTCCACCGAGTGGATGCATCTATTAGGACCATAAAGTACTGAAATGGTCCAGATGCTGGGTGTATTGGTCCAAAAATATCTCCTTGAATCCTTTCAAGGAATTTAGGAGATTCAGTTCTTACTTTACTACTAGAAGGATGAATTATTAGCTTACCCTTTGTGCAAGCATCACATATGTATTCATTAACATAAGGGATTCTGTTGTGTGTTATGTTATGGCCAGATGAATTACATAGAATCCGACGCATCATAGTTTGTCCTGGATGTCCTAACCGCTCATGCCATAGTTTGAAAGAGTTTGGATCATTAAATTTTAGATTAAGAGCTATATGGAGATTTGAGGGTCTGATGTATGTGTAATACAAGCCAGACGAGAAAGATGGAAGTTTTTCGACGATGTGTTTACGACAATTTAAATAGTGAGTCATCAACAGATATTCACTATTGTCCTCAGTATTTGTTTCAATGTGATAGCCATTCTGTCGAATATCTTTGAAACTGAGGAGGGTACGCTTTGATTGTGGATACAATAAAGCATTTTCGATTATCAGCTCGGTACCCATAGGTAGAATGATCGAGGCTCTTCCGGAGCCAACGATTTGTATGTCGTCGTCGGAAATAGTAGTGACACTTCCTTTCTTTTCGGTTAATGTTTGGAAAAATTGTCTATCTTTTAAGATAGTATGTGTAGTAGCACTATCTACTAAGCACAACACATTAATCTCCATAAGCACTTAAGTGTATGTTTGGTTACGTTTAGATATGAGGAATGCTAAGGAGAGCCAAGATTACAGACACTGATTGATCAGCCGCACAAGGGATCACTTAGGTCCTACTTTATCAAGAACGTATTAAATTATTTTTGTAGACAATAGTGATAGACAATTGGATTTGACTGTAAAAATAAAGCATCGATAAGCATTCATAAATGGAATCCATAAAAGTATCATGCAACATAGTCAAGATAAAAGCCAGTCAAACATGCTGGTCCAACCAAGTAGCAAGTAATATCAAATAGTCTAATAGATAAAGCAAGTAAACAGCAAGTTGATGTCGATCACTCATTGTCTCCAAAGGCGTCTACAGTCATTGTATCACCCACTAAGAGGTCATCCTTCTCCATATCAAAGCCTGCATCTGGCAGGTTGGTGTGGTGTGATTCACCTTTAGGAGCTTTTCCCTTTTTATCTTTAAGCATGCGTTGATATAGCTCCACTAGATGTTTTGGAGTTCGACACTGGCGAGACCAATGGTCGTCGCATCCACATTTGTGACAGAGTTGCTTGTTCTGTGTACCTGAGCTCGATGGTTTGTCTTGAGGTGCATTCTTTTCAGTTGCACTAGATTGTGCATTGTTGCGACCTCTACCTCTTCCCCTACCACGGCCTCGACTTCGGGTCGATCCGCGTCCCCCACTTGCCTCATTTCCTTTCCCACGTGTACGGCCTCTAGAGTTCCTCCGAGTAGCATGTGCTTCAGGCACAGCTTGTGAGCCAACCGGTCTAGTATTGTGATTTTTCATCAACAATTGGTTGTGCTTTTCTGCAACTAGAAGTGCAGAAATAAGGTCGGAGTGTGTTTGATACTCTTTGGCCCTGTACTGCTGCTGGAGTACAAGATTACTAACATGGAATGTGGAAAGAGTTTTATCGATCAACTGATCATCAGGGATCGGTTCACCGCACAGCTTGAGCTATGAAAGTATGCGATGTAGGGTGGAGTTGTACTCCGTCACAGACTTGAAGTCTTGGAAACGAAGTGTTGTCCAAGCATGTCTGGCTTCGGGGAGGATCACATTTTGTTGTTGTTGGAATCGATCCTGGAGGGATTTCCACAACATTGATGGATCTTTTTCAGTGAGGTATTCATTCTTAAGATCTTTGTGAAGATGATGTCTTAAGAAGATAAGAGCTTGTGCCTTTTGGGCAGTAGTGGATTTCCACCCTTGAGTGGTGGTGTCGGATAAGTCTTTTGAAGCTAAGTGGATTTCAACGTCTAAAGCCCATGTCAAGTAATTGTGGCCATCTAGTGCCAGTTCATCAAATTCACGTTTGATGATGTTTGACATTTTTGTTGCTACAAAGAAAAAGAACTAATAAATTTAGAATTTATTATTGTGTTGTAGCAATTAAAAAAAATAGGGCTTAAGATCCAATGCAATGACAAATTAATAAAAGGGGTGTATTTAATAAAGGATTGGGTGTATGACTTGTGTGAGACTTTTATTAATGGGACTTTAACCCAAAAATAATTATTGGATAAGGCCTTAAAAAATTTATGATTTGGGCTTTCATAATACTATTATGAATTTGATAATTATTAATGGGACATCGGGCCCAAAAATAATTGTTAGGATCCAAATTAATTAGGATCAACTAAATAAAATGCCCAATCAATTTTAAAAAAATGGCCCAAGTAATTAATTAATATTATTATTAATTAAGTTTTTTTTTTATTATTAAAAGGGGTTTGGCCCAATTTAGTATATTAGGAAAATGGGCCCAGTTTCGGAATTAAGAAACCGAATTAAAGGGCAGAAGCCTAGTTAGGAAAAGTAATTGGAAAGGCACAATAAACAGGCCCATTACTACCTGATATCAGAAAAAAAAAACCCTTGACCAATTAAACAAAGGGGAATTCCGTCCGATTGTCTAGCGGCCGTTCGCAAAAATTTCGGCGAGGGGTTATCCACGTCGCCATCGACATCACGTGGAGGCAGGTAGGCTTGGCGTTCGCGTCGTCGCGCGGAAACAGGGCGTCGCCGCTCCAGCCATTGCCGGTGCGAGGAGGAGTTACCGCCGTCGCGGGCTGTGACGCCGCCGCGTCTCCTGCGCTGTCGCGCGGAGTTCGCCGTCGCGAGGAGCTTGATGCTCTCGGCAGCGGTGCCGTCGACGCAGAGGGGGTGTTGCCGTCCCGTAAGCGCAGAGCACCGTCGCGGCTTGCTACCGTCGTGGCTGACACGCGTCGCGCGCCGTCGCGCACAACCGCTTCAGGGGCTGTCGCGGATTTGCCGTCCGTCGAGTTTGACGCGACCGTCGTTCATGACGTTTAGGCCAGTTCAAGGGCTCAGTCATAACGGAATCGCCACAGTCAATTGAGGTTTGGGAGTTTTGATTTCAAAAACTGAAATTGGTTTTGATTTCTGTATTCAATAATTTTTTTTGATTTCCTGTTCAAAAAAGTGTTCTGGGATCAACAAAAACAATTCGATTTTTCGAAATTGTGTATTTGGTTTTTGTATAAAACAATGATCCGAGTTTTTGTTCTAGTAAGAACAGGTTCTGATTTCTCAAAAACTGATTTTCTGAGTTACGAAAAAGAATCGGATTTTGGGGTTAATACGATCGAAGGCAATCGATTTTCGTTTCTGATTTTGTTATGCAATGTTATAAGCATTTTGATTGCACTGTATACATATAAAAAAAATGTAACATGACCATACAGGGAGCATACAGTAATAACATAGCATATGCAGAATGATTTTCGACATATAATTGCATAGGTAGATGATTGCAGATACTAAGATGCATATTCAAAAGTATACGAATGTATGTGTTGATTGCATGTATGGGTTTGTTCACATATATAAATTCATAAACATTAAATCTATATACATATATATGGACGTACGATTGCATCAGACCATAATTATCAATACAAACAAACTGCAGTAAACACATATTCTGATATTCAGAATATTAAAGCATATTCAGGCATATTCATAAAATAAACATATGCTTACTTAGGGTTCCTAGGCATGGGATTTTCAGATTAACATAAATACAGAAACTTACGGTTTCAGCAATTTATAAAATTAATCCCGATTGATTTGATCTCGAAAACAGCTGGAGCAATCCTCTCGTAAATCCTTATTGCTCGTAGAGACTCGTGCTGATAACGTGTTGTAATCGAGAGAAAAGCCCAAGCATAAAGTAAATAACACAATATTGATGACCCAGTTCGTCACGGAGTGACTACGTCTGGGGGCGACCAAGCCAGGAGATTATACTAATAATGAACTGCCGTTATAATCAATATGAAAGTGTAGAGTACATAATACAGGGAACGATACTATATATATAATACCTAACCCTAAGTCTTGTGGGCCTAAAGCCC
This sequence comes from Prunella vulgaris, assembly GCA_026898435.1. Lineage (NCBI taxonomy): Eukaryota > Viridiplantae > Streptophyta > Magnoliopsida > Lamiales > Lamiaceae > Prunella > Prunella vulgaris. The sequence goes on along the minus strand of JAPKLY010000052.1, from coordinate 1,629,906 downwards.
ACTGGATATATCTAATATTATATCCACACAATATAATAATATATTTACATATATTATAACAGTTTTCAGTTCCATCGTTCGTACACCGAAACATGTAGTCCCTGTTGG